>OY856411.1:15590000-16190000 GCA_963693085.1 Alisma plantago-aquatica
AATGCATACACTTTTTTTACTATTATATTCTATGGTGCCCCCTGGATCAAAAATCATGGCTTCACACTGCTCCATACATATCTCACCACAATGTTTTGGTGTTTTGCTTCCTTTGCTCGTCTAGTTTTGAGTTTTTGACAAAGCACTTATTTAGTTGTTACTTTCCTTCCAGTTGTTGTTTCTTTGTTTTACTTTAAATTATTATTGTCTTATTAGAGATTTAGTTGCATTATTAAATATTAATTTATCTTTCACAATATGTTCATCATGTTAATCGAACTTTCTTTTAGAGATCTAAATGACCAAAAAAATATGTTTACAAATAGTCAAAACACTAGGGATCTGAGTAAGATTCATCGAGAAGAGATAAAATGTCTTAATTGAGTAATGGAAATCTTGTAGTTGTACTACGTATTATTTGAGTATTAGAATTAAACTGACTGCTTTTCTTGTTGAAAGATATATTTCCAAACTCTTGATGTGGGAGTTATTGTACAACAATATACAACTTCTACAAACAATTTTATGATATGTATTATTTGAGTATTAGAATTAAACTGACTGCTTTTCTTGTTGAAAGAGATGTTTTCAAACTCTTGATGTGGGAGTTATTGTACAACAATATACAACTTCTACAAACAATTTTATGATATGTTTTGTGAAAATGTATGTTGATTGGCTTATTTACCTATATCTTAAATCATGTCAAAATTTATGATTCACTATGGTTATATAGACAAATATGGTACTTATAGAAGTTTAGCATCTCACCTCACCTGTCCTAATTTTCTGAATCTGACGTTGGTGATGGAACCCGAGACCCTCTTCCCCTCCAAACCCCAAGCTTCCTCAATAGATCACATGGCGGCCTTCAACAACCCATTATGAACAAACCCAACGTCGTGTTTCTTCTTCCCAAGCCCGTTATCCAACAACACCATGTGGTCTCTCTCCCTGCTGAGGTTGAGCCCTCTGAAAACCACCACAAAGCTGTGGGGTGCATGGTCAAGGTAGATGATCTAAGGAGGGCATTTGCCCTGACTATTCATGTGATTCTTGTGATAGACGACAGAGCTAGGCTCCGTGCCATAGCTACCATTCAGATCGAACAGAGGGTTCTCTAGGTTCTCGTAGACGGTGAGTATAATGTGCTAGATGTGTGGGACGGACTTGAAATCCTGTGAGGATCCATGTATCACAGTCATGATCGGCCGTTATGAGAGACCCTTCCATGCCCACCGATGGCAGGTGATGTCGTAGACACACTCGAGGATCTGGATGCCATAGCTTACCAGCTATGACATTGGCTTGTGGGGCTAGTAAGGAGGTGCGGCATTGAGGAACACTGAAGAAGTGAGAAGGGGTTTTGATTGGAATTTGGAATGAAAAGTTGGAATTTTGGAGATTGGAATCAGTTGTTGCAATGATCGATGTCTTGGGGCAGTGATAAATCTAGAACTCCTAGGCTACGTTTGTTTTGTTAGGTGATGAATCATGGTGAGGGACAGAAAAGTATAATAAATCATAGTAAAAAAATCTAATAAATATGATTCTTATTTGTTTAGGGTTTTTTTGTAAAGAATTTTTCTTCTTCATCTTTATAATTATCTAACAAATAATATTTTTAAGTTTTTTCTTATCCTTATTACCATACATGTATTACCATACAACACATTTTAACAATTTCTCTATCATCATCATTGTCCCCTTCTCCATCGAAGTTTCCATCCCATCACCATCATTTTTTTCTACCATGTACTAAACACAGCCCAAGTCAGCAACCAACATCAGTAATTAGAGGCAGGTGTTGCTTGTTGAGAAATAGAGTTGGTGTTTTAATGATGTAGTGAAACAAGTTTAAGCTATGGAATTAGATCTACCAGCCAAGTGGGGCACGTGCTGGAGAGGAATTTATACAATAGAGGGACTAAGTGTAATATTTCTACAATTTTAGAATTAAAAATTGGTTTCCTGGGTAATTGTGATTTTAGAATTATAAACTGCACCTTTTTCTTTATCTTTTAAAATTATGTACTTTATACATTTTGGAATTAAAGACTCAGTCGCAAGTGATGTTTAAATGAATGTCCAATTTGGTTGAAGGAATTATACATCCCGTAGTTAGATGTTGAGAACGATGATAATTAGTGAGGTTTTATTTGAGGAATGGGATTGAAAGTGTAATGAGAGGCTAGAGTTATCAATTTTGTTTCACATTTTTTATGCCTAGTGAAGAATAAAATTTGGGGTCTGAGTTTGTGGTATGTGGATTCTGACATTGAAGGTACTATGTCGATTTGGGATATGTGGCCCCATTTTAGTTGCATTTAAAAAATTCTAAATTAAGCATCTGCGATATCCAAAATTGGCTTCTTTCTATCTTGTATTGAATGCTCAACGTTCCAAATTGTCCCCTTGGAATGATATAGCTTTTGGCTAAATTGGACATTATTATAATCCATTTGTTTTGATGATGACAAACATTTCATTCTTGTGGATCTAACGTGCTATTTGAGTGTTGCAGGAATTAGGTGGATGACACAACCTTTGGAAGATCTACATGCTCAAAATGCTTTACTTTTATGATTGTAAATCAAATGTAAAAACTTGTACAAGTATATAATGTACAAGTACTTAGATATCATGTAAATCAAGCGTTTAGATCTTCTCTAGCCACACACAACACTTAGATAGGTCATCCCCTATAATAGTGTCACAACTGTACACTGATACATACACCTAGTACATAATTCAAAATATTGAAACAGAGTCATTCTCGGTCAACAAACTTCTCGACCGAGACACTCTCAGTCGACAAACTCCTCGACCGAGAATTGACCCAAATAGCCGTTAGACACAGTAGACAAGGTAGTTGGAAGTTGGAATAGAACATTATATACACTTGCTTCAGATTGTCCCTCGGTCGACGAAGACTTTGACCGACAGGACTCTCGATCGACAATTTATCGTCCGAGATTGTCTCTGTCTGCACTTTTCAGAATTAATAAACTAGCCATTGCTAAAGCAATTAGTGGACAACTAATGTCTAGTTAAGCACTAAGAACCCCCTAGAAAGTGTCTAGAATGTCCTTAATCACTCATATGTCATTCCTATAAATCGGACATGCCTTAGGACACCCAACACACACTTGTGCAACACTTGAACATACATACTTGCAATTGGCAATCTATTCTTGTGAACAATTGAGCAACTCTAGAATTTGTTAATCCTTTCCATTACTAAAAATTCATATCCTATAGGCTAACATCTCCTACCCACTGCATTTCCACTTCCATACACATTGGTTAGGACATCAAAACGCTTGATATAGGAAATCAAGCCTTGTGCTACAACAGTAATTGTAATTTCCATTTTCCCTTCTTGTTCTTTCTTATTGCTTGTACTCTCCTTGCTACTGCTAGGGTTGGAGGTTGCAGATTGGAGAGGGTTTGATCTTCTCGGTGGAGAAGGAGGACTTTGGACTACTTCAAGAAGGCTGTCTCAACGGGAAGCTACTTTAAGAGGAAGGCTACTTCAAGGGGGAGCTTGAAGTTACTTCAAGGAAGGCTGCTTCGAGGTTGGTGGGACTACTTCTAGGTGAAGGCTGTCCAAAGGGTGGTGAAAGTATTTGTAATTTTATGTAACATCCTTGCATGGTAATAAAATTTAAATACTTTCAAAATCCCAATTGGAAACAATTGGGTAGTGGACTGACTCCTTTAGTTTTTGCTAAAGGTGGAACCACTCTAAACACCTTACCTCCTTCTTCAAGTTTCAATTGTGGTTGCTTAAGTTGAATTATTGTTAAAATATTTATAAAACCCTATTCACCTCCCTCTAGTAGTTTTTCATTTGGTATCATAGCAGGCTTCAAGGAGCTATAATCGAGTCTTGAAGAATGGAGGGTGGTGGTGTCTACAATTGCAAGCAAAGGAGAAGCTTCGACCAATCTTCAACAAGTTGTAATTGGTGCTTAGGAACAAGACACACAACACCTGGCTGTCCATGGAGGTTAAAGAAGGAAGATGTGTATAAAGAATGCCTTATTGCTACAATAAGTGAAAAAGAAGAAGAGGTAAGTCTTTTTTATTTATCTACAGAAGAGTTAATTGCTAGCCTTCAAGAAACACATGATAAGTATATTGAGTGCAAGAAGAAGTTTAAGAAATCTAATAAAGAAAATGATGAGTTACATGCTAAACTTCTTGGTCTCACATCTGAAAATGAAGATCTTAAGGAGACATTAAACTTAACTATTAAAAACCATGATATTAAGATGAAATCAATAGAGGCAAATTGCAATCTTCTCTCTGGAAAAGATAAACTTGCAAGCCCAAATTAATGATCTTCAAAAATAACCAATCTTGTGCACTCATCTAGATTATGATACTATTATGAAAGAAAGAGATTCTTTATTATCTAATCTAGATCAAACAAAGCTAGATATCAAAAAGAGAATGGATGAGATTTCTAAGTTACAACAAGAAGTTAGTAGCTTAAAAACAATGATGTTCTTGATGAGATTTTGAAAAATTCTTCTAGTTATAATGGAAGGAGAGGATTAGGTTACAAGCCTAAAGGAAAATCCTATAAAAAACCTAGTGGGGGAAGGGCACAAGTGCCAAAGACTCAATCTATGTATGTACCTAAAGGAAAGTATACATATGTACCCAAGAACAATCTAGATCAAACTCATAAAAAGAGAAATGAGATTGATTCTATATGTTTCCATTATTGTCTGCGTCTTGGACATTATTCCTTCTCATGTCCTTACAAGAAAAAGGATGTTGAGATGGTATAGGTTCCAAAATCCCCAAACTAAATAAATTAAATTAAGTTGAGATATGACCAAAGACTCTAAATTGTATATCTTTATGTCTATCTCAACTTAACATAATGAGATAGCAAATTGATTCAAGTAATTAAAATTTCTAACTTGAAAATACACTTTTTTTAAATAAATCTGCAGATACACATCTTTAATAACTTGTTTTAGTTTGGATTCCTAAAACTTAGAGTTTTTTAATAAGATTTGACCTGAACGTTTCTTTGATATTCAAATGTCTTATCTCAACAAAAAATGAGCTTCAATATTTATATTCCTGCAAAATTGTATTACCTTTTGCTTACAAATAATTACTGAAAAACAATACAGAAACATTCTCGATCGAGAAAATGTTCAACCGAGATATTGTCGGTCGAGAATTAGTCGACTGAGCAGGTTACTATTTTTAAGCTTGCAAAAATCTGATAAAACATGTACAAACAGCAGAATACTCGGTCGAGAAAATCTTCGACCGAGATAAATTCGATTGAAGAAAAGTTCGACCGAATTAAGTTCTGCTGAACCTATTTAATTGATCCAGTTTTCTATCAATTTGCTATAAATGATTGATTTAATTTGCAAATCAAGAATGAATCTTGGAGAAAATTCTTTAAACATTTTGATAAGCTTGCATTATGACTTATTAATATACTTTGATTAAACTTGTTACAAAACATTTTGATTTAATTACTATTTTATAATAATCCACATGGTTTGTCCTTGATCTATCTATATTAAAACCACGTGTCTTGAAATTTGCTTTTAAATGATCATGATCATTGTGTTATGGATATGCCTTTTGTGTTTTATCATGATCATTGTGTTCCATCTTTACTTGGTTTGCTTAAAATAATCTTGCTTAAAAATAAATGGTTGAAAACTACATTCTTACTATGATTGAACATGTTTAAGATGTAGTTCAATTGCCTTTTTGCAAGAAGAACAATCACTGTGGATATCAAAATTCCTTATTTCATGTAGAACATACATTCTGGAAAAAAAATTTGGTTAGGATATAACTTGCTCTAAGAAAATCAAGAACAAAGACTTCATTGTGATGCCTATATTAAGTTTTCAATTGATAAAACTTCTTCAAAAATAGGTATCACTCAAAGTGCTTCAAATTGATATACATTTGATCATATTACATAAAGACTTTATGTTTCAAATATTTTAACATTAATGTGTAACTCAATGCTTAAATTGGAAATCTACAAAAATTGCCTCTCAGTCGACATCAAGTTTGACCAAGGGGTGCCAAGGTCGAAGTCAAGGTCGACCTAAAATAAGCTTGACAAAATGCTTAATTGAAAATCATTTCTTTGCACTCAATATTAGTATAAACTTGTTCATCATTGATTGACATATCTTTCTTGATTCTAATGTGTTCTTAAAAGATCTCATATTATTTTTAGGATTAACATTCCTCATAAATGAATGAGAAATATATGAAAGAAAATCATTGAACAAATTCTATTATTTCTAATGGTTAATACTATAGTATGAATGAAATTACATGCTACTCCCCAAAATATACTCCCCTAAACATGGAAATTATATTTTGGAAAACACTCTTAATTTTTTTTACAAAGCCTCTCACTTTCATTCATAACTGTTATTAAAAATGAGCTCAAAATTTCATTCACAATATTCAATCACAGCAATCATGTCGGTCTACAAAAATCTTGACCGAGACACACTTGATCGACATGTTTGTCGACCAAAGATATCTCGGTTGGTCACCTTTCTCGACCGACACTCACCAATTAAATGTTGCACATTCGAACCCAGAAATAGCTCGATCGACAAAATGTTCGACTGAGTCTATTCCGGTCGACAAAATTTTCGACCAAGACCAACTTGGTGAACCCCCACTTTGCATAAATTAAAAGGCAATCTTCAGATTAAAATAATAATAATAATAATAATAATAATAATAATAATAATAATCACAACGGCTATTTTTCCTCGATCGACCGTTGGACGACCGAGAGGAGCGTCTGCAGACTTGACTGTTTCAGTCCTCGGTCGACAAATTGTCGACCGAGCAGGGTCCTGTTTTGCTATAAATAGGCCCCAAAACGGCCCCATTCTTCACCAATTCACATTCTAACTTCTCTAGCTCTTCTCTAGTGCCTTCTTGTGTGAATTTTTAGCTCTTCTCCACCCCAATCTTGTCTTACTTCTTCTCCACCTCAAATCTATAAGATGGCTTCCTCATCCTTGCATGGAAAGAAGCAGGTTGCATCTAGGAAGGGAAGGACGGTCTCCCCGGCACTGGCGATCATCAACGACATTCCATTCAATGACGTAACTGTCGGAGATCGCTACCTTAGGTTGTCCTCAAAGACTCCTCTCCCTCGATGGCCGGTGGACGTCATGGACTTCATCAACATTGTTGATCTTGAAGAACTCTTTGAGGTGCAACATCTTTCTGAATTCCTAAAACCATCCTTCTGTTCCTACTCCTCCCAAGTCGTCAATGAATTCTATGCCAATCTAGCCACACATCCTGACCATGATAATTCTCTCTTCTATGGTTAGTGGGTATGGATTTCACTTTTTCGAGGAGGATGTTCTTACTATGCTCAACATTAATGTAGACAAATATGAGGAGTTTATTGATCTCACAACTGGTGATCCTCTCAATAAGCTCTCCCAAGATGACACTACCACTAGTTTGAGTGATATCAAGAAAGCCATTTTTCTATCTAATACAACTTGCCATGAAGAAAGGGGTACCTATTATGCCATCAACTTAAAACCCGAAGCTAGGATAGTCAATCTAATTGTTGCCACAAATATCTATCCTAGAGCAAACAAATCCGAAGTACCCACTTTTCGTATGTATCTTATCTATGCCATCCTAAATAGCATACCCATCAATTTTATTCATCTTATTCTTAAGAACATGGTTGAGTTTTCTGGCAATCCACCCTATGCTGATTTGGTTTGCCAAATTACGCAACATCATGTTAAGAAAATCATTGAGGACCTAGGTTTCAAATGTGATAGGAAACCCCAAAAGATCACTAGAAATATGGTAGAGAAGATGGGGATTGATTTTGGACACAAGAGGGCTAGGACTTAAGGGGAGCCATCCACCCAAGTTACACCTCCACCACCTCCTCCTTCTAGCCTACCTTATGATCCTATGACAAATACATAAACAAACATTGCCATTTCTCAATATCATTTAAGTAGGCAATTAGACTACAATCATCATGCCATATCTTACTTGAATAAAAGGGTGCAAGCTCTTTCTCCTGATACACATGACGCATATCCTTATTCACTTAATCCTGGCATGCTCTACCCTTACAACCCATCCTACAACTACACTCAAATCCCATCACCACCATCTCATGACCTTAGCCACACTCAATTTTCCCCAATCCAACTCCAAGACATTGCTGCCCATTTTGATTCGATCGTGTTCCCACCTTCTTGGAGGCTTATGCTTTGACCAAGATAGGTGCCTTGGAGTGGCAGACGCTGGTCAAATACTATGGAGTTGAGCCCTTTCTTGGGAAAGAATCAGAAATTGATGTAATCCTTTGGTCTTTTCAGTAAGATCATGAGATTTATGGCTATCTTTGTAATGTTTGTAATCGCTATCTTTTTGTTATAAGCTAGTATGTCATGATTTATGGTTCATCTTATACGTTGTATGAGCACTGAGTTATTATGAATAAAAGTGTTTCCTATGGATTCAATTGGATATATACTTGTTAAATCAGAATATTTTAAGGTAGCATAACAATCAGGGGGAGTAATATATACCATGAACCTAAAAGGATCTCATATCATTTCAAGGTTTAACACCCTTTTGCAAATGATTGAGAAATAAACTATGGCTAAATTTGACATAAGTGGTTTGCTTTGAGTATCAAATTATCAAATTAAGGGGGATTAATAACAGTCATACTTAATGATTATCTTGGTTATCTTTTTGAAATGAAAAAGGGGGGGAAATAATATAAAATCAAACATATAAAATAACAAAAATATAAAATGAGTTTCATAATCTCTCGGCCAGCACACACTTGTAAACAAGAGAATGGCTAAAAAAGGTAAACTTCAGGTATGAAACTCATATGATTTATATTTCCTTATATTATATTTTGGAAATGTTTGTCATCTTCAAAAAGGGGGAGATTGTTGGCTAAATTGGACATTATTATAATCTCTTTGTTTTGATGATGACAAATATTTCATTCTTGTAGATCTAACGCTCTATTTGAGTGTTGCAGGAATTAGGTAGATGACACAACCTTTGGAAGATCTGCATGCTCAAAATGCTTTACTTTTATGATTGTAAATCAAATGTAAAAACTTGTACAAGTATATAATATACAAGTACTTAGATATCAGGTAAATCAAGCATTTAGATCTTCTCTAGCAACACACAACACTTAGATAGGTCATCCCCTACAATAGTGTCACAACTGCACACTGATACATACACCTAGTACATAATTCAAAACATTGAAACAAAGTCATTCTCGATCGACAAACGTCTCGACCGAGACACTCTCGGTCGACAAACTCCTCAACCGAGAATTGACTCAAATAGCCGTTAGACACAGCAAATAAGGTAGTTGGGAGTTGGAATAGAACGTTATATACACTTGCTCCAGATTATCCCTCGGTCGACAAAGACTTCGACCGACATGACTCTTGGTCGACAATTTCTCGACCGAGATTGTCTCTGTCTGTACTTTTCAGAATTAATAAACTAGTCATTGCTAAAGTAATTAGTGGACAACTAATGGATAGTTAAGCACTAAGAACCCCCTAGAAATTGTCTAGAATGTCCTTAAGCACTCATAAGTCATTCCTATAAATAGGACATGCCTTAGGATACCCAACACACACTTGTGCAACACTTGAGCATGCATATTTGCAATTGGCAATCTATTCTTGTGAGTAATTGAGCAAGTCTAGCATTTTCTAATCTTTTCCATTGCTACAAATTCATGTCCTATAGGCTAGCATCTCCTACCCACTGCACTTCCACTTCCATACACATTGGTTAGGAGATCAAAACGCTTGATATAGGAAATCAAGCCTTGTGCTACAACGGTAATTGTAATTTCCATTTTCCTTTCTTGTTCTTTCTTATTGCCTGTACTCTCCTGGCTACTCCTAGGGTTGGAGGCTGCGGATTGGAGAGGGTTTGATCTTCTCGGTGGAGAAGGAGGACTTTGGACTACTTCAAGAAGGTTGTCTCAACGAGAAGCTACTTCAAGAGGAAGGCTACTTCAAGGGGGATCTTGAAGTTACTTCAAGGAAGGCTGCTTCGAGGTTGGTGGGACTACTTCTAGGTGAAGGCTGTCCAAAGGGTGGTGAAAGTATTTGTAATTTTATGTAACATCCTTGCGAGGTAATAAAATTTAAATACTTTTAAAATTCCAATTGGAAACAATTGGGTAGTGGACTGACTCCTTTAGTTTTTGCTAAAGGTGGAACCACTCTAAACACCTTGCCTCCTTCAAGTTTCAATTGTGGTTGCTTAAGTTGAATTATTGTTAAAATATTTATAAAACCTTATTCACCCCCTCGACTATTTTTTCAATAGCTAGTTTCATGACTGTATGAGATGGTATTTTCATTCTTTAATGTAACGCTCGGGCCCACTGCCCAAGGTTCTAGTAGACTTTTTAGGAATGAGGACTGGTCCACAGACCACCACTAGCCTTATATGTGTGTTTTATCCTCACTAACATACAAGCCAGATAAAACTTCCCAATTAGTCAACCATCCTAGTATTACTCTAGGCTGAGCATGCTTAACCACATAGTGCACCTTGGTGAAATGAGTAGTACCACCACTAGCCTTATCTGTGTGCTTTGTCCTCACTCACGCACAAGCCAGATAAAACTTCCCAATTTGTCAACCATCCTAGTTTTACTCTAGGCTGAGCATGCTTAACCACATAGTGCACCTTGGAGAAATGAGTAGTCCAATCATTCCTTTTAAGACCATTTTATCCAAGGCTTCAAATCTTGAGACATTACAATCTCCCTCACATAGACTCTTCATGTCCTCGTCAAGGCTCAACTATATGGCCTCATAAAATTTCCCCATTTCAATGTCGACCTAGAATGGTCCATGGACACCCAACTCCCAACCACAGAATACCAGTACAAGACTCAAGACTAGCATGCCACAAGCCCATGTGGGTCATACCTACTAGAGGGGAATTGGCTCTGACACCATTTGTAACGCTCGGGCCCACTGTCCAAGGATCTAGTAGAGTTTTCAAGAATACGACTGACCCCACATACTACCACTAGCCTTAACTACGTGCTTTGTCCTCACTCACATGCAAACCAGGTAAAACTTCCCAAATGGTCAGCCATCTTAGTTTTACTCTGGGTTGAGCATGCTTAACCACAAAGTTCTTTAGTAAGGGGCTCCCTAAAAAGGAGGTGACCTTGGTGATATGGTTTGTGCGTGACTGAGGACACAAAGTGTGTAGTTAAGGCTAGTGGTGATGTGGGGCCAATAGTCATTCTTGAAACTCTACTAGAGTCTTGAGTGATCGACTCGAGTATTACAAATGGTATCAGAACCATAACCCCTTTAGTAGATGGGGTCCAGATGGCATGTTGCATGCCATTCTTGATCCATGTAGTCTAGGAAAGTTGGAAAGGGTTGTTCATGGTGATGTAGCCACCCTTGCGTGCTGGTATTCTATGATTGGGAGTTGGGTGTCCATGGGCCATTATGGGTCTACATTGAAAAGGAAAAATATTATGAGGTCATATAGTTGAGCCTTGACGAGGAAGTCAAGAGTCTAAGTGAGGGAGATTGTAATGTTCCAGGATTTGAGGTTTCTGATAAAATAATCTTAAGAGGAATGATTGGACTAGCCATATCACTAAGATACACCTCCTTTTCATGGATCCCATCACTAAAAAAACTCTATGGTTAAGAGTGCTCAGTCCAGAGTATTACTTGGATGGATGACCAGTCAGAAAGTTTATTCTGACTTGTGCATGAGTTAGGAAAAAGCGCACAGTTAAAGCTAGTGTGATATGTGGGGCCACTCATCATTCTTGAAACTCTACTAGATTCTTGACTTGTGGGAATGAGTATTACATGAAAAGTGTACTCTCCTAATTTGAAACAATTCAAAGTACAGGGTGTTAAGCTATAGTATTATTAGGTGAACCTAAGAAGCAAAAATTGAGACTAGAACCTTTAATGGTATTTTATAAGCTATTCTCAAAATAGTGCAGAATATATATTCCTAATTATTAAATGTTGCAACAATATTTTAGAACCTAGTACAATTTTCAAATTTAAAAATGCAGAATTTTTTAGCATATTTTTTCTATGGAAACTTTGTCTAAACTTCTAAATGAAGCTTTAGAGAATGGATGAAACACTAATACAAATGATAATGTAGAACTTAGAAGATCCATTAGAGTGAGAGGAGAAATAACTTAGTCATGAATTCTATTTTTTATTGTCGACAATGGTCCTCAATCTTATAGTGATCTTATTAATTCATCTTACAGAATGGAGTACTTAATAGGGAGATGAAACTTATATTATCCAATCAAACATGGGAGTTGGTGGATCTTCCACCATGTGTCCAACCCATAGGATGTAAATGGATTTTCAAAGAGAACAGAAAACCGACAGGACTATATATAATACAAAGCATGACTAGTTGCCAAGAGATATAGACAAACAAAAAGATCTTTACTGTTTGATACATTTTTTTCATGTCACTAGAATTTTTGCAATAAAGATTTTAATTGAGTTGGCATTGATTAAGATATTAACTAAACATCGATGTCAAAATTCATTTCACAGTGAAGATCTAGGTAAAGAATTTTATAGGGATCAACTGAAGGTTATGTTGTATTGGGAAAAGAACATATAGATGCAGACTAATCAAATTTGTCTATAGCTTGAAACAAGCTCCCCAATAACGGCATGAGTAATTTAACAAAGATGTTGTATCATATGGAATCGATATAAATGATCGCGACCAATGTATATATTATAAAGCCAATAACTAAGGCTACATTATTATATGTCTATGTAGGTGGCATACTTATTTTGGCACAAATATTGAAATTATCAATACTATTAAGAGCTTTTCCGAATTCAAATTTTGACATGAAAAATATTGAAGAAGCATATGTAATTTTGAGAATTAAACTTTTTAAAAACAATGACTGCATCATACTCTATCAAGGACACTATTGAGAAAATCCCTGAAAGATTTTTAGTATTTGCTTGTAAACCAGTTAACACACATTTTAATTATAAATACAATCTTAAGAAAAATTAAAATAAAATAAAGTCTTCACCATGGGTGGGGGTGCTATGTCTTAGAAATCCACCAAGTAAATGTGCATACCTTGTTTCAATATAAAATTCAAGTTTATTGCCTTAAAAAAGACTAGAAATAAAATGAAAGGGTTAGGACATGTTCTAATGGATCTTTCCATTTGGAAGAAACCTCCTCATGTAGTATTTGTACAATGTGATAACCAAGATGTCATAACAAGAGAATGGAGATAGTAGGCATATTCATCTATGTCATACATTGTGAAGAAACTTATATGTTATAGGATAATCTCAGTATATTATGTTAAGTCGGAGTTCAACTTGGTAGATCATCTAAAAAAGTCACTAAGCCAAAGACTAGTGAGTTATGCATTGAGAAGAATGATGTTATGCCCACTTGAAGTTGTAAGTGATGGATACCCAACATTTATGGACTGTGATCCTAGAAGGATGCTCAATGAGAAAAACCATGTTGATGGACAAATCAATGTATTGTAAATATTTTTATATCTCATTCTCATAGTGTAAATGAGATTTATAATGTATAGTTGAATACATTTTATTTGTAGCCATCGATGAGATGCATATGACTGCAATATATACTTAATGAAAGTTCAACTATATGAGTTTAGAGTGGGATTGCTCCTTTTGAGATTTTAGAAGATCTCTACAACACACATAGATATTCTCACCAGACATATGGCCAAAACACACAAACCAATAAGAACAATAATTGATTTTGTGCATTTTTTGTGGATGATGAGTCTTTAATCATATAAAAAAGAAATTAGTTCAAGACTAAAATTCAACCAAATATTTACATATTATGTATATTAACTTTTTGCTTTGTTTAAGAAAAAATTCCACCAAAGCGTATGCATGGAATATGTTTAAATTATTTCTGCTCATAATTTTGATATCTTTGTTCTTTATTAAATTATAGGAAATTGTTGTCTTTAGGTGGTATTTCGAAAGACAAAGGGAGATTTACTAGAACATGGGGAGCTCTAGAACTTCCTTCATTCTTTTATATAGATCCACGTCCATAACTTATTAGAAGACCTAAAGGGAACATGTCCTACACACGCTAATGGTGGGGTACCCCGAACGGATTTAGGCTGATCTGGTCTAAAAATATGTTAACATGGCACGTGGGTGTGTGTTACTTTCCATGCACATGGGGTGCAAATGTGGTTTCCCAAGTTCCTATGGGGCACAGCCTAGCCTAATTTTACTACTTAGCCTACTCAATTCGGTTTGACATATGTCACATCTCTTTGAATTTGTGACTGTTGTTTTAAACTAATTCACATCTCTTTGTTTAAAAGCATCATGAGAAAGTTTTCTATAAATAAAGCCTTCATAGATTCGTTCTCTATAGCAAAAAATAAAATTCTTTGACCTTCTTTTTTTCTCTTCTTGTTTCGATGTTGTTGGTATTAGCTCATGTGGAGTTTGTCACTGATCGCTAGAAGAACAATCAAATTTATGTGCTGAAAAGTTATACTTTATGTGTGCACGTTTCACTATGTCAAACATTGATGTATCCTAAGTAAGTAGTTATTCTAAGCTAATATATCGATTGTCATCGTCCAGTAAGACAGAAACATTTACAATAAGAGTGCATTCTATACACCTTAATGAGTTGGTAACATCGTCTAATTCTGTTTTCTTACGTTTTGCACCCAATTCGAACAACAATCGAATGCTAGTGTTTGAATAATGAAGAAGTGGTCTCGTATGTACTTCGACTAGGATTATAATCAACAAGAACTTTGTTTTAATGGTTTTGACGAAGTTAAATTTTTTTTTAATCTAGAACCGACACAAGTTCGTCAAAATAGAACATATAAGACAGGTGTGACAAAATTTGTGTTCAGCATAATCTATTTTTTTTAAACAGTCTAACCCGAACTTGAGTTGGGTCCAATTTTTCTAATTATCGAACAGTCATGTATTACGAGTAACACGGAACTGGCCCAGACCTAAATTGTGGTCGGTTTATCTAAACCCGTAACCGACACAAATTGTCAATACTAGAACTTAAGAATCAAGTTTTTCCAAATCAGATAGAATCCATTTTATAGTTCATGGGTTTGGACATATGATTCACAACCCCACCAAACTTCGTCGATCAGTGTCTCACCTACTACGAAATCATGACTCCTTCAACAAAAAGAACTGAATTTTGGCATCAGGTTGGCGGATGGTTCGACAAAGGGCTAATTTGGTTGGATGTAAAACCAACCAACACTCAGAAAATGATAAACGATGAGTTGGAACAGTAACATTTTCATTTGGTTTTGAGAAGAATGAACGTATACATTTTGTTTGAACAAGTTTGGTTGGATGCAGTTTTATACATCTAGCAGCATGTTGCAAGGAATTTGGGAGGAAAAGGCTGTCCGGTAGCGTGAAATCTGGGAAGGGACGGCTGGGATGATGGCTCAGGGAGATAAAGATATGTATGCAGCAGCACCTAACAAATTGGAAATGGAACTAAGCCGCTTTTCCATGCGTTTTGTGTAGAGTTCAACGGAATTGGGTAGTTGGTACCCACCCCATGCGTTCGGACCCTGCCCAACCAAACAAAAAAAAGTTAAAAAAACACAGATACTTGCAACTGCATGTGTTGGTTTACAGCCCAAGCAAACGAACCCTAACATTGATCATTGAGTAACATAATGTGTACCTAAACCACAAAGTCTACCATACCCCTTTACATGCCATGAAAGTAGCCAAGTTCATGGGTGTATGTATCCTAAACCGTTGAAATTCCAACCGGTCTCCACTATCCACATAAATATAACGAGAAATTGTTTAATTGCATCATATTTAGATTAGATATCATAATAGATATTTCTTTTCTCACTGCTAGTAGCAACAACATTTTAGCAATGCTGAAAGTGGAGAGATAATTCAAAACATGCAACTTTATATAGACTAGTTAACACACACGTGCACATACACGTGCCCCATTGAACATGTTTATTTTACATTAAATATTTAAAAAATAAAATTTGTTAAAAGGATAATGGTAATTCTCGTAACTGTTTTGTAGAAAATTTTGAAACGTGTTGTTTATCGACTCAAAAAACCACGTTTGAAGGAAAGAATGTGACAGACAAGTTGAGAAGTTTGCGGAAACTGATTTTATCATAAAAGAAAAAGATAAATAGAACAAATATAAAAAAAGTTGAAAAAAATTGTGAGAAGAGAGAGAATCAAGGAGAACGCAGCATGAACTCGCTCTTTTTATAATAACTAGTTAACACACACGTGCCCATGCATGTGAAAACTTAATTGTATGTAGTTCTTATGTAAAGAAATCGTATTAAATAAATTATTTACTCTATGTTGCAAAAATCATCATGGTTTCGTTCAAGTAATATGAAGCAAAATGTGTATACCAAATTACAAACACTGTCATTTTCTCTGACCAATTATAGAATAGTATATTAAAATAGGACTCTCTTCTTGAACCTCTCTCTTCTCACAATTTTTTTACTTTTTTTCATCCATTTTCTCAAAAAACACATGTCAAGCGAGTGATTGGTGGGTAGAGTGGATGTTAGTTATTGAGAAGATTTTGTAACATGATATAATAGTGTGGAATACAAATTAAGAAGAATACAGAAAGTACCGAAAAAAGAGTGATGCTTTTTGGATACGATGGTTGAAAAATGCTCGTAGGGTAAAAAAAATGGAATGTTGAAAAAAGAGTAAATAAAAATTGTTTCGGTTTTGATCTCAGCTAACTAATCTCTATGATTTGCTCTCTCTTCAACCCTTCCTCTCTCACTCTGATACGTGTACGCAATCGTGGCTTGTTCGAGGGAGGTGATAATGGTTAGTTGGAGGGAATTGTGGAGGTATAGTTTAATAGGAGAGAAGTATTTTGGTGAATAAAAAGTAATTAAAATACAAAAAAGTGAGAAAAAATGTGAGAAGATATTGAGTGAAGGAGAGAACGACAACTCAAAATAGTAACTTCTGACTGGCCGCCGGGGTTCCAAATGACTATATGTAAATAGATGGAAAAACTCCATGTTTATAGTAGTATAGATGTAAATGGACAATTACCACGGCTTCTACATACCAATTATGCCAAAGGAAGGGTGATGAACATCATACCTGAAGCACAACAGAATTGATGACATCCGCATATCTGACAGCCAAATTGAGCGACATACACCTAGCAGGCGCGATGGCATAACCCCGGACTCTCTTCCTCTCAATATTCCCCAACCTCCCTTGATTCTGCACAACCAGCATCGCCACCATCGCCGCAACACCAGACCCCAAAGAATGCCCAGCAAACGTCAGTGTATAACTCGGATACTCCTCCACAAGCTTCTTCAGGAGATCACACTCGGCGTCCAGTACCCACGCTGCGGCCTTCAACAGCCCATTATGAACAAACCCACCATCATGCTTCTTCTTCCCGAGCCTGTTATCCAACAAGACCTTGTAGTCGCTCTCCCTTGCGAGGTTGAGCCCTCTGAATGCCAGAACTATGTCGCGGTGCGCGTGATCGAGGTAGATGAGGTAAGGGGGGCACCTACCCCGGTTGTCTTTGTAGCTCTTGCGGCAGACGACGGAGTTTGGGTCCATGCCGTAGCCGCCGTCGGGTATGAAGTGAGGGTGCTTCAGGTCGTCCTCGTAGACGGCGAGTATCGTGCGGCAGAGGCGCGGGACAGGGTCGAAGTCGACGGAGGACGCCAGGCCCCATGTCTCGCTGTCGTGGCCGGCGGTGATGAGGCACCGCTTCCATGCCCATCGGGCGCAAGCGATGCAGTAGAAGCATTCGAGGATCGGGATGCCGCAGCCTAGGAGCATTGAAGAAGGGAGGGAGGATTCTGATTGGAAGGGAAAGCAAGAGCAGGGAATTTGTAGATTGGATTCAGTTAGTTCCGACAACCAACAATATATACAATAGCATAAAGATGGAATTCCTGCTCTGAGATGGTAATGCTCGAGCAGCTCAAAACGAGTAACTTGGGCGTCCCCATATATAGCAAGTTTAGCTCCTACTGCAATCCGAAGATCAGGAAACTGAAGCCCAGAAGCAGCGTGACAAACCATGAACAGCGTGACAAACCTTTAGCTTTTGTTGCCGGCATAACCCCCAGACCTGGCACGCTTGACGCTTGTGGGGAAACCTCGAGCTTTTCCAGCAACCAGGAAACGCCGAAGGAAAGAACCCATCAGTTGGCAAGGTGGCAAGGTGAGCGCGAGAGGCCAGGGGTAGTGGGGTGTTGTTCGTGAAGTCGGTAGAAACCTGCAGGGATGATCGGGGGAACAGGGGCAAGCAATCCGTGGTATTGGTGGTGATGGGAGGCAGGAGGAAGTGCCTGCAGGAAGATTCATGCGCCATGGCGCCTCGCTATCTCGGCAGAATACCAGCGAGGCAGCTGCCGTGTGGGGGAGCTTGACGATGTAGTGAGGCAATTTTGTATGAAAAAAAAACGACTCACGTTTACCAATTTAATTTTCCTAATCTAATTCTCGATTTAGTTTTAGATTAAATTATTTTGAAGGAAGAGAGAGTAGGTGGAGACCTAACACTATGTTCAGCGGTGAATGAAGGGGAGGGGTGGGGAGGGAAGGGAGGCAGCCTGTTTGGTTAACATGGGATGGTAAGAGAAGGAGACCATGAACAATAATGTAAATATAAAAATTATTTGGTGACATAGAACATTGGTGATATAGAAAAAGAATTATTACGTATATATATTTATTGTTATTATAGAAGAAATTACTTAACTAAAGCAGTGCCACTCGAGTGCTGTAAAGTTGATGTTGTATGATCAAGAGGTCACAAGTTCAAACTCCTTAGTGATATGATGATGAAATCACCATTTCTAAAAAAAATACTTTCCCTCATTATTTTTTATTTGAAATAAAGTTTTTCCATGTGTTTAAATATTTCCCATCGTATATGTTCAAATATGTCTTTTTTATCTTTTATGTTTATGTAATATTCCAAAACAAATCAGTTTTTCTAACAAAAATATAAAATCTATGAATTTCTTTCTAAATTGTGCAAAAAAATCATTTTAAATTCATTTTATTTTATTTTCTTCTAAATTTCACCTTCAGTTTTTTTTTCAAATAATCCTCCAACATTTTATATGCCCATCCAAGTGACTCATACTACCTCTTCTTTATTTCATTTATTTGCGGACTATAGTGGTTTTTTGGCCATATCGTTTATGTTTTTCCTCCATTTTATATTTTCCTTCAACCTTTCTAATATATATTTCGCCAAGCCTTTTTACTTTCCCTTGTCTCTACTCCAATTTGATGGGGAGGGAATGAGAGAGAAGTGGATGAAAAAACACTTGGTTGCTTCCCCTATGTTACCCCCCCTCCTGACAATGTGTCCAATCATATAGCCCAAGCTTTTTCCCCTCCCTTCCACTTCCCCTCATTTACCACATACCAAACATGACCTAAACCAAATAGCGTCTCCCCACAAATTAGCCCAAGTCCAATTAAAAAAGATCACACTCTCCATTCGGCAAGCTGGGTATCGGCCAGCACCATGTGTCGGCTCCCCACTGAAGACGCCTTTTTAAATGACGCCTTCTGTGGGGAGCCTACAGGTGGTGTTGGTCGACACTCAACCGACCGTTAGTGCCCCACCACCCTGATGACAATATTTCCTCCTTTCATCAACAACTCTTTCACCTCCCACCACCTAAGTTTTTCTATATAAAGGCCTATCTACTTCTTTATTTCCACATCAAGTTTTTCTTTCACATTTCTCTCATTCTATTTTACTAGAATTCTCTCTATTCTCATCCTAAGAAAAGAAAGAGAAATTAAGGTTTGCTCAAATTTACAACCCCCTCAACGTTGCTCTAAGTAAATTGACATGTCTTTATTTTATATTATATATTTTTATAAACTTTCTTCTTCTCTTAATTTATATTATTAATTAAACTTCTATCTCTGTTGTATTTTATATCTATATCAAATGTCTCATCAAAGAACATGAACTTTTACATGACGGAAGTATTAATCTATATATTGATTGCAATGTGGCAAGACGGAAAAATAGCTTATCGAACTCTTCTGGACAATGATTAGAATGACATACTAGAGTTGATACACAGTAGGATAGGCTTTATGGCGACTAAAGAACAAGTAAAACTTCATTGGCAATTTTTGGAAGTAAATGTTTCACATGTAGGTGGAGCTTCTTAAGATACCCGATTGGTATTTGGATCATGGTAGAAATAAAG
The DNA here is from genome assembly GCA_963693085.1 of Alisma plantago-aquatica. NCBI lineage: Eukaryota > Viridiplantae > Streptophyta > Magnoliopsida > Alismatales > Alismataceae > Alisma > Alisma plantago-aquatica. Next base: position 15,610,390 of record OY856411.1, read on the forward strand.
TAATTCCAGTCAACTCACAAGCCAAAAGCAAGTTATTAATATCACATCGAGAGATATATTGATTTGTCCATCAACATTGGACTTTTGTTGATGCTCTAGATCAAATATGGAAACAGATGCAATAGTTTAATTATATTATCTCAATTCTTCATATTAGGTGTTTGTGTTGTGTTTCTTCTTGTATGTTATAACTTCAATTTAAAATATTGTTGATGTATTTTTAGCTAAACTTGAATATTTAATTGGATATATAGATTGTAAGAATTGTTGGTATGTACGCCCAGAGAGTAAATCATATGATGATTGAAATGTGGCACTAAATACATGATTTGATAATAATAAAGATAATTTTGTCTATTATATTTGTCCCAGCATGAGATGATGACACATGCATAGTAGATGTCTAAAGAATGATGTTACTCGATGGCGTATGTCTTCAAGTATGTGACTTGAACAATGAGATCATATGAATGTTAAGAGTATGTACATTCTTGTTATGTCCCTAGTCGGATATAACTGTGGAAGAAAAATAGACAACAATAATACATAAGACTAGAGTGAGTGTTGATTGATGATAGAGTATCATTAGTCATGATATGTGATATCAAGTCAAGCAGTCAGGTACATGCTAGAGAACCGTGTATCGTACAAACCCACTATGAGAGTGATACATGGAGACCATGGAATAGTAGTCAAAATCAACTCTCATAGTGATAGGTAGTGATTATGGTTCTTAGACCTAAAGTCACTACATGCATCACATGTCTTTCATGTACTTTGACATCATCCACTATGATCGTGAATAAGGGTTGTTATAAGATGGTGCTTGGGTGCACTGTGACACATGGGGATAGAATGTAAGTGATGTAGATGGGATTTATCCCTCCTATGGGAGATTGATATCTAAGGCCTCTTGATAAGCAAGATTAAGAAATGTATGGACACACTGGTGTGACTCAATATGTGATATGTGAGCTCAAGTGCATCTCATACAATTTGCTCTAGTTTAAGGAACATTGATTGAACGTTGAGAGGATGACAATTCCATGCCTCGAGTTCAATCTGGATATCATAGACAAAGGAACTATACGATCACAGTAACACTGATAATTAATTGTATGTTGAAGTTGTTCTCCACCTTTCTAAATTACTTGGGTATAAATGATGTGTTTCTAGACGTTGCTCTTTGCTTGTGATGTCATAATTGGTTATGGACATTCACTGCCAATGTAATTTTGGACCTATAGGGTCACACACATAGGATACACTTGGATTAAAGGAGGATATTTATGAATAATGTTTAGATTGATTACTAAAGGTGTTTAGGTATTCAGTTAAACAAAAAAGTTTAAAATTGACTGATTAGACTCTGAACCGACTAGTTCAAGTGTTGAACTGATCAGTTGAAGTGTCCGATCAATTGGAATCAACATTGGTTGATCAATGTCTGAACCAGGGTGTGATACGGTCAGTTCACATAGTGAGCCAATCAGTTCACAAGTCCCAACTGAATGATTTATGGGATCAAATGTCCAATTCAATGGTCAATTCGATTGGATCAAGGATCAGTGCTAATGTCATATTGTGCATTAATCGTACATTGAATACCAATGTGATTCAGAATAGGAAATTGTATGAACCGGTCGATTCACGCATGAGCCGATCGATTTATCATGCTTAGGTTCTAGAAAAAGTCATGAATTTGATCCTTTTGACTCCTGCACAGACTGGGAAACCTGACCCTAGCCTCTACTAACACTTTCTCTGATAATTGGTGTCCTCTCTAGTTGTGGTAGCCAATAGAGAGCCTGAGAAAATCCTACCTGATAAAGGGAGGGATAGAAAGGGAGAGACAATTGCTGGAGAGAGAATTAACTCTATCAGGTTGACGTTCGAAAGGGACAACTCCTTCAAGTTTTCTCTGGTAATGCAACGTGGAGTTCCCAGTGATCTGCGTGGAGTACTCTAGAGGCGGGAGGTCATTGTCTACCACTAGGAGGACACCATCAACTGTTGTCTGTGGTGTTGTATAGGAGTCTGATGGAGATGTTGCTCAAGTATTATTTCTGAAGAAGGAGTGAGTTGTTGGCTGAAGAAGAGGCATGTTGCTACTGCAAGGGTAATGTCGTTGGACTTGATCCAGGACTAGGTATAATCTTACAAACCTTTCCTTCCTAGATACACTGTTGTTGACATGATCTTATTGTTTAAGGGAATCAAGTTTTATTTTTTTGTTTCCTTTACCTTATCTATCGCTCTGATTTCTCTAAAGTGGTATCATAGCCACATCAATTTACTATTGGGTGATGTAGAGCTCCCTACTCGTTTGGTGAAATGCCTACAATAGTAGTACATTGTATTTCTGTGCTTTTACATTACTTGTACAATACTTAGGCTCCAAGTAATGGGTCGGGCCTGCCTTGTATAAATATAACACTCATAATAATAAGGAAAGTTGATGCGAGTAGTAAGTTGAAAATCTCACTTCCCTCTTTGAAAGGAACAGTGCCCTAGCTTTCTCTCCCGCCTCTCTAATTTCAATTGCTTTCCCTCTCACCCTTCTTCTCAGATCTAGGGTTTCAATTTTGATCTTTACATGGTATCAGAGCACAGCTTCTGCCATCATCCACAATCATGTCTTCCTCCTCAGTCACTGGACCTTCCTCAAAGATAGAAGCAATGGCTTCAAAGTATCCATATCATGTTGGCATCAATGTCTCAAACTTCATTCCCTCAAGATGACCAGATCCAACTATCTCTACTGGGAGGTTTAGGTTCGAGCATTGATCGAGAGCAACTCACTTGAATCCTTCATCAACGGAACCGAGAAATCTCCTAAGAAGATCATCATAGACGATAAAGGTACAATCACATTCAATCCTGCATATGTGTTATGGATGAGGACCGATAGGCTGATCAAGGGATGGATCATGGGGACTCTGATCGAGGAAGTACTCAGAGTTATGGTAGGCTTGTCCACATCTGCTCAGATCTGGAGTGCTATCGCAAAGAACTTCTATGAATCTACTAAGTCTAGAAGTTTTGAGTTGACTACACGACTGAGGCGAATCTAGAAAGGAAGCAAATCTGTGGCAGATTATCTATGAGAATTCAAGCTCATCTGCGATCAACTCAATGTGATAGGTAAACCTCTGCCTGATGATGACAAGGTTTATTTCCTCCTTAGTGGCCTTGGATCCGAGTTTGAGATCTTCACTATCTCGATGATGAGACCTCCTCTTCTGTCCTATGATGAAGTAGTCTCACTGTTGAAAGGCCATGATATGTGTAGGTCATCCAAGGAATCCTTTTCTAGTCCTAATTTGCTTTTCTGGGACAATGATCAAGTTTTGGACCTCAAAATCTTGGAAGAGGGAACTATCGAATGCCTCCTCCATCTTCTCAGCAATATAATCATAATACAGGTCTCCTTGGAATTCAACCTTCAAGTCAATTCTCTTCTCAAGGGCATAGTTTCAATCAAAGCATCAAGCCTTCGACTGGTAACTTTGACAACTCTTTCTGACCCCCTGTCTTCTGTCAGATCTGTGGGAAGAGAGGTCATGAAGCCTATCGGTGCTGGCATTGCTTTGACAACTCCTATCAGAGTCTGGAGGTTCCTAGTACTCTCACTAAAGATGCAGTGACAGAACAAGAAAAGGCCATGGAAGCTCTGTAGGTGTCTGAACCAAACAATTTCAACATCACTGAATGGCAAGTGGACTCCGGTGCTACCAATCACATTGCTCAGAATGCATGTATCCTTAGTAATGTTATTTCCTACAAGGGATATGACTTCATAATGATTGCAGATGGTACCTATCTTCCTATCACTTACACTGGATGATCTCACATCATACAAGAACATGCTATACCTCTTGAGAAGGTTTTAGGTGTTCCCTCCATAAAGAGGAACCTGTTATCCATTGCTCAGCTGACCCATGAACTCCCTTATAATTTCATTTTTCTTCGAGACTCATTTCTTATACAACATTTGCAGACACACACAATCCTGGCTCAGGGAATCCTTAAAGATGGAATGTACTCAATCACATCTGGCAGGCATAAAGCTCTTCTGTCGATCAAAGGTCCTACTACAACTGCTCTCACCTGGCATATAAGACTCACTCATACACACAAAGAAGTACATCAATACCTAGAGTCCAATAAACACATAAGTTCATCAAATAGAAAATAGATTTCTGCAATAGTTTTCAGTTAGGAAAAAGCCATAGACTGTCCTTTTCAAACAATCATGTTAAAAGTAATGTCCCATTTGGACAAGTCTACTGTGATTTGTGGGGAAAATCTCCTGTAATATCTAAAATTGGTTTCTGCTATTATGCTCTATTTGTCGATGAATGCACTGGTTTTTCTTGGTTCTATCCTTTGAAAGCAAAATCTGACTTGTATGATCATTTTGTTTTCTTTTGTAAAATGATTAATAATCAGTGGCATTATGCTCCACACGCTTGGTTTAACAAACTCAGTGACTTCCTTCTTGAGTTTGGGTTCATTTGTAGCAGTGTCGATCCTTCTCTGTTTGAATATTCTCATCAATGAGATCTTATATATCTCCTTCTCTATGTCGATGACATAATACTCACTGGTAATAATGTGAATCTGCTTGCACACTTTCAAAACACCTTGAGTGCTACTTTCAATCTTAGAGACCTTGGAACTCTATCCTACTTTGTTGGTATTCAAGTTTCTGCTTCTTCTTCTGGACTACTCTTGAGTCAGGAAAAATACATTCTTGATGTTCTTCGCCAAGCTGATATGGTTGAATGTAACCCTGCATCCACTCCTATTGCTCTCAATTTTCACAAAGTTTCTAAATCTCCAAGCTTTGTGGATGCTCACCTATGTAGACGAATAGTTGGTTGTTTACAATACATTACCATCACTAGGCCTGATATAGCATATGCAGTCAATACTGCTTGTCAATTCCTTGCTTTGCCAACTCAACATCACTTTCTTCTGGTCAAACGCATTCTTCGGTACTTGAAGGGTTGTCTCTCTTATAGCTTGACCATTAAGTCGGCCATGTTTACAATGTTAACTGCCTTCATTGACCAGACTGGGCTGGTTGTCCCTCTACCAGAAGATCTACTACAGGCTTCTATATATTCCTTGGAATGACCTGCATTTCATGGAGTGCAAAGAAGCAATCTGTTGTTGCTCGGTCCAGCTGCGAAGCTAAATACAGAGATTTAGCTTCCACAGCTGCTGAGCTCACATGGATTTCGTTTCTTCTTCAAGACCTTTGCATTTCTCTCCTTCAACCTACTCGACTCTTCTGTGATAATCTCAGAGCACTTCATCTTTCTGTCAATCCAGTTTTTCATGCAAGAACTAAACATATTGAGATCGACTATCATTTCATTCGTGAGAAAGTGGCTCTTGGACACATTGTTACTTCTCACATAGCTTGCTGTCAAAAAAAAATACTTCTCACATAGCTTCATCTCAGCAACCACCCGATGTCTTCACCAAACCTCTCACCAAGATAGTATTTCGATTCCTCTGACTCAAACTGGGACTTCAGTTACCCTCGTCCAGTTGGGGGGGGGGGTATTTGGTGATGTAGAGCTCCCTACTCATTTGGTGAAATTCCTACAAGAGTTGTACATTGTATTTCTGTGCATTTACATTACTTGTACTATACTTGGGCTCCAAGTAATGGGCCGGTCCTGCCTTTTATAAATATAACACTCACAATAATAAGGAAAGCCGATGCGAGCAATAAGTTGAAAATCTCACTTTCCTCTTTGAAAAGAACAGTGCCCTAGCTTTCTCTCCTGCCTCTTTAATTTCAATTGCTTTCCCTCTCACCCTTATTCTCAGATCTAGGGTTTCAATCTTGATCTTCACATTTACAGTGTATCTGGATTTAAATCAACACGATCAGATTTATTTTATTTTATACAATGTGAATATTAAACTGCTAATGAACATATCTAATACAATTCTACATACAACTCCAAAAACTAATATATATATATATGAAATTTACAAGCGTCGCCCTAAAATTGGTTTTGATGGTGGATGTTTAGCATGGTTATGGCCAATAACCCTAGATCTGTCTGTATGGTTGTGGTTGTTTGTTCCTATTTATATATCGATTTGCATACATAGTCTCTCTCTCCTTTCCAAATATAAATTAATGCTCTTATTTCTATTTCTCCTGGAATATAACTTGAGGTTTTCCCTTATACAATGTAATAACAAATAGGATAGTTTTCTTTTATGTTTCATCATGAGAAGACATTCTGCATCAGATGAACTGACTAGCTCATGAGACAAATTGATCGTCTAGAGGACCGAGGAGGCCATATGATAGTAGGATGAATAGATCGACTGGTGGCCCGACCGATCGGCTAGAGGAGACTAGACATCAGTTGAACCTGGAATTAGATGACCACTTTAGGAGACAAACCGAGCGACCAAGAGGCAAGCTGACTACTTGAGTTGAACCGATCAACCCAAATTGGTTCGAGCACATATCTTCATCAACAATAGGTTTCATATGATGTGGACCCTAGGTGGTAGTAATTCCTTATGGCTCAAAGGAATTCTAATAGTATGGCCATAACCATCGCTTGTGTGTTTTATGTTGCATATTTCTCATTTGTGGTTATAACATGTATATGATACGTACTATAAGTATGTGGTGATTGGATATATATATATATATATATATATTTATATTTATTTATTTATTTATTTATATATAAATCTCTCAATATAATATTTAGTCTTATATGCTTTGCATAAGCAGCACACATGAAAAGCTTGATTGATTAAGCATGGGAACCCAAGGGTGGTGTGTTATCTATCTCGTGGAAGTGTGAAGGTAATAATGTGGGCCTACCAAGCAGGGTGCATTATTATCGTGTTGGCTTTTAGGTTAGGCTTAACTGAGTGTACTTAATGGGATTAAGTACTAGAGACATGTGGATAACTATGACAAGGAGTTGTATATATCATTTATCCAAGAATTGCATGTTATGCAATTGGCAAAAGTTGCTTGCCTTAATAATTGACCATGGGCGTTGGTGTTCGCTGGGTAATAGTTGAATTTTTTTGGATCTTGGCTCACTAGAAGATTGTACACTGCAATATTTCGAATTAATACATGAGGATAATCAGTTTTAACAAAATAGTGAGAGCAATAATTAATTAAAGGCCTAACGAATATGTTAACTTATCGAATCAAACAAATCAAAAATATTATGAAAAGTTGTAATTTTTCTATGTAGAATCTAATGGCAAACACAAACACATTATTATTGTGAATAGTCTTTGAATAGGAAAAATTAAATGGAATTAACTTCCACATCTGGTTTAGGACTTTGAGAAGCATTCTCACCAATGAGAAAAAGCTCTTGAAAAACCAGAGCCTGAGGAACCCACTCCAAATGCGCCTAAAGCTGCATTGGATGCTTACTGGAAGCATGCCAATGATGTCATAGACATTTGAGTACCTTATGTTATATTGTATGAACTATGAGTTGCATGAGCATAATGAAAAACATAGACATTCTCAAGATGGTAACACATCTTAAGAATAATGTAAATCAAGTTAGGTATAATGTCTCCAAGGTGTTGTTTGAGTGTAAGCTGACAGTGGGAGATCTCGTAGAGCCCCATGTGCTTAATATGATTGGGCATGTAGAGAGATTGGGATTTCTTTAAGGTTAAGAGTTGAACACATATATGATTCTACAATCATTTCCTAAATCATATAGCTAGTTTATTGAGTGCTATCACTTAAGTAACATGGCCAAACCACTATCTAAATTTCTTGGCATGAGATGAATGCCAAAGCAAGATTGAAGGACAAACTCGTGATGGTGATTAACTGAAGTGAGTCCAAGGGCAAAGGCAAGGCCAAGAAGGGTTCTGAGGCTAGATAAAAGTCCAGGTTTTCTACACTCAAGTAAGGAGAAGGGTAAGAAGAATAGATATAGAAAGCTCTACTTAAGAACCCAACAAGAAGTAAGCTAGAACTATATAGAGCAAGAGTTGCTGCCACTATAGTTAAAATCTGTCATTCATGGGTATGTAATAGAATTAGTAAATTGCTATTATGTACCTTACACTGATGAAAACATCATGTATCTTGTATGCATAAGAATACTATGAATAAATATTATATGGTAATGCCCTATGTCTCACAAACTATACTTCATAGTTCTAAAGACAAATATGTGTATGACACATATACTAAATGACTCGATGACTCAAAAAATGAATAACTATAGCATTCTCATCTAAAGCATGTAAATGAGAATTGCATTTCTAGAACCTAGAATGATGGTTATCTAGACTCTTTTAGTTATTGAACGGATAGAGACATGCAAGACTTATTTACTGGGCAATATTACTAAAGTATCTTCAGTAGATGTAGTGGAAGAGCGAGTATTCTATTAGCACTCATACTATTGATGAATATCAACCTTTTAGAATAAATACTAAAGGTAGTTACAAGTACCTCATTGTATTTACTGATTCTATCAGTAGATAGGGAAGTTTGTATTTAATGAAATACAAGTATGAATCTCTTGAAATGTTCAAGGACATCATGAATGGAGTACGTAACCAACTTGGTAAAAGTATTAAGATACCTCGATATGATCGATGGGATTTGTGGAAAGTGTTGGACTCGATTTTTGGTTTAACGAAAAATGGGTTCAACTTCGCCCCCTACCCTATATTCCGGAGAAGGAAGGAAAGGGAAGAGCAAGAGCGAAGCGAAATGAACCAAAACTCGGGGAGTTTTGTGAGTGTAGCGTAGCGTCCCTCCTTATGTGCATGTATATAGTATCTTGTATGTGTGTGTATGTACACGCACACACACACGCACACACACATGCACGCACATGCATGTACACGTGAAGCTAAACCTGCCTTAAAATGTGTTCTATTTCCTCAAAATGAAGAATCCATCAAGTGGCATTTTAACCAAGAGTATGAGAACCTTCTAGGATATCATGATAATGTGTCATGATGAACTCTACCTGAAACACAATGATAGTGTATTATAAGAGTTTATTAGAAAGAAGGAATCACACCTTGTTAGTCATGGTGCAATTATCAATAAATCTAGTTGATCTTCCAATTTCTTTTAGGCACATGCTTTACACTAAAATAATGTACCATCTAAAATGGTTCAAAAGATACCATATGAGATATGGCATGGGAGATGTACTGATATGTCTTTATAAGGATTAGGATTTAAAGCTTATATAATAAAATATTTTCTTGAAAGCTTTATCGACAAATCACATAAATGTTGTTTTGTTAAAATACTACTCTTATCCCAATCCAACAACAAAGTTGTTTTTTTATCAGAATGGTTGTATTCCTGAAGGGGAACTTAGTTCCAAAGGAATTCTTGGGAGTAAATTTAGAACTAGAGATGTTCAAGACAAATAAGATAACATTGAACCTAAAGAGTTATAATTGGAACAAGGAGAAATCAAGTAGTTGTTGAATCTCAAGTTCCTTATGTAACACATAAGACTTGTAGTTCTAGTAGTAACACGCCTTGACCTTGAAAGATAATGACATATTATGGATCAAAAGGCAATTAGTTGGTCATATATGATGAGTCAACAACCTACCTAGAAGCTATTGAGGGACCAGAATCTGAAGCACGTCTTGAGGCCATAAGATCCAAGATGGATTCCATGTAAACCAACAAGGTATGACCTTGGTGGATCCACCTGAAGGGGTAAAATTATAGGGTGCAATTGGGTCTTTAGGAAGAATACCAACATGGAAGGGTAGATTGGTTGCAAAGATTTTCAAACAAGTTCAAGGTGTTGAACATGATGAAGTCTTTCGCCAGTTACCATGGTTAAATCTGTCAGGATTGTACTTGCAAATTATAGTTTAATATGACTGTGAGATTTGGCATATGGATACTACAACCACATTCCTCAATTGGAATAACTATGAGGATGTGTATGTGACACAATCTAAAGGCTTTACAAGTCCAATAATGCAAATAAAGTTTGGAAGCTGCAAAGGTCAATGTAAGGATTGAAACAAGCATCTCAGACCTAGAATCTTCTATTTGACAAGACAGTCAAAGAGTTTGACTTGAGTCAAAATGAAGATGAAATTTGTGATTACAAAATATTTAGTAGGAGAATACTTATATTCCACATAATAATGGGGAATGATATCCTTATCCTACATATATTAAAACTTGTCAAGGAAAGTATCTTCCCTAAGAAGGTTTTAGGTGAAGCATCCTATGTGATAGGAATTGAGATTTATAGAGATAGATCTAGAAAGTTTCTCAACCTAAGAATAGAGCACATACATTGGAAAGATCCTAAAGGGGTTTAGTATGTAGGACTCAATGAAAGAAAATGTGTCCATGTTCCACGGAGTTAGTCTCTCAGGAGCCTAATGTCCCTATTCTTATGAAGAATAGAAACACATAGCTAGATGTCATATGCATCCGTAATTGGATCTATCATGTACGTACTCATCCCGTTATCTCATATGTATTGGACATGATGAGAGGATATATATATATATATATATATAGAGAGAGAGAGAGAGTCAGGCTAGAATACACTCGAGTGTATGGATCGTATGAATACACTCAAGTGTGTTTGCATATAAATACTATTTTTTGCAAAATATAAACCATTGATCTTCACCATCATACTATAAATAGGCTACATACAAATTTTGAGCCCATTTGGATGCGTGAAAGTCACTCATCCAAGGGCAACAAAATCGACACGCAAAACTAATTTGAAATGTATAATTTTTGCGGTCTTCATAACATGAGCTATACATATCCAAATATGCTCAAATTTTGCGTATGAGTTTCTCACAATATGTTTAAGAAGATCAATGGATTAGGTTTTCAAAAAAAAATATTGCATAATGAAAAACTACTTGAGTGTATTCCGCTCCGGATACACTCGAGTGTATTCTAGCCTGGCTCTCTCTCTCTCTCTCTATCTCTCTCTCTCTCTCTCTCTCTCTCTCTCTATATATATATATATATATACACTTATCTAGCAATCTTGTATGATTTGGACATGATGAGAGGGTACCTATCAAATCCTAGTGAAAGTCACTAGAATACCATGAACACCATCCTTAAATACTCTAGAAGCACTAAAGGGATTAGTTCCTTGATTATGGTAATAAGGAAGAGTTGGGTATAAGGGATTACACCGATCTAATCTTCTGAAATGAAAAATAAAATTAATTATCACAATATAAATTTATGTTTGACCTTAAACAAGGTCTGTAAGATGGAAATGATTCTGATCTAATGATAGTTTTTAAATCTACAATATAAGCCGAGTATCTATGTGTTATGAGAACAATAGGGGATACTGAATGGATCAAGAAGTTCATAGAAAATAACTTATGGGAGGTTTCAACCATTGATGACATAGTAGAAATATTGTGACAATAACGGAGCTACTAGATAGACTCAAAATCCTTGATAGCATACTACATCACTTCCATCTCACGCGAAAGGTCATAAAACAAGGAGATGTGAAACTTGTAATAAACCAACTTGAAGCAAACGTTGCTAACCCACTATAAAAGCACTTGCACCATAGAAACATGATGGACATGTAAGATCACTAAGTGCAAGTGGGTGTTTGTTGATATGTATGCCCAGATAGACAATCATATGATGATTGGAATGTGGCATAAATACATGATTTGATAATAATAAAAGTAATTCCATCTATTATGTTTGTATCAGCATGAGATGATGACACAGACATAGTAGATGTCTAAAGAATGATGTTACTCGATGACACATGTCATTAAGTACATTACTTGAAAAATGAGATCATACAAATTTTAAGAGTATATACATTCTTGTTATGTCCCTAGTCTGATATTACTGTGGAAGCAAAATATACAATAGTAATACATAAGACTAGAGTGTGTGTTGACTGATGATAGAGTCTCATTAGTCATGATATAGGATATCAAGCCAAGCACACATGTACATGCTAGAGAACATTGTATTAGACAGATCAACCATGAGAGTGATACATGGAGAACATGGAATGGTAGTCAAAATCAACTCTCATAGTGATAAGTGGTTATTGTGGTTATTAGACCTGAAGTCACTACATTCATCACATGTCGTTCATGTACTTTTTGATCCTGAATAAGGGTTGCCATAAAGGTGGTGCTTGGGTGCACAGTGACACATGGGAATAGAATGTGAGTGGTGTAGTTGGGATTTGTCCCTCCTATAGGATATTTATATCCAGGGCCTCTTGATAAGCGAGACTGAAAAATGTATGTCCATACTCATGTGACTCAAATATATGATATGTGAGCTCAGTGCATCGCATACAGTCTGCTCTAGTTCAAGGAACATGGATTGAAGGTTGAGAGGATGATGATTCTATTCCTCGAGTTCAATCCAGATATTAGAGACAAAGAAACTATATGATCACAGTAACACTGATCAGGGATTGTAGTTTGAAGTTGTTCTCTAACTTTCCAAATTACTTGGGTAGCAATGATGTGTTTCTAGACATTTCTCTTTGCTTGTGATGTCATAATTGGTTATGGGCATTCACTACCAATGTAATTCTGGACCTATAGGGTCACACACATAGGATATACTTGGATTAAAGGAGTATATTCATGAATGATGTTTATATTGATGACTAAAGATGTTTAGGTATTCAATAAAATAATAGAGGTTCAAAATTGACTGACTAGACTCTGAACTGATTGGTTGGAGTGTCAGGTCAATGAGAATCAACATTGGCTGATCAAAAGGCTAAAACATGGTGTGAGATAGCCAATTCACATAGTGAACCAATCGATTCATAAGTCCCAACTGACCGGTCCATGGGATGAACCGCCCAGTTCAATGGTTAATTCGATTGGATCAAGGATCGGTGATGTGCATTAATCGTACATTGAATACCAATGTTATTTAGAGCATGAAACTGCATGAACCTATCTATTTAAGGCACAAACCGATCGACTGGGTATGGGAACCAACCGGTGTGTCGTGTGTAGGTTCTAGAAAATTTGTGAATTTGACCCTTACGACTCCTGCACAAACTGGGAACCTTGACCCTAGCCTCTCCTATAAATAGAGGGGTATTGGGGGTTTATTAGAACATAACAGTTTCTCTAACAATTGGTATCCTCTCTGGTTGTGGTAGGCAATAGAGATACCAAGAACATCCTACCCGATGAAGGAAGGGATAACAAGGGAGAGACAATTGTGGGAGAGAACATCAACTCTAGCAGGTTGACGTTCAAAATGGAAAAATCCTTCCCCTTGGCTTTGTTAGCCCAATGTGGAGTTCCTAGTGGTCTGTGCGGTCTACTCTAGAGACGGGAGGCCATTGTTTGTCACTAGGAAAACACCATCAACCATTGTCTGTGGTGCTGCACCAGGAGATTGATGGAGACTTTGTTCGAGTTTACTGCTTGAAGAAGAAGCATGTTGCTACTACAAGGGTATTATTGCTAGACTTGCTCTAGGATCAGGTCTAACCTTGCAAACCTTTCCTTCCTAGATGCATTCTTATTGATGTGATATTGCTATTCAGGGGAATTAGGCTTTAAATTTTTTTATTTCCATTGCCTTGTCTGCCACCCCAATTTCCCTACAAGAACAACTTGAGAGAAAAGTTTATTCATCCAATTCTCCCCTTACAGAAGCATAACAAAATTGGACTATATGATTGCTCTAATTGTAAATATGAATAAAACATAAGAATTATAGATAGAAGAATACATGGATGGTAGTATGTATCAATGAATTATCCATAGAAGTAGGGTGGAGGTTGAGTGGTACTTGGAGTACCATATGAAAATAAATATGCAATGGAACTATGACCAGCCTAAATCGCACATCCAAAATGGAGAAGATCTAGAGCAGTCAGACTTTTAAGATTATAACCTGACACTCAAGCCCCCGCAACTATTATACGGGGTCTGATGTAGTATTCGAGGTTGAACCACAAGGACAAGGTCGACTAGTGTTAAGTACGCGGAGTCTCACATTCTTACACTTCAAATGAATAGGTGGGTTAAAAAGGTGTTCCCTAAGAAACGATGGTGCTAAAGCCAAAACAAAGAAAGGTAAAAGAAAGAAAGTAAGGTCAATAGAAAAATGTCAACAAGCGGTAAGAAGCAAATACATGGAAGGAAAATTGGATCGGGTTTCTCCTACTAAGGTCTCTCACTGACATACAAAACTCACACCCCTTCGTATACTCCTATCAAGATTACAAGAAATCATTAAAACATCTATTCCCTCCTCTCTTAAGATAAGGATAGATCTGGGTTCTAAGGTAGTATGTCTCTCGAGATGACGACTCAAAAACCACAAAGAAAAATGTATGATCATTAGCTTTAGCATTCCAACACTTTCATGCATTCATACTACTCCATAACACTAGATAAGGATGGTACTACTCTTTCAAGGTACCAACAATGATGGTATCTAAGCATATAAGTGAAGCATTAAAAACAAGCGTATGGAGATAATCTTAATAAGAGCATATATATATTCAAAGGGGAGAAAGAATATACATGTTGGGAGAGCCTTAGTGGATACTCCCAACCCAAGTTGGATGTTTAGCCACACATGTTGACAGGCAGCATAACGGCATCACAAATTGATAGTTACATCAATAACAATGAAGAGGGAGAGTACCGTGTGATGAAGATGATAGATCTAGAGAGAGAGATAGAAGCTGGTGATACACCACTATACTTATTCAAATATAGATCTAGAGTGGGCGATGTGGCGGCAACTTCTTACTTTGAAGAAGAGGGAAGGCGATCTTCTCTCACCTCTGACTTTCATCTTTAGAGATCCAAGACTGATGGTATGGATGTGAGTGACTCTAGAATTTGACAGCACTTCATGGTCCTTGATGATCTGATGATTTGACTAGTCAAAATGGGGGTCTATTTATAGACGTTGCCCACCGACTTAACTTCTGGGCCACAGTTGTAATATAACCTCAGTCGCGTCATGTTGGTTGTATGTCGTAGTTGGGGGGGGCGATCACGGTATGGCATTGACCATAGGGTGTTGTCCTGGTGGATGGTCATGGTCGCGGTGTGAGAGAAAGTGATGGAGACATCAATCGAGGTAGGGTACTTAGTGGACTATACAACCGTGGTTGCGGTGTTGACTGCGGCCATATCTTGGCATGGCCCTACAAAAGTGGAAGATGTATGAAATTGAGATTTTTGACATAAGGCACTAAAATAAGTGAGAAATCTATAAAATGAATGCTAGGGGAAGCATAAATCATATGCAAAAAGTTTACAAAATGAGATGTTATCAACTCCCCCAAACTTAGGATCGAGCTTGTCCTCAGGCTAAAGGTAGGCCCAAAATCATAGAGAGATGAGCTATGGGTGACAAATAATTTCAGAAAGTCTACCAATATAGAGTTATCTCATTCTTACGGCAAAACTCTTGTGGTATGTTTGTTTCAATCCTGAGATTATATTTCCTCCTCTTTGTAACTAGAGTTGCATGACTTTGAATCCTTATCAATGCCTTTTAGAAGTAAAGGGCTCTCCATCTCAATAACTTACCCTTCCTTACTCTAGGTTGCTAGACATACTTGTACAACATCCCCTTGAGGGATAGATTTCACACCCTTCCTTTATTTTAGTGGGCCCTATGCTAGTGTGCTCAGGTAGGTTTCAGGCTTTAAGTGTTTTACTACTCTCCTCAATTTCCCCCACTCACAAGCTTTCATAAGGACAGTGTTACCCGAAAGGCTCCTGATGTTAAGTCAGGTGGTTGTGTGATGGTTTCTTGGGAGTGTAGGTGGATATATTTGGCTTTAGGACTTCATTTATAGGCATGACATATCCGCATTCATGAGTGCAGCAATACACCAGCTATGTGGGATCCTTTGGCATCTTTTGGGCACAACTCTTAATATTTTTTTTTGTCTTTTCATCTCTCCTCTCATATTTGGGTGAGGGGTTTTTACATAATTTTCTGGGCGGTAAGCTCTTTTCAACCCAAAGAGGGGATAATTAAACCTGGAAGGGACAGATGTTTCCTTCTCAAAGGGGGTGGGGATTTTCTAGCTAGAACCTTCAGGTTAGGGTGATTGGTCAGTAGTATGGCTTGGTAAAGTCCTCCGATTTCTAGGGGTTCCATAGACTTTAGGATTATTCTACACACAACATTTTTCTGTATGAATGAGATAAAACCATATTGGTATGCTTCTTATTTTTACTATTATGTGTATTAGTCGCTCATTTTTGCCTCTCTAGAAATGATAACACTACAACATTTAGTAGGGGGACCAACAAGTCTAAGAAGTGGCTAAGTAAAACTGCAACTTATAACAAAATTTCTAAAAGTAAATTTATAGAATAAAAATGTTTCTCATACTTGATTGTAGTAGAAACAAGAATATGTATAAGTAATTTTTTGAAAATTTGGGTGATAAAATTGTACCTCTCACACCCATTTATGACTCCTCCCCCAAACTTATCATTTGACCTGACCCAGGGTGTCAAAATTGAAGGTAGATGTATAAACATGCGTTCTTTATTGCTACTAGCTGTTTGTGGTGGCCCACTTTGACTCTAGGAGCATGCTTGCGTATACTCCGCATAGTGGGTGGTATTGTTCATGTTGCATGCCCTCCACCTTCATATTCATTGTATCAAGGGAAATCATCCAGGCCAGACAATAGAAGCCGCAGTCGTTTGACAGAGGTACTTGTTGATGGCTTCTATGGCAAAACTGTGTCTTATTCAAGTATTTTCCTTCGACATGCTTGTACCATTTTCTATGTTTTTCAAGAATCTCTTCAACTGCCTCGGCACATGTGACTGCCTTATCTTTTGTAGGTATTTTTACAGTAGTCATCTCTGTTCTTTTGTTCAGTGCAAAGGCTACATCTAAACTGTTATAGAGAACTACAATCCTAGCTATAACACTGACTACTAGCAAAGTCCAGTGACTATCATGTAGAATGGGCAAGAATATATAATTTGGAAGAGAGGTTGCTAAACATTGCAGTAGGTAGTCTTTTTCGCCCCACCTTTTATCCTTTAAGATGTCATCTACTAAGAGGAAGTAGGTCATATGCACGTTCGACATGTTGTCATTCAGTAGTTCTTGGTAGGCTGACATAGTGTTGACTGAAAGGTACCCTCCTATTTTCAAAATATCTCTGAGGTCATCCTTTAGCACACAAATGCCATCCCTTTTGATTATCACCTTTGTCGTGGTGTCACCTTCCTCCAAGCATTTCATTATCAGCTATAGGGGTTCTAGTGGCAAGCTTTCATAGCTCCACCTATCGAAATCCTTGAAGGTTGGCACTATTTCTCCTGTTGGCCCATCTGGTTTTATCTCTGGCATATCCTCTTCCTCTATATACCCTTCCTAGGATTCGTGAACTAGAGGTTGTCCTTTATCTATTTCTTCCACGGGAGGGTGTTCATGCTTGCTCTCAGGTTGTTTCTCTACTATGTCAGGAGTGTCGGCTGCCCATCCTTCCTTCCAAGTAGATGATCTAGCAGGTTCTTCTGGATCAATCCACATGGTTTTAAGTATTTCCTTCTAGGTTTTCTTTTTATGTAGTGGTATTTCTTAGTGAATCCGAAGTGATACTACATCTGAAGGCATCGCTAGGTCGTTCAAGAAGTGGTGATCATAGATAACTTTCATTGCATAGACATCCCATAACCCATATAGATCTTCTGTGCAGAGGTCTTCCAGTGGGATTCTCTTATTGATTGCTTCCATCATTCTGAGTACTATGAAGGGACAATCCCATGTTCCAGCTGATGCAGCCCTATTTTAGGGTTCCATCCTGTGCCATTTTGTACTTAAATCACATCTAAACATGTAGATTACAAGCTTTTCCCCCCTAATGTGCTTATCATTGCAAATACGCTTATGGATGTTCTTTGCACTATTTTCAGGTACTTGGACCATTATTAGATGGACGAGAGAGAAAGAAGGAGTTCTAGGGTTCCCCCACTCATGGAGGGACCCAAAGAAGGTCCCAAAGTCTCCCTCAACCTACCTCCAATGGCCATGAGTTGTCCCCAAGCAAAGACATCCAAGAATAATGAAGTTTGAAGTGAAATGAAGTAATGCAAGCCTCACCACAGCAGTGGCCACAACACCACGGTCGTCCATTTTTTAGCAAAGAAGTGCCCTCTTCAACAGGGTTTTCCCATAGAATCCCACGGCCGTGGCCTCCTACCACGATCGTGGCCATTGAAGACACCATGGCCATTTCCATCATCACGGTCGTGGTCAGAAGAAGAGAAAACGACCGTGGGCAACCACCATGGTCGTGGGAATTAATGACCATAGTTCCAGTTTTCAACAGGTTGTCACCCCAAATCGCCACGACCGTGGCCCTTTGCCATGACCATGGCCGCTGAAGAATAAAATGTCTATGTTGCTGCGCCACGATCACCACTCCCTCCTCCAAAACGGTCGTTTTACCCAATACAACTGTGGTGCCTCTCACCCACCACGTCTGTGGCACTCCACCACAGCCGTGGCCACCACCATACTTGGCTTTTCACCACTCCCATCCATACCACGACCGTTCTACCACCCCACGTCCGTTCCCTACTACCCTCACCACGGCCATGGCACACCAATATGGCTGATGTGATCCACCAACCCTACCCTACTTTACACTGATTTTCCTAAACTACCCCCACTTACCCTAGTGCCTCCCCACCACCTATATATACATAGGTGGCGACTAGAGCATGAAGGTTATATGCCCCTATAGCTGCTCCAAGCTTCACTCTCCTTCCTTGAGCTTTGAGTGCAAACCCTTTGCATTTTGGCTCACCATCCACCATTTCCACCCTCATTCCACCATAGAATCCTAGTTTCCTAGGTTTTCATCCATAATCCCCTACCATTTCATGCACCCCTACACCCTTGGAAGAGGGAGGACGTCTACAGCAAGCTTGGAGGTAAAGAAGGAGGCTTACACATCAAGCTTCATGGAGTCCCTACTTCTTCTACCCCTTTCTTTTCTTGTTTTCTTGATCATGTCTAGATAAGCCCCTTGTGGTGGGATGTTTGGGATTTAAATGTAACTTTGATACCATGTTGAGGGATAATTTCTTGTAATGAACGTAATTCATATCTATGATGATTAATTCTTTCTTTTATCTCTTTTCTTATTTTATTGCATGTGGTTTGTGCTTATAACATGGATTGCTTGCTTTGAGATGTTTGATGACACTTAGTTTCTAGGAGGAATTGGGGTGTATGTGGCAATCTTAGGAATGGCTCCTAGGTCCAATTAGTGTATCCCTAGCTAGCCCCCTTTGTTCCTACATACACATCCCTCCTCCTACAAATGAGTGTGAGATCTAAGTAGCTAATGTAAGTGAGATTGATGTAATTGTCTAGGGCCTTCTAAAGGCTAGAGTGGCTAGTGGCATGAGGTTAAATACCCTCATCTCTACTCTCATCTCTACCCTCAACCCTCAATTACTCACTATCACTTACCCTAGAAACCTATATTTGGTTAATCTCATTAGAATTACACCTAACCCTAGTCTTCTACTACTAGTAGTATATGGTATGCTCTAATGGCATTGACCTTATTGTTTGGTTTGGTAATCTAGATATGAAATGAGAATCGTGCATGTTTAATGATCTCCCCCAACTAATATCAAAGTTACATTCCCCAAACAGCCCACCCACCTTAATCACCTTGCTTAAAACCCTAATTGCTTAGTTTGCTTGTTAATGCTAGTTTAGTCCAATTGCTTTAGTCTAACTTAGTCAATTTCTTAGTTTTTCTCTTTAGTGTTAACTTAGGCTCTTGCTCATGCTAGTGGTTAGTTTAGTTCTTAATTGCTTCTTGCCTTGCTAGAGTAGTGTAACTCTTCTTGCTCTTACTTAGTTAGTTTGTTAACTTAGTTTACTAATTTTCTTGCTCTTTCATAATTTAGTTTCCATCTCGCATTTCTTACTTTCTCATTAGTGTAATCAAACAACTAAACCTTTTAAAACCCTAAAATCCTAAGGTCTGTAAAAGGAACATAGCCCACTCTGTCTAACTCTAGTGCCCCTTCTATCTCTGTGGTTCGACCCCTTATCTTGCCAATCACCTATACTATAACAGTACCCCGTACACTTGCGGGTGACCTGCTTTAGTCTTAGTGATCGACTCGGTTAGGGATAACATAAATTTTCAAAAGCATAAGATCTCATATCTTGTGTGCTCTGACCTCGTGGGTGTAAAAGCACCACTAGCAGGGACGCACCAAGCTTTCTGGTGCCTTTGTCGGGGATAGAGGCGCTCGTGCTAGTTAGATAGTGTAGCTTAGCCCTTCCTTTTTCCCTCACCATTGCTATTATTTATTCTTTGTGTTACTTTTGCATCTTGGTTTGCTAACTTGTCCTCTTTTATTTGGTTGTGCCTTGTGCATGTGACAAACAACCCTTTGGAGTCAAGATGGTAGACCGAGATGCGCGAGCCCCTTCAATCCCTCAACTGCCCTACGTGATGAAGATGTTGGAAGACATGGTAGATCTCATGAAAATTCATGTGGGAGGTTCTTATAATTACGCTGCCAACTCCATGGTGGCTCTTTGTGGAGACACGGTACTACAATCCTATGGCATCCATAATAATAAGGGCCCCTTGTTAAGATCATACACTTCAGAATGGAGAAATGGCCCAAACTTTTCATGGGAGGAACAAGGAGTCCAAGAGCAAGAAGACAAATCCATGTTTGAATAAGAAGTTCTAGAAAGGTTAAGAAGCCTTGATGAAGTGAAGAGAGAGGTGTCCTTTCATGGACAAACCATTGAGCGGCTTGAGTAAAGGTTGGATGAGATTTCCCTTTCACTTGCCCTTTGTGAGGAGGGAAGACCCCTTTTCCAACCCATGCCCAACCCCAACAATGCTAGTGGAACCATGGGTGCTCCTCAAGGTGCTTATGTCCCACCACATGTCCAAGAACCCACTCTCCAACAACACCAAGGGCCCCCTAACCCCTATGCTCCTCCACAACCACGACCACCATTCAACTTCCAACACACCTCACAACCACCACCACAATATAAAATACAAAAACCACCCCCATGCCAACCACCTCCACAACAACCAACCTACATCCATCAAAATCCTAATCCACTACACCAAAAACCACCACCACCACTACAACCATCACATGCCCCCTCCTCCCTATGAGCAAGTGAAGAAGGTTTCAATGTTGAGGTGTGACAAGATTGTTGAGGAGCTCAACAAGGGAGGGAAGCAATTAGACAAAGATCATGATGGAGAACCCCTGCCGCAAAGTCCTTGTGAGAGTGCCAAGTGCACTAAAAATTCTACAGTCCTGGAAGATTTTGAGAGGATAATATCTTGTGTCCCATCTTCCTTTGATATGACACCACCAACTTCTCCCATTGCTGATCCAAGACATCCCAATGTGAGATTTTTAGGATTGCAAGTGTCCAACAGGATGGAAACCCCTCTCTTTTATGCCTATGAAGACCCATTCCTCAAGGGAAGGCAAAACTGTGGCATGAAAAGTTCGAAGGTCTTAAGATTGACTAAGGCAAACACCTCATTTCTTGCCATCATCAAGAAAAGTCCAACTTATGTAAGGTTCCATAAGGGTGTTTTCACCTTCAAGAATAAGATGAGTGGGAAGATGCCTAAGGAGTCCATCTTAAATGAGCTAAAATGTTTTGTTGATGAGGATTCTTACTTTGGGACCTATGATGATGAAGAAAACATTTTGCTTTTGGACAATGGTTGATTGATGAAAAAGAGCAACAAGCCCGACTGAAGGCTAAAAATTTAGCACTAGTGGGAGGCAACCCACGTGGTTTGAGATTCTCAAACCTTGGTTTTTGATAATTTTGTTTTTCTTTACAAAAACACACACACACCTGTGCTTGATAGTTTTCTTTTGAGTTTTGATGCTATGACAGGTGATAGACAAGAAAGAGAGAGAGTATAGAAGTTAATCATGGTCATTTAGTCAGATATGTGGCCAAAGAACAAATAAAATTGAAGTGCAAGTTTTGAAGTTAGAAAACTGAGGAGACAATCCCAACACAGCCGTGGAGCTCGACCACGACCGTGGTGTATGTGGCCAAACACGACCGTGGCCAATGGCCACAGCCGTGGGAATTATTGCATCAAGTTGGCCAAAGTTACAGGGTTTTTTGAAGTTTGGTCACGACCGTGGCCAGCCGCCACGGCCATGCTGAAGAAGCTTGGCCACGACCATGGTCACTCACCACGGTCGTGGAAATTATTGCATCAAATTCCATCAGTTACAGGTTGTTTGCAAGAAATGGCCACGACCGTGGTGTTGTGCCACGACTGTGGCGATGTCAGCTTGAGGAGTTCTCCATCTACAACACGACTGTGGCACCCGCCATGGCTGTGCTACTCGACCCTGGCCACGACCGTGGCCGAGCCCGGTTCAGCCAAAAAATTATAAGTTTTAAATGTCCAAAACCAACCCCCACCCTCATTTCTTCATCTTCCACCTACAAAAAATGACCATGGCGGCGACAACCACCCTCGTGCTCCCCCAATCTCCACCTCTAACCCCAAAAACACCCCTGTTTGGCCTCCAATCAATACCAAATCGATCCCAGCCATCCCTCTACCATTTCCACTGCCTATTCTTCCCCAATCGCTCCTCCATCTCCACATCCATATCCACATCCGCCCAACAGCCACCTCCACCAAAACTCCACAAAACCCCTTCACTTTTCGCACAAATCTACCACAAATCATATTTCCACCATCTATACATCACCATCCTTCCATTCTATACCCAAAACCACATCCACATCACCTTCCCCACAAAAATCCGAAAATCATCACCTCCACCTCCACAATCACCATGAAAAAGATTGGAAAAGCCATCACCAAGGGGACTAACATCCTCACCGAAGGGAAACGACATTCCAAAAATGCCTCCTCTGAGGTATCCATGCCCTCCCATACCCCTACGCCAACCCATTCCGCCTCCCAATCCCTCCGCCGTTCACAATCGGTGAGCGGATCACACTCCTGCTCATCTGATAGCCACCACATCATCGACGCCACCTACGAGGGTGAATATTATGAAAATGAGGAATCTGTGGGGGTTTATTTGGACAACCTCATTGATGAGATCGAGCCAGTGGCCGTGAAAAGAAATAAAAAATCTAAAGCGGCACTGTCCTCATCCCGACTACCACCGAAGCCTACACCAACCCGCCACTCGACGTATCAGGTGACGGCGAGGCATGGTGTGTAGACGCAACCCTCACGGCAACTACAGCAAGATGAGGAGCATTCGGCCCACTGGTATAACTTGGATACTAGCTCAGGGTCTCAGTCCTACATGATGGAGGAAGAAGATGGTGATAGCGAGGAGGATGAGGTAGAGCTTGAGCCTGAGGGAGATGATGTTCTGGCACAGCTGGAGGTGGATAGAGAAAAATCCTTGGGCAAGGCACCAGTAGGAGTATCTTATGGCTGAGGGCAAAGGAAAAGGAAAGTCAATCTAATCTACCCAGAATGCATGACAAGGAGAGTCGTCGCCTCTAGGTACGGTAGTGAGAAGACCATTGATGATCTTGGGATCAAAGAAATAGTGGAAACAAGCTTGAAGATGATAGGGTTGTGGAGTATTCTTTTCACACCCCAACCTGCATATCTCGCTTTGACCTGAGAGTTCTTTGCCAAAATTGAAAGGACAAAAGAGAGAGGGTGTGATGCAATCAAATTCACCATTATGGGCAATGTGCACACCCTCACTTCTACTGACCTAAACGGTATCTTTACCGCTAGTCCTGAAGAAGTCATGAAGATGGATGACGGCTTGTTAGAGAAAGATGTCAGTTTTGACTATGCACATTATTGGAAGAGCTTAACGGGCAGTGAGGATTACAATGCGGGTAGATCAAAAACCGCTGCCATAAGCAACCCACTGATGCGCTACGTGCAGAAGGTCTTGGCAAACATGACTGTGGGGAGATACGACAACCAAGGTAGCATTTCTCAAAAGGATATGTTTGTCTTGATCGCTATGCACCACAAGAGGTATATAGACCTGGGAGTACTACTAATCGATCATTTGAAGTCCGTACCCTACAAGAGCACAAAGCCATTTGTTATGGGAGGGTTCGTGACTTCAATTGCACTAGCATTAGGTTATGATCTCTTTGGGTTACAGGACGCATGTGAGGCAGATCTTGTTGACCTCAGCTACTGGATGTGCTCACACACTATTAAAATGAAGAACAAAAGAATGATTTATCTCACTACTAGTGTGTTGGACTTTGAACTAGAGTTGCCATACCACGCGGAGCCCTTGCTATCCGTGTTGGGACCTGCCCACAGGTTGAGAGAGAAATTACTGACATGGAAGCAAGAACACCCAAGAGAGACGTATACAAGGGGAGCCACTGCCGTACATGAAGACATTTCTGAATCTAATGTGCAAGGGAAGGAGCAAGAAGATGCAGAACAAAGGCAGCCCCGCAGGACAAGGAGGGATGAGGGGACATCCCAGCTGTAGCCACCCTTAGGGAACACCTATGACATGGAAACCATCCATGCACACCTTGAGAGTATTCAAAAGACCCAAGGTGGCATGCATCTTATCCAGCAGTACATGTGGCAAGATCAACAATAGATGCACCATCAGATCAACCACCTGTATCACTACAACCACGCCCAAGAAGCACGAAACCCCGAATGGGGTGGAGATTTCTGGGGTGGTTTGGTTGGATTTCCAGAGACGTACCCTCCACCCCAGGATGACTACTGGGGGCATTATTACCAGCATCCCCCATCAGGCTCAGTCCCATCCTCACCTCCTCCTCCAAATCCTCCGCAGATGCCAGGCCAGCCACCACAGCCATGACACTTCCCCTATCTCCCCTAAGCTATAGTTTCATGCTGAGGACAACATGATTCTAAAGTTTGGGGTGGGTAGGGAGGTATGCACCACCCTATCTCTCATTTTTTCATTTTTTTATCACCTCTGCCATCTAGTTTAGTTTTATTGTTTTTGTTCTTTTCATTGCATCTTTGCATGGCATGTAGTTGACTTCTTGCATTTTTGTGTAATTTTTCAAAAATTTTGCTTTACCATACCATGCATCGCATCTTCATGTAGTTTTTGTAGTTTCTTATGCATGTTAATTAGGAGTTGCTGCTTTATGTCTTTAAATTCCCTAAAGTAGGTTTAGATGTAATTTAGTGCAAATTGACATCATTTTGGCCAATTTTGCCCAAATTTGAGATTTCTTGTCTAAAAAGTATGTTTTGACCCAATCTCTACTGTTTTGAGTAAAAATGATGACCTTTGACTAGTGCAAGTGAAATGTCATTGTTTATTGCTAAGTGGTATCAATGTTTGACGTTTTACATGTGCATCACCTCTCTCATGATTGTGATTAATTTGGCTGAATTGTGAACTTGAGCAAGCTTTGAACGCTTAGTGTTTGTGGAATCACTTGTTGATATATCAATTTCATCTTGTTCATTCATGTGGTGTGATATCTAGGATGAAGTATTGGATTAACTTTCATGCAGGATGTCTTATGTGGAAAATCATACCAATGATCCCTCTTTGACCCGACTCTTCTTCCACCATCTTCATACCCCTCCACCTCATAAAAAGATGCCCTAGTGCACATAATCAGCCTTGGCCACCTCCAAAAGTTTGGGGTGGCCACATCTCTACCTCTCCGCTTCACTCTATCCACCATATGCCCTATCTACACCAAGGGAAAGAAAGAAAAGAAAATAAAAAGAAAAGCAAAAACAAAATAAACGGATGCTCCTGTTTAAGAGCATTCAAATAAAGAAAAGATGAGTGTGTAAAAACACTCTAAGAATCTTACTGCAACCCTTTCTTCCACTTTCATACCCATTGATCTAGGAAACATCAAACTTATCTCATTTTCCCCCTTTCCGCAGCCACGTGGGTCTTGTGGTATGATTTGAAATATAAAATTGAATGCAAGAATGTGAAACAATACTCCTAGTCGTTCTTGATTAACACCGTCATGAAACGGTTTACACGAAACTTAATGAAAGAAATATGGATAACTTGTATATTCTATGCGCTATATTTAAAGTTCATGTGCTTTGTACTCTTTTCATGATTGGATTGTGAAAGCAGGAGAGGAGAGAGGTGAAATGCATGCACTCAATCATCTTTGATCTCGCTAAGCAATAATCATCTTTTACATTGCATATGTCATTTCTTTTTGTGGAAGTTTTGTAGAGAGATTGAGTTGGAGCATACTTGAGGACAAGTATGTTTTAAGTTTGGGGTGGTGATGCAGCCCTACTTTAGGGCTCCATCCTGTGCCATTTTGTACTTAAATCACATCTAAACATGTATATTACAAGCCTTTTGCCCCTAATCTTCTTATCATTGCAAATACGCTTATGGATGTTCTTTACACTGTTTTCAGGTACTTGGACCATGCTTAGATGGACGGGAGAGAAAAAAGGAGTTCTAGGGTTCCCCCACTCATGGAGGGACCCAAAGAAGGTCCCAAAGTCTCCCTCAACCTACCTCCAATGGACATGAGTCATCCCCAAGCAAAGACATCCAAGAATAATGAAGTTTGAAGTGAAATGAAGTAATGCAAGCCTCACCACGGTCGTGTGTTTTTTAGCAAAGAAGTGCCCTCTTCAACAGGGTTTTCCCAAAGAATCCCACGGTCATGGCCTCCTGCCATGACCGTGGCCATTGAAGACACCAAGGTCGTGGCCATCAGCACGGTCGTGGTCAGAAGAAGAAAAAACGACCGTGGACAACCGCCACAGTCGTGGGAATTAATGCCCGGAGTTCTAGTTTTCAACAGGTTGTCACCCCAAATCGCCATGACCGTGGCCCTTTGCCACGACCGTAGCCGCTGAAGAATAAAATGCTCGTGTTGCTGTGCCACGATCACCACTCCCTCCTCCAAAATGGTCGTGTTACCCAACACGGCCGTGGTGCCTCTCACCCACCACGACCGTGGCACTCCACCATGGTCGTGTCCACCACCATACTTGGCTTTTCACCACTCCCATCCATACCACGACCATTCTACCACCCCACGACCGTTCCCTACTACCCTCACTACGACCGTGGTGATCCACCAACCCTACCCTACTTTACACTGATTTTCCTAAACTACCCCCCACTTACGCTAGTGCCTCCCCACCACCTATATATACATAGGTGGTAGATAGAGCACGAAGGTTAGACACCCCTACAACTGCTCCAAGCTCCACTCTCCTTCCTTGAGCTTTGAGTGCAAACCCTTTACATTTTGGCTCACCATCCACCATTTCCACCCTCATTCCACCATGGAATCCTAGTTTCCTAGGTTTTCATCCATAATCCCCTACCATTTCATGCACCCCTACACCCTTGGAGGAGGGAGGACGTCTACAACAAGCTTGGAGGTGAAGAACGAGGCTTCCACATCAAGCTTCATGGAGTCCCTACTTCTTCTACCCCTTTCTTTTCTTGTTTTCTTGATCATTTCTAGCTAAGCCCCTTGTGGTGGGCTGTTTGGGATTTAAATGTAACTTTGATACCATGTTGGGGGTAATTTTTTGTAATGAACTTAATTCATATCTATGATGATTACTTCTTTCTTCTATCTCTTTTCCTATTTTATTGCATGTGGTTTGTGCTTATAACATGGATTGCTTGCTTTGAGATGTTTGATGACACTTAGTTTCTAGGAGGAATTAGGGTGTATGTGGCAATCTTAGGAATGGCTCCTAGGTCCAATTAGTGGATCCTTAGCTAGCCCCCTTTATTCCTACATACACATCCCTCCTCCTACAAATGAGTGTGAGATCTAAGTAGCTAGTGTAAGTGAGATTGATGTAATTGTCTAGGGCCTTCTAAAGGCTAGAGTGGCTAGTGGCATGAGGTTAAATACCCTCATCTCTACTCCCATCTCTACCCTTAACCCTCAATTACTCACTATCACTTACCCTAGAAACCTAGATTTGGTTAATCTCATTAGAATTACACCTAACCCTAGTCTTCTACTAGTAGTATAGGGTATGCTCTAATGGCATTGACCTTATTGTTTGGTTTGGTAATCTAGATATGAAATGAGAATCGTGCATGTTTAATGATCTTCCCCCAACTAATATCAAAGTTACATTCCCCAAACAGCCCACCCACCTTAATCACCTTGCTTAAAACTCTAATTGCTTAGTTTGCTTGTTAATGCTAGTTTAGTCCAATTGCTTTAGTCTAACTTAGTCAATTGCTTAGTTTTGCTCTTTAGTGTTAACTTAGGCTCTTGCTCTTGCTAGTGGTTAGTTTAGTTCTTAATTGCTTCTTGCCTTGCTAGAGTAGTGTAACTTTTGTTGCTCTTGCTTAGTTAGTTTGTTAACTTAGTTTACTAATTTGATTGCTCTTTCATAATTTAGTTTCCATCTCACATTTCTTACTTGCTCATTAGTTTAATCAAACAACTAAACCTTTTAAAACCCTAAGCTCCGCAAAAGGAACATAGCCCACTCTGTCTAACTCTAGTGCTCCCTCTATCCCTGTGGTTCGACCCCTTATCTTGCCAATCACCTATAATACAACAGTACCTCGTACGCTTGCGGGCGACCTATTTTAGTCTTAGTGATCGACTCGGTTAGGGATAACATAAATTTTCAAAAGCATAAGATCTCATATCCCGTGCACTCCGACCTCGTGGGGTGTAAAAGCACCACTAGCGGGGACGCACCACCAGCCTTTTCTTGAGAAACCTTTATAGAGAACTACTTCTACATCCCTTTGTGCCTATTGTTTGTCATCTATATAGCCCACTGCAGATGTAGTGGCACCTTTAAGATATCCCTTTCCTCCTTAATTTTGTAGATCAGGGACGTGCTATCCAATTCAATTGTGTAGAAATTGAACATTGTTGTACGTCTCTTGTATAGGTTGACGACAATCAGTGCTCGGTGATTTACAGTCCTTATAGGCAGGACTACAAATTTTGTCTCCTCCCTTCTCACTACATGTTGTAGCTCTTTCACATCAATAGACTTGTCACTTTTATCGAACAGTTGACATGCTAGGTGTGTGGTGCCATTGAATACGGGTTGCATTTTTTAGGATATAGAAATTCTTCAAGCATAGTTTCACATAGTTGCACCGAGTACCATCTAAGTTGGTTCAAAAGACATCATATGAGATATGGAATGGGAGGCATCCCATAATATCTTTTATGAGAATTTGGGGTTGCAAAGCTTATGTCAAGAAAATGTTTACTAAAAAGTTTGGCCCTAGATCTAAAAATTGTTATTTTTTTTAATATCCCAAAGAAGCTACAGGATACTACTTGTATAATCCATTTGGCAACAAAGTGTTTGTTGCCAGAGATATTGCATTCCTAGAAAAGGAATTTATTTCCAAAGGAGTCAGTGGGAGGCAAGTGGAACTGAAGAGGTTTGATAGCAATAAGAAAACATTGAACCGTTAGATGTACAAGAGGAACCAAGAGATCACAAGGTGTTGTGGAATCTCAAATTTCTCAAGTAACATAAGAACCTCATAGATCTAATAGGACTCACCTTGAGCCTGAGAGACTCGGATATCTTGTGACTCAAGAAAATAGTGAATTGGTCATAGATGATGAGACAATGACCTATAAAAATCCTATAGAGGGATCAGAGTCTGAGAAATAGCTTGAGGCCATGAGATCTAAGATAGAATCTATGTATACCAACAAAGTATGGACTTTGTTGAATCTACCTGAAGGGATAAAACTCATAGGGTGTAAGTGGGTCTTCAAGAAGAAGACTGACATGGATGGAAAAGTTCAAATCTAGAAGGGCAGATTGGTTGCAAAGGGTTTTAGACAAGTTCAAGGTGTTGACTATGACGAAACCTTCTCTCCAGTGGCCATGGTTAAGTGAATCAGGATCATGCTTGCTCTTGCAGCCTATCATGACTATGATATTTGGCAGATGGATGTTAAAACTATATTCCTTAATGGTAATCTATTTGAGGAAGTATATATGACCCAACCAAGGGTTTTATCAATCCAAAGGATGCAATTAAAGCTTGTAAGAAACAAAGGTCAATCTATGGATTGAAGCAAGCATCTCAGAGATGGAATCTTCATTTTGATGAAACAATCAAATAGTTTGGATTTGTTCAAAATGAAGACAAATCATGTGTATACAAGAACGTTAGTGGGAGCATAGTGACATTCCTCATATTGTATGTAGATGACATACTATTGATGGGGAATGTCATCCCTACTTTACAAAAGGTAAAGACATGCATGGATTGGAAATACATTATCTATGAAAGACTTGGGAGAAGCATCCTACATCTTGGGGATAAAGATCTATAGAGATAGATCCACAAGGCTTCTTGGACTAAGCCAGAGCACATACATTGATAAAATGTTGAAGCATTTTAGCGTGGAGAACTCAAAGAGAGGAAACCTACATGTGTTGCATGGAGTGACCGCCTCTAAGAGTCAACGTCCCAATTTTTGTGAAGAAAGGGAACGCATGAATGAGATTCCATATGCCTCAACAATTGGATCAATCATGTACACAATGTTGTGCACCCGTCCAAATGTCTCATATGCATTGAGCATGAAGAGCATATATCAGTTAGATCCAGGTAATGCTCACTAGATAGTTGTAAAGAACATTCTCAAGTACTTGAGAAGGACTAAGGATCTGTTCTTGGTCTACGATAGACAGGAAGAGTTGGTGGTAAAGGGTTACACTGATGCAAGCTTCCAGACTGATCAAGATGATTACAAATCACAATCAAGATTTGTGTTTTGCTTAAACAATAGAGCTAGAAGATGGAAGAGTTCCAAGCAAGAGACAGTTTCTAATTCTACAATAGAGGTCGAGTATACTGCTACATCGAGTGTGGCAAAGGAGGCTATATGGATCAAGAAGTTCATTACAGAACTTGGGGTCGTTCCAAGAATCAGTGACACAATCAAGCTATATTGTGACAACAATTGAGCTATTGTACAAGCTAAGGAACCTAGATCGCATCATTGCTTAAAATATATACAAAGGTGGTATCATCTCATACGAGAGATTGTACAATGAAGAGATGTAAAGATTTACAAAGTACAAATTGAGAACAATGTTGTTGACCCCTTGACAAAGACACTTTCACATCAGAAGCATGATAGTCATGTTAGATCACTTGGAATACGATTCATGGGTGATTGGCTCTAAGTGCAAGTGGGAGTCAGTTAGTATATATGCCTAGATATCCAATCATGTGATGATTCTAATGGAAAATCTTGTAAAATGATTTGATTATTAATAAAAGAAAAGCTTTGAATTTATTCTGTTTAATTCAGTTATGAGATAATGATGTAACATTATAAATGTCTAGAGAATAATATTACTCAATGATGTATGTATTCAAGTATTACCCTTGTGAAATGAGATCATACAGATGTAAATAGTACAATATATATATTCTCATTATGTCCCTGATTGGTTGTTATTGTGGAAGGTTGATAGACAATAATGATACATAAGATCAAAGTGTGAGTTGTTTGATGACTAAATCACATTAGTCATGATATGGCAATATCAAACCAAGCATGCACATGCATGTTAGAGAATAGTGTATCAGACAGACCCACTGTGAGACTGTCACATGGACGCCATCATCATGAATGTCATACTCAGGTCACAGTGATGTTGGTGGTTGTGGTTCTTAGACCTGAAATCATTACACTCATCACATGTTGTTGGGTACACTTTGACATCATCAAATGCACTCTTGAAACATGGGTTGTTATAAAGGTGATGATTGGGTGGCTTTGACACATGGAGATAGATTGTGAATGATAGAAAATGGGATTTGTCCCTCCTACAGAATGTTGATGTTCTAGGCCTCTTGATTAGCGACACTGAGAATTGCATGACCATTCACATGTGAGCCAATATGTGATATTGAGCTTAAATATCTCAAATAGTCTGATCTAGTTCAAGGAACATGATTGGATGATGAAGAGAGTGACCGTTCCATGCCTCGAGTTCAATCTGAACATCAGTGACACATGAACTATACAAATATTGCAACACCATACACAGATTGTAGGTCGAAGTTGTTTTCCAACTATCCATTTACTTGAATAGCATTGATGTGTGACTAGGCACCGCTCATTGCTTGTGATGTCATAAGTTGTTATGGACATTCACTACCAACGTAATATGGGACCTATAGGGTCACACACATAGGTATTGACCTAGAATATGACTTTGGTCTTGAATAATAATTGAATTAAGTAGTAAAGTATTTAGGTATTTGATTTACACAATATAAAACCTAACTGCACTGCCAAACACCCATCTCATGGCATGAGGTAGCCGTCTAGAAGTGTCAAACGGTCGTCTCAAGTGTTGAGATGGGTGTTTAGGGAGTCAAGCCTATTTTGATTTGAAATTAGATAAGAAGTCAACCGACCAAATCAGATAGCACTAGTAGGGTCACCAGACAAACGTTTGGGTGACTAAGACGGATGTCTCGCATGGGTGAGATGGTCCAGTTCAGTTGAGGGAAGGTTCTAGACATTTTCCTATTTGTTTCTCTTATACATTACCTATTGTGCAAGAAAATCAATGTCCAACATTGATGGGAATTGAGTTGACCATTTCTTGTAAAATTGGGACCGTCTGAGCTGTTCCAAAGGATTGTATGGGCTGTTGTAGGTTTTGAGATTTCCAAATTTGTTGTGAAAAGTTGAGATCTTATGGTCTCTTTCACTCCTACACGGACTGGGAATCCTGACCCAAATCCCGCCTATAAATAGAGGCTACTGGGACTTCCCAGAATATAACATAGACAATTCAAAAATAGTTGTTCCTACAAACGTTGCACTCTCTGGTTATGGTAACCACAAGATCCCAGGCAAGTCCTATCCGACTAAGGAGGGATAGACAAGGGAGAGAGAAACTACAATCATTGTTGTGGGAGAGTAAGTTGGTGGCTAGTACACCAACGAGAGGGACAACTCCTTCCTATCCATTCTAGCAGGATGATAGGAGTTGTAGGCAGTTTGTGGACTACTCTAGAGATGGGAGGTCATGGTCTGTCTCTAGGAGGATAACGTTAACCAGCATTTTGTGATAAGAGGAGTTATTGAAGAAGATGAGGTTCATGGCTGTAGTTTGTGGTGCAGACTAAGAGGCGCAGCAGTCAGACGAGTCCCAATGCAACTAGAATTCAGAGTTGTACATCTACAATGACGAGATTTGTCACTGGACTTGTTTCAGGACTAGGTATATCCTCAAAACCATCATTTCCATCTTATAGTAATTGACACGACATGCTGATTATTAGGAATATTGTCACACCCCGATCTCACACTAACCACTAATCACGAGATTAGGGCGCGACGGAGGGATTATCACATAAACAAATCACTGAGAACTTTTCCTTTTTAAAACCTCGTAATGATATCCGGATTATTGTTGTAAACTAAAACATAATAAACTATTGCGGAAGCATTTCAATTAAACTGGCTAGAGAACATAAACAGAGTTTACAACATGTAACATTGTTTAACAGAAAGTAAACATAACAGTTATTTTAAATCTTTTACACATTCTCCATATATACTCTCTCTCACCCACACTATGTCCCAAGGACCGAGGGGAAAGGACTAAGAGACCACTATCTAACTAACTACATATACCTTCTACTGACTAGGGTGGTAAGATCCTTCAGATTCCTGGAACTGTCGCTGACCTGAAAATGTTTGAGTAGAGGAGTGAGCCTATTCGCTCAGTGAATAGCATTTCATTTAGCTATCACTAAACAACTCGTCAGATATATAAAATTGAATTAAAGCATAAGTGCAATACTAAGCAGGGCAGTTCTAGTGACATAGCAGATTTACAGATAATAATCACATTTCTATTTAACAACAGATATTTTAAACAAATAAACAATTATAGAGAATTGGCACAAAAGTTCAAATCTCTTGACATATTAAATTTACTGTGATCCTATATGATTACACTTTTATATTATTATGCCCTAATCATATGCAGTGTACTCTGCATACAAAGATCTGTAGCGAACTACGATCTCACCGTACAAGACTTAGCAACACACCCGGGAAATGCTAAGTCTAACTTCTCGTCCTGTTCTGCTACAGGACCCACAGGCTCTCTGGCCTCCTCTGCACTCACCATGAGTGCTCTGGACTCCTCCTCTAAGCTGAGCACACAGGCGCAAGGAGTCAACACTGGGTTACCACCAGAATTACTCAACCGGTTGGTGTTGGATAACCCTTTACTTTATTTATTATTTTACCCCAGTGCCACCGAAATTACTCAATCGGTTGGTGTTGGACACTGACTATCAACCCTCGTGCCACCAGAATTACTCAACCGGTTGATGTTGGAAACGAGTTTCACCCCTAAGGTGCAGACCTCTCAAAGGGGTTCTACGGTGTTAGGGCACCTAAGTCTATCATCATTATTATTATAGAACACATTAATCTGAAATACATAACTCATGTTCTTGTTCCGAACTCTGGTTTCTCTATGATACCACATTTACTGATTTCAGATCAGATCACAATACACTGTCATTCTAAACCGACAGAGCAATATATTTCAAATCATTGTAATTTCTGAGAAATTCTCATACCATGCATTCAGACAAATTAGAAATGCATAAATAACCCAACTTATTTCAATTTGGCACATACATAGCGAATTTACACAATTGAACATCTTATTGCACAAATTAAAGAAATTTACTTCACATATGAGAATCATACTCAACATTTGTCAATTCTCTAAAATTCTCGAAAAACATGCACATAACCCTCATCCTGGTCTGTGCATCACTTAACTCAATTAAGAGTTAATTACATATCACAACACAATTTAATAACAATACTTGAGAATGTCTGGTAATATTTCAGAGAAATGTGCCATTTCATGTAAATATCAATTTCACATATTAACGTCAAAAGATATATGTAATTAGGGTTTTCTTGCATATTTTTATTTATTCATATCAACTTTGAAATCGTACATCTGATAATTTATCAGAAATCCTCATTGTCTGGGTTCATACCCAAACCATACTATTTTTAGACATGAATTTCTAATTTCAACATTCAAATGAGCAATTTAGGTTCCAATGAACCATATAAATCTATTGATTCAAATGCTAAATTTAATGATATAACAGCGTCTAGAAGCATTTTATGAAATAAAAAGTCGGGCGACGCCAAACGCTGCCCGACGTCTGATAACGCCTGTTATCAGCATAATTCGCGCACAAAACAGAAAATATTCAAACGCCTGAGTTTATTAATGATAAATAAATGAAACCCTACTCACAGCGATTTGGACTGTCCGGATTCGTCCGGAGATGTGCCCAGGGCCTGTTTCTGGGCAGAATTTGGTTGCCTTCTACTTTGGTATTTCGATTTCAGGTCTTGTAGCAAGCTACTTCACGCACAGGTTGACGTTGACGGAGAGCTTCGCTAGGATCTCAAAGGCGGATGGCTGCTCGTGGCTAGAGCTACTATTTCGAACTTAGAACTCCAAGCCGAGCTCAACGCGACTTCTTCTACTGCTGGGCACCCCAAGCTATTTCCCTTAGCTACTGTCGTAGCAACAGGCGGGCTACAGGATGACCGCTTGGCCAAGCAGCAGATGGCTGCTAGCCAAGGAAGGAAGAGGAAGGAGAAGAGGAAGGAGAAAAGAAGAAGAGAAGAAGAAGGGAAGTAAGTTGTTGGAGAAAACGGAGCCTCTGCTCCTCAATCCAATAAATCGCCAGCTTGGTCGCCTACTGCGGATCGCACTGCTACAGTGCACCGCCAAAGAAACGAGGAAGGAGATAAGGAAGAAAGAAAGAAAAAGGATCGTTTATAAGTAAAAACCTTGGGAAAATTGCTAATTTGACCCCAGAAACTGAAAATCCTCATAACTTTTTCCTCGGAGGTCCAAATGACATGATTTCTTTTGCATATTTTCAAGAATGAGACCCAATACAATCCCAAGGCATGAAAGCATACTAATTATACTATTTTACTGGTTTAAAATTCCAATTGCATCCAGAAATCGCTTTACTCAACTTAATCATTTTAATTATGCACTAATTGATCTTATGTGCTGGATTCAACTAAATCAAGTTGATGATGCACTAACCACCACATGAGCACTTAAGTTAGCTCAATAAACTTTAATTAGGCTCATTAGGCTCAAATCATGATGCTTACCGATAAACTTTGAAACGGGTCATAACAATCTCCCTCCCTTATAAGAATTTCGTCCCGAAATTCCTAAAAGAGAAAAAGAAAATTTGTTACGCATCTCTCGACATAGGACACATATGATCAGAACTGTGCAGGTTCTGGGTCCACTATCTTCTCTGTACCGGGATAACACTTCTTCAACATCGATACATGAAACATATCATGTAACTTGGTCAACTCGGATGGCAAATCCAACTTATATGCTATAGGTCCAATCCTCTCAATGATAGGATACGGACCCATAAACCTAGGAGTCAGTTTGCCTCTCTTACTAAATCTCAGCACTTCCTTCCATGGTGAAACTTTCAAGTACACTTCATCACCAACCTCAAACTCAAGAGGTCTACGCCTTTTCTCAGCATAACTCTTCTACCTGTCTTGTGCAACTTTCAACTGTTCTTTAATCACAGTAATCTTTTCAGTGGTCAAATCCACTATCTCGGGTCCAAGAATTTGTTTTTCACCAACCTCATACCAACATATGGGTGATCTACACTTCCTACCATACAGAGCTTCATACGGGGCCATACCAAGACTAGAATGGTGACTATTGTTGTATGCAAACTCTATAAGGCTTAAGTGTCCTTTCCAACTTCCACTGAAATGCAAAACACATGCTCTCAGCATGTCCTCAAGAGTCTGAATGGTCCTTTCTGACTGACCATCTGTCTGCGGGTGAAAAGTTGTACTGAATCTCAACTTTGTGCCCAAAGCACGATGCAACTGATTCCAAAATCTGGATGTGAACTTAGGATCTCTATCAGATATAATTGAAACTGGAATACCGTGCAACCTGACTATTTCATCCACGTATATCTTAGCCAACTTTGAGACATCAAAGGTTGACTTAATATGAAGAAGGTGAGCATACTTGGTCAGTCTATCCACAATCATTCATATCGAGTCACAACCTCTAGGTGTCCTAGGCAACCCTATCACAAAATCCATTGTGATATGTTCCCACTTCCACTCAGGTATAGGAAGACATTGCAAGGTACCTGCAGGTTTCTGATGCTCAGCCTTAACCTACTGGCACACACTACTTCTAACCACGTACTCAGCTACATCCTTTTTCATACCTGACGACCAGTACAACTCCTTGAGATTCATGTACACCTTAGTGTTACGTGGATGCATAGCGTTCATCGATGCATGTGCTTCCTCAAGAATCTTTTCTTTCAAATCACTGTCTCGAGGTACACAACATATCATGCTAATACAATACACCATCATCTGAAAACCTAAACTTTGGTCTTTTCCCCCTGTCATGTCATGTACGATCTGCTGCAACCCACTGCCACCCTACTGTAGTTCCTTGATCTGATCATAAAAAGTAGGCTTGACTTGCATCTATGCAATCAAACCACTATGTTATGCCACCCTTAAGTCTAAGTTCAACTTTCACATTTCTACTAGCATGTCTCTCTCGAAACATGCCATAGAGAACGCATCAGTTGTTGAACTTAACTTCCTGCTGAGGGCATCACCTACTACATTCACCTTTCCAGGATGATAATCTATCATCACATCATAAAGATAGTGACGCTGTGTCATAAGAGCATGAACTACAACAACTAACTTCAAATCATGTATCGCGTAGTACTCCTCATTCTATGCTACTACTTATTATTACTACTATAAGAATTTATTTCAAAATTATATCTTACTCTTTTCTCCGAGTCATTTTCATATTGTGTATCTACCTTCCAGATTAGCTAACTTTAAACCCTGGATTTTATTAGTGCTAGGTTACCTTTCATAGTGCAAATCGTATGATCTTGTTTTATAAAGATACTAGTATTCAAGGTCAAATCACTAGCGACATCCCTTGAACTACTACAACTCTAAACATTCTAGGGTTTGGTCCTTATCAGTAACATAGCATTATTGTGGTGTGACTTTGCTTCCTTAGTTTGAAATCAAACTTTAGATCTCATAGGTTCATCCATCTACTTGTAATGGATACAACAGATATGAATAATCATCAATGAACTATAGATATATAACAGAAATGTAACATCAGCCAAGTTCTCTAGCATAACTTATTAACACAAATACTACAAATAAACATGATACTTGTTACCCAAGCATCACACATGGCTCACAAGGCCATTCATATCTTGTCACCTCTCACTAGGCAACAACTTATTCACATGGCTCACAAGGCCATTCACATCTTGTCACCTCTCACTAGGCAACACTTATTCACATGGTTCATAAAATCCGTACACATTATTACTTTTATTAAGCAACAACAACATCAACACACAAAAAGCCAATCAACATTTATTATATAAATGTCACAGGCCAAACTTGGCTATATTCATCATCTCATCATACATGCATGGTTGTTAGGCATGATAACAGTCATACAAGATATTCATCACATCATGTGATACAATAGTAATACCATCATTCCTTGACCAGGAATTAGGGTTCACTATCAAACAGGGCTTATCATTCCCTTTTCCCCAAATTAGGGTTAGGGTTCCCCATTTCTCATTAATTCAGACCCTCTTGAGTTAACCAACTTTATCTTGTATTAAGGTATTTCCCCTCTTAATGCATTCCATCACAGAATACTCACCCTTAGCATATAATGCATAGGCCACACATTAGAATTGTCTAGCTATCTCACATGATATGGACTTATCTTAGTTTAAGGCATAACTTATAAAGTTGCCTATAAACAATCACAATGATACACCCTCAACTAGGGTTTCACAAGGATACACCCTCAACCAGGGTTTATAAGGATACACCCTCAACTAGGGTTTACTAATCATGTATTGGATCCATGCATTTGTTATGCATTATTGATTAGTACCATTAAGGGTATTTCTCACCTAATCATTAAATTTAATCTGACCCTTATTGTGTTCCTTTATTTCTAATTAAGGATTGCTCATATGAGGTCCCAATGTTGGGTCTCCGATATCAGTTCCAACTAATTCTTAGTTGTTCTAATCTTTCTCTTATATCTCAACATCTTAGTGTATGTACATTTTTCACCATGATTCGGGTCTAAATTATCCAGAATCTACTTTTATTATATTATTAATTGGAGTCATTACATCTCAGTAACGCATCCTGCCAGCCGAACCAGGCCGAACCTGTAGTCCTGAAGTCAAGAGCTACTCAGGATTAACCAACTCCTATTAATCTCAAACATGTGGAAAGAATATCCACTTAGGGCAACTCATTTAAACATAACTTCTGGTATACTTAATACAAAGAATATAAACAATAACTAAATCACTTCATGACACACAACAATATAAAAGAATCATATTTATTCTATAAACTGAAAATCTAAATCCATACATATAAGAGCATTTCTAATGATTTCCAATGAAATAAGCAATATAAAGCAAGAGTTGCATCGCATCCTATGTTTAATCTCTTACTCCTGCATAATTTCCAGTTTCTTAACCCTAAGATTTTTAGGGTTTCTCTCTAGCCTATCCTTCCTCTGCATACCTGGCCAGGGCATCCAGAGAAGAATAGACAGAGTAGCTCGATACTGGTCAATCTAAGTATTCAGACACCTGGCCAGGGTATCCAAACACTCAGACCTCCCAGAGCTAAAGACATATCACTTCTTATTTTCCTCACTTATAACTTTATCTTTTGATCCTAATGATCCCTAATGACTCAACCTAAGCTCTCTACTTGGTTCTCGTGACCACATCCTCTTCCTATCATCTGCAATAGTATAACAGAATACTTCCTGTTAGAAAATTGCAGTTAGAAGGAAGACACCTAAGTCCTAATCCTATTGGTCTCTTATCGTCCCCTGACCTTGACTTAGAGTATTTATATACTCAACCTATGCTCTGATACCAAGATGTCACACCCCGATCTCACACTAACCACTAATCACGAGATTAGGGCGCAACGGAGGGATTATCACATAAACAAATCACTGAGAACTTTTCCTTTTTAAAACCTCGTAATGATATCCAGATTATTGCTGTAAACTAAAACATAATAAACTATTGCGGAAGCATTTCAATTAAACTGGCTAGAGAACATAAACAGAGTTTACAACATGTAACATTGTTTAACAGAAAGTAAACATAACAGTTATTTTACATATTTTACACATTCACCATATATACTCTCTCTCACCCACACCATGTCCCAAGGACCGAGGGGAAAGGACTAAGAGACCACTATCTAACTAACTACATATACCTTCTACTGACTAGGGTGGTAAGATCCTTCAGATTCCTGGAACTGTCGCTGACCTGAAAATGTTTGAGTAGAGGAGTGAGCCTACTCACTCAGTGAATAACATTTCATTTAGCTATCACTAAACAACTCGTCAGATATATAAAATTGAATTAAAGCATAAGTGCAATACTAAGCAGGGCAGTTCTAGTGACATAGCAGATTTACAGATAATAATCACATTTCTATTTAACAACAGATATTTTAAACAAATAAACAATTATAGAGAATTGGCACAAAAGTTCAAATCTCTTGACATATTAAATTTACTGTGATCCTATATGATTACACTTTTATATTATTATGCCCTAATCATATGCAGTGTACTCTGCATACAAAGATCTGTAGCGAACTACGATCTCACCATACAAGACTTAGCGACACACCCGGGAAATGCTAAGTCTAACTTCTCGTCCTGGTCTGCTACAGGACCCACAGGCTCTCTGGCCTCCTCTGCACTCACCATGAGTGCTCTGGACTCCTCCTCTAACCTGAGCACACAGGCGCAGGGAGTCAACACTGGGTTACCACCAGAATTACTCAACCGGTTGGTGTTGGATAACCCTTTACTTTATTTATTATTTTACCCCAGTGCCACCGAAATTACTCAATCGGTTGGTGTTGGACACTGTCTATCAACCCTCGTGCCACCAAAATTACTCAACCGGTTGATGTTGGACACGAGTTTCACCCCTAAGGTGCAGACCTCTCAAAGGGGTTCTACGGTGTTAGGGCACCTAAGTCTATCATCATTATTATTATAGAACACATTAATCTGAAATACATAACTCATGTTCTTGTTCCGAACTCTGGTTTCTCTATGATACCACATTTACTGATTTCAGATCAGATCACAATACACTGTCATTCTAAACCGACAGAGCAATATATTTCAAATCATTGTAATTTCTGAGAAATTCTCATACCATGCATTCAGACAAATTAGAAATGCATAAATAACCCAACTTATTTCAATTTGGCACATACATAGCGAATTTACACAATTGAACATCTTATTGCACAAATTAAAGAAATTTACTTCACATATGAGAATCATACTCAACATTTGTCAATTCTCTAAAATTCTCGAAAAACGTGCACATAACCCTCATCCTGGTCTGTGCATCACTTAACTCAATTAAGAGTTAATTACATATCACAACACAATTTAATAACAATACTTGAGAATGTCTGGTAATATTTCAGAGAAATGTGCCATTTCATGTAAATATCAATTTCACATATTAACGTCAAAAGATATATGTAATTAGGGTTTTCTTGCATATTTTTATTTATTCATATCAACTTTGAAATCGTACATCTGATAATTTATCAAAAATCCTCATTGTCTGGGTTCATACCCAAACCATACTATTTTCAGACATGAATTTCTAATTTCAACATTCAAATGAGCAATTTAGGTTCCAATGAACCATATAAATCTATTGATTCAATCCGTACTGTTCAAATGCTAAATTTAATCATATAACAGCGTCTAGAAGTATTTTATGAAATAAAAAGTCGGGCGACGCCAAACGCTGCCCGACGTCTGATAACGCCTGTTATCAGCATAATTCGCGCACAAAACAGAAAATATTCAAACGCCTGAGTTTATTAATGATAAATAAATGAAACCCTACTCACAGCTATTTGGACTGTCCGGATTCGTCCGGAGATGTGCCCAGGGCCTGTTTCTGGGCGGAATTTGGTTGCCTTCTACTTTGGTATTTCCATTTCAGGTCCTGTAGCAAGCTACTATTTGGTTAGAGCTTCGCTAGGATCTCAAAGGCGGATGGCTGCTCGTGGCTAGAGCTACTATTTCGAACTTAGAACTCCAAGCCGAGCTCAACGCGACTTCTTCTACTGCTGGGCACCCCAAGCTATTTCCCTTAGCTACTGCCGTAGCAACAGGCGGGCTACAGGACGGCCGCTTGGCCAAGCAGCAGATGGTTGCTAGCCAAGGAAGGAAGAGGAAGGAGAAGAGGAAGGAGAAAAGAAGAAGAGAAGAAGAAGGGAAGTAAGTTGCTGGAGAAAACAGAGCCTCTGCTCCTCAATCCAATAAATCGCCAGCTTGGTCGCCTACTGCGGATCGCACTGCTACAGTGCACCGCCAAAGAAACGAGGAAGGAGATAAGGAAGAAAGAAAGAAAAAGGATCGTTTATAAGTAAAAACCTTGGGAAAATTGCTAATTTGACCCCAAAAACTAAAAATCCTCATAACTTTTTCCTCGGAGGTCCAAATGACATGATTTCTTTTGCATATTTTCAAGAATGAGACCCAATACAATCCCAAGGCATGAAAGCATACTAATTATACTATTTTACTGGTTTAAAATTCCAATTGCATCCAGAAATCGCTTTACTCAACTTAATCATTTTAATTATGCACTAATTGATCTTATGTGCTGGATTCAACTAAATCAAGTTGATGATGCACTAACCACCACATGAGCACTTAAGTTAGCTCAATAAACTTTAATTAGGCTCAAATCATGATGCTTACCGATAAACTTTGAAACGGGTCATAACAAATATGGTACATAAAATTTTTATTTTTGTTGCTTGCTCTGTAGTCATATTTTCCTACACCGTAGCCATTGTAGATGGAGGTTCAGATTCATCAGTTGGAAAGATGCAAGGAGTACAGACGTGCATATGCTTATTCCATGGATGGAAAGGTCACACCAACTAGGAGTAGTTGTCAAACCAAAGCAAAATGAGGATGAAGCCCGTTTGAGGAACCACCCAGTGAGGAGAGTTTCTCTTTCTTTTCGTGACCTCAGCAGAGGTCATCCAGGAGAAAAAATTCAATTGATTGGACATAGCCTTCATTGCATCATAGTACTTGGACAGTAGTTGATCTCGTTATTGTTCAGAGAAGATTTTATCCATGGTGTTGTAGATGTGCAAGTAATTATTTTCCTGAGTGAATAACTGCTTCATTTCATCCCACATTATTTTTTGTGCACTTGTGTCGCATGTACTTGACTGCAACGTCAGACTCCATGCACCCCCAAAGTCAGGAGAGAACATGGTTATTGCCTGTAGTCGAAGTAGTATTTGGTACTGCAGGAGCATCCTCAGTGATAAATTTGAGTTTACAATGTGATTTGAGAAACATCTAAATAACATTCGTCCAAAACAGAAAGTTGTCATCGTTAAATTTTATGACAGATATGTGTGGTATATCATTGTAAACCATAGTCATTTTATCATCATCACCCATGATGAGGTGAGTAAGATACCGGATAATAGCACGATATAAAT
This sequence comes from Alisma plantago-aquatica, assembly GCA_963693085.1. NCBI lineage: Eukaryota > Viridiplantae > Streptophyta > Magnoliopsida > Alismatales > Alismataceae > Alisma > Alisma plantago-aquatica. The sequence continues at coordinate 15,654,197 of OY856411.1, forward strand.
AGACAAAAACATATCACAATATAGTACCGTACGAACAAAAAGTAAATGTACCCGAATGTAGTATGGTACAAAAGAACAAAACAGAAATACTAACCGGAATGAAAACTCAGTAGGAGTATCACTACTTGAATAGAACTTAGTAGGAAGAAAGCAGTACTACTGAAATTAAACTCGGTAGAAAAAGGAGTGGCACTACCATAATGGATTTCGGTAAGAATATAGAAAGCACTACCGAATTAATGGTACAGTAGGATAATGAACATAAAGTCCCTAATTTTTAAGAAAGACATTTATCCATGGGAAATAAGGGAACCACATGGAGAGGAAGAACAAAAAAAAGTTGTCCCTTTTCTTTTCTAGTACTTTATAAATTAGCACGGGGTCTTTTGTATTTTTTTATAGTAACTTTTGTTGACAATCGAAAGGTGTACTGCTAATTGCACACAAACTCAGTTGTAGACTATTACGATGTGTTTGGTACGTGGTGATGAAATTGATGGTGATGGTGATGGTGATAGGGACAATGATGGTGATAGGGAAATTATTAAAATGTGTTGTTTGGTAACATGTGCATGGTGATAGGGATGGTGATGGTGAAAAATTTAAAAATTATTATTTGTTACATGGTTATAATGATAGGGAGGGTTTTTTATAAAAAAAAACACCCTATACAAGTAAGAATCATACTTTTTAGAATGTTTTTTTGTACATTTGTCTAAGTAGTGGAGTCTTGAAAGAAAACTTCTTTCGTCATGATTCACCACGATTCACCATACTTTTTCATGGGGATAAAAATAGATCAAAATTCACCACGAATTCACCATGATTCACTATCACCACGGTAAACAAACAACATTTTTGTTTCAGCGTCAATCTCTATCACCATGTAACAAACACAGCCTTACTATCCGGAAACAAAGTCACGAACCAGAAATAAAATTGGGAATTTACTGTTGCATGAACAATTACTTTGAGAATGAAAAATGTGGAGAAAGCATCCACTTTTACAATCATGAGCCAAGGGACGAAGTAATGTAATACGTGGAGAAGAAATTCTCGTTTACTATTGCATAGAGATGATCCACTAGCAGCACATGAGCCGGAAATGGTCCCTCACATCGGCGGCAAGTTGAAGTGAATCTATTACGATCACATATGTGATTATCGTGGTCCTTCTTCGTGTACACTCCGTCGATTTGGATCTTAGATCTCAAGCGTAGTAGCCGCCGTCACTGGAAGGGGAAAAGATAGAGTAAGGAAAGGAAGGAGGGGAGAGGAAAAAGTAGGGAAAATTAGGATTGGGACACTCTTCAAAATAAATATCCATTTAGTAGTTGAAATAGGAGTACTGAGTCTACTATATATAGGAGCCATAGAGAGCATGGGCTAAATAGAAACAATGTGAAATACAATAGGCATAAACCCAACTAATCAAATATATTAACAATACTTTTAGGTGTTTATTCTCATTAAGATCACCTAGTTAAGCCTAGTTCAAAAGACTATATGATAGAATATACACCATACGGAGGTAGAACCATATATCTACCATCACACTTTCACGAGATAGACATCGCACCACGCTGAGGCGTGCCCACACTTAATCGATCAAGTTTTGCAGGTGTGTTGGAAAACATCTTAGACTAAATATTTAAGAAAGAGATTCATATTTATAAATATATATACATATCATATCACCACATACTTATAATATGTATCATATACATACTATATCCACAAACAAAACATACAATCACAAAATATGAGTGATAGTTATGACCATACGAATGAAATTCTATAGAGCCACAAAGAATTACTACTACCTAAGGTCCATATCACATGTAGTACCTATTCTTATAGAAAATATGTATCGGTCAGTTGACTGGACCCTTTAGTCGATCAATTGGCCTACTGTCGGTCAATTGGTCTTAAGGGATTGGTCGACTGGCTCTTGTCTCAAGCGGTGTATGGACTTCTCCATTTGATCGATCGGGGCACCCAGCTAATTGATCGACTCCTTCTGTCTGTGCCCTCTTCGGTCCTCCAGTCATTCGACTCAACTCCCAGTCAGCCGACTCGTCTAATACAGAACGTCATCTCTCACAGAAACATAAATTAAAACTATTATATTTCTATTAACTTATTTTGTTGTAAAAGTGAAACTCTGAGTTACATTTGAGGAAAGTACATGGAGGGAAGCATTAACTTACATGTGAAGAAAGAGATGGAAGTTTGGTATGTAAACCGAACAACAACAAGAATAAAACCATTCAAACAAGAACACACATCCACAAAGGAGCTTTGGTCATAAACGTACATTCATCCACCATCAAAGTAAATTTTATGGCGATGTGTATCAATTGCATATTTATCATATCATATCATATGTGTATATATATATATATATATATATGAGTGTATGTGAGTTTTACCGGATATGTACATTAATCATTCTAAGTGTCTATATCATACTCAATAAATAAATGATAAAAATGAAATATGATCATATTAATTAAATCACGATACATCATAGATTAATAGGGTCGCACACATAGGATTTCACCTAGAAGAAGATTTTATCCATGATTGATGTTTGAGTTAATTACTAAAGATGTTTAGGTATTAAATTAAATAGCTAATTAACTGACCAGACTCAAAGTTATCAGTTTCAAGTATTAGATTAACTTATTAGGGTGTCAGGTTGATTGGAAATTAAATTAGATAAATTTTGCACGAGTCAGGAAACCGACCGATCAACTCACTGAGTGAACTGATCAGCTCAGGTTGGTGAGACAACCGGTTCACCTAGTAAATTGATCAGCTAGGTCATGCCATACGAAGTTTCTTGCGATTTTCCTTATTCATGAGAATAGTTGATCGTTTTACTTGTTCATTTTGATTGGTACAAGGAATTAATATGACATTAATTGAAAACAAATTGTCAATTTAAACTTCAATCGGGAAACTTTTGAAATGATAGGCTCACTGAGTGAATTGATTGACTCACTTTTCCAGCTGACTGCTTCACTAGTAAACCGACTGATTCTTCTGTCACAGGGCAATTAATTCATGAAAGTTTCGGTCCCTTCCACTCCCACACACACTGGGAACCCAAACCCTAACCCCTCCTACAAATAGAGGGTTATTGGGGGCTTCTCATGTCACAACTCAATTGTCTTGGACAATTGCTGGCCTCTCTGCTTGTGGTAACCAATAGAGAGCTCGAGCAAGTCCTACTCGCTAAACGGAGGGATAGTGAGGGAGAAACAATTGTGGGAGAGCCAAGTTGGTGACTAGTACACCAATGGGATGGATAACTCCTTCCCGTATGTTCTAGTAGAATGATAGGAGTTCTAGGTGGTCCGTGTGGACTACCATAGAGGTGAGGTGGCCTTTGTCCATTGCTAGGAGGACAATGTCAGCTTATAGTCTGTGGTGAAGACCAGGAGATGTACAGACATGATCTAAGAGTAACTAGAAGATAGTTGCATGTCTACTACAACAAGTTATTGTCACTGAATTTGCTCCAGAATCAGGTATGAATTCGTTAAACCATTCTTTGCATTACATATTAGTTGATGTGATCTTACTATTCTGGAGAATATTGATTGATAATATTTTGTTTTTTCTTCCTAATATATTCCCATATTTCCCTATAGTGGTATCAAAGCCACGTCAATTAACTGTGTTTTGGGATAATCGATGAATTTTTGGTTCACACCATTTATTTATTGCATACAATGTGGATACTTAAATTGATTAACATTAAAATCCAATCAATGACCACATATAATCTCAAACTAATATATATATATATATATATATATACGTGTGTGTGTGTCTGTATATATATATATATATATATATATATATATATATATATATATATATATATATATATATATATATATATATATATATATATATGATATATATGCAATTTATATGTGTCGTCCTAAAAGCAAGTTTTGATGGTGGATGTGTAGCATGGTTATGGTCTATAATCTAAATATTTGTGTGTGGTTGGATGGTTTGGTTTTATTCCTATTTTATATTAGTTTGCACATCGAGCTCGTACCATCTTCTTCCCAATGTAAAAGTATAATTCATTCCTACCTTTGCTCCTCTCAAATATAACTCGATTTTTCTCATTACAATGTAATAAGTTTAATAGCAATAGGATAGTTTCTTTTCTTGCAACGACGAGGATGATGATCAACGTCAGGCATGCAGACTGTTTTACGTGATGAGATGACCAACTGAAGGATCGAAGAGGGTAGAATGCAGGAGAAGTGAACTGGCTGACTGGTAGACCCAGTGACCATCTGGAGGTATCCAGACATCATTTGGAAAGGAGGCCAACTTATCATTTTAGGAGACCAACCGACCAACCATGAGGTGAGTCGATCGGTTCAAGGGTTGAACCGATCAACCTGAATTGGTAAGCACGAATCTACACCAACAATAGGTTTCTGTATGAGATGTGGACCCTGGGTTGTGGTAATTCCTTGTGGATCTAAGGAATTATATTAGAATGGTCATAACCATCGCATTTTATTTTATATTGCATGTTTACCTTGTGGGATATATTATATATATGATACATACTATATGTGTGTCGTGACTGGATAAAGTATTTTTATATAATTCCTCAATCAAACATACTAAGTCTAAGGTGCTTTCCATTAGCAGAGTACATGAAAATCTTAATTGACTAAGAGTAGGTTACTCCCAAGCATGGTGCGTCGTCCATCTCGTGGAAATGTGATCGTAGTAATGTAGGTTCCGCCCAAGTAGGGTGTATTATTATCGTAATGGCTTTTGGTTTGGGCTTAACTGAGTGTCCTTAATGAGGTTAAGAACTAAAAGCATACAGATAATTATTAAGAGTTACACATATTATCTGTCCAAGAATTACATAAGATGCAATGGGAAAATGTTGCCTACCTTAATGATTGATTATGGACGTTGGCATTGACCAGGTAGTAATTGAATTAATCTTGGCTCATTAGGAGTTTGTTCACTATAATATCTCGAATTGATAATTGGGGGTTCTCAATTTGATTAAAATAATGAAAGTGATAGTTAATTAAATACCTAATCAACATTGTCAATTTTAATCAAATCAAAAAACATTTTGTGACAAAATTTGCAAATTCTTTTGTAGAATCAAATGGCAACAAATAACAACCACTTTTGCGATCAGTCTTTGAGAAGGACAAGTCAAATAGGAATAACTTCCACGACTGGTTCAAGATGTTGAGAATCATTTTCACACAAGACACACAATCTCTATGTCCTGGAGACACCAGAGCCAGATGAACCCCTTCCAGCTGCACCTAAGGCTGACAGGGATGCTTACAAGAAGCATATGAAAGATGTTGTCAATGTCATATGTTTGATGGTATGCTCCATGAACTATGAGTTGCAGAGGTGGCATGAGAAATGAATGTTATTGAGATGGTCACACATCTAAAGAACATGTTCCAAGATAAAAAAAGACAAGATAGATATGTCGTCTCTAAGTTGTTATTCAAATGTAACATGGAAGAAGGAGATCCAGTAGGTCCTCATATACTCAAGATCATTGGGTATGTGGAGAACCTAGCTAGACTGATATTTCCCTTGGGTCAAGAGTTATCCACCTATGTGATTCAACAGTCTCTTTCAGAATCATACAGTCAGTTTGTTATGAACTACAACATGAATGACTTTGACAAGCCGTTGATAGAGTTATTAGGCATGTTGAGAACAATCGGGACAAAAATAACGAAAGACAAGACCAAGTTTTTGATGATGATCAGTAAGACAAAGGGAAATTCTAAAGGCAAAGGCAAAGCTAAGAAGATTTCAAAAGGTAGCCAAAAGCCCAAGTTTTCATATCTCAAGGCAAAGGGAGGAGTAAAGAAAAGAGGCGATTGTCACCATTGTCACCAGTCTAGACATTGGAAAAGGAAGTGCCCTCTCTTTCTGGAGGAACTAAAGAAGAAGAAGGAAGGGGCAGAGTGTTGGATCCTAGATGAGTGATAGGATGCTCTAGAGGGGGGTGAATAGAGCTGAATGCACTTAAACAAAATTCATTAGACCTTCAAGATATATCACAAGATAAGGTTGCTAAATAGGAAATTTGTGTGCAACTAAAACATGCATAGCAAGGGAGAGAGAGATTGAACATACACCAATTGACAAGTTAGTTAGAGTAGTTCCAAACTTCAAACTAGAAGTGGGTCAGTCCACTACTTAGAGAGGTCAACCTTTAGGATTTATTAACCTTGCATCTTCATTATATTCATTACAAGAGATACAATACATGACCACAAAAGGACTTACCTATCCAATACAAAGAGTCTTCAATCTTACCAAGGACTTACCCACTTTTCAAGGAGTCTTCCGCCTTCTTCCAAGGACTTACCTACTCTTGCACAAGTCTTCAGCCTTGCAGGGATTACCCACTCTTCTTGGATCTTCCTCCTTTGACTTCACCTTCACTCGGACAAGCTTCCACCAAGGACTTACCCACTTGAGCAAGGAGTCTTCTGCCTTCACCAAGGTCTTACCCACTCTAGCTCCAAGTCTTCAGCCTTAATCTTCACCAAGGGATGCCTTCCCTTGTTCTTCTTCACCTCTCTTAGCCAAGAGATAGATCCTTCATCTTCATGGTTGAAATGAGAGATAAGGAGGTGATGGAAGTGAGAGCCTCATAAGATATACATGTAGGATGAGCTCTCTTACAAATCTCCTACTCACTCTAATGGATGTAGTAAGTGATTAAGCTTAGAGAGAGAGAGAGAGAGAGGAGGTTGTAGGAAGCACTCAACTATAGAATAGGAACCTCACATAGAGTTTTGTATTGAATGCTCAACCTTGGAATGAAACCCAAGGGATCCTATTTATAGCTGGGGATGCCTCTTATCCTTTGGGAACACTTGAGAATGAAAACTAGTCGTTTTGTGGCTTGCAATGGATATATTTTCACTTGTTGCAACTCCACAATAGCTAGAAGCACTTTTCTGCACTTTTTGTACAATGCAATTGGTCGAGTTTCTATAAAGATAACTCGACCGATAGAGTAAAAGACAAAGCCGATATTCAAACCATCGATCGAGTTTGTCCTCGGGAAACTTGACCGGCCAATGAAAATCAAATTGGTCAGGTACTCCATCGTTCGAGTTCTGTGAAGTGTAAACTCGACCAATCAAAAGTCATTTTCAAGATCCAATCAGGATCGGTCGAGTTCTGTGTATTGACAACTCGATCGATGAACAGCCTGATGTGAATTTTAAAAAATGGCTTTTGAGTGCTTAAAAATTCGATCTAAGTGCTCCCGATTTTTTCCAAGCTTACAAGTCATACAATCATTACAAGTGATTTACAACATGATTCTAATGGATTTACATCATGTTACAAAAATGTGCACTTGTATTGACTTTAACTTGTCTTTTCTCCAAGTTGATATGCGCAAGTTAGGGCATTTGGAGTGTGTCTATACCTAATCTAAAATCACTCAAGTAGAGACATTAGACACTAATATGTGGAATGGTTAGTCAGCATCAAAACATAGGTTTAGTCAATTTAGACGTGAGTCGACATTGACCTAATTGACCTTGAGTCAACATTCTCCCCATTTTTGAAGATGACAAACCATTTCATAAATGTATTGAAAGCTTTTAAGTAAAATCATACCTTCAGAGAAACCTAGGGGTTTCAATAGGATTGAGCTCATATACTCCCCCTCAATTGATACGCATGGAGTTCTCATACTCCCCCTCAATTGATGATATTTCTCTTGCATGGTTAGCTTTCATAACATTTATAGAATACTTTTTCTTCTTCTCATATATCTTCTACACATATATTTCTTCTCCCATTTACCTTCTCCCCTTTATATGGACATGCTTCTCCTCTACATGTAAGACATGCCTTCTTCCTCTTTTGTCAAAAGAAGACATAGAAGAGATACCTTTCTCCCCCTTTGTCATTTCAAAAGGAGGAGGTATGAAGAAATAAGAAATACCACTTGTTAAAGGAAAGGAGATAACAAAAAGTTATATAGGGAGAGTAGAAGAGCACAGATAGGGGTTTGTCCAAGCATAGAAAGAAAAGCAAGTTAAAGCATATACTTGAACAACCCAAAATGCAAGATGAAGTGTTGCAGAAAAAAAATAAAATGCAATTTTGAACCTCAAGATGACAGAATTATCCCAAAAAGTATCAGGGCTCATGGCAAAGCAGTGAGTCTTGCTCAGAAGGTTGTTTCTGCATAAAAAAACACTACTCTTGCAGCAAAAACTGAAACTGGAGCAAAATCTGCATAAATTCCAAAAATACCCCAATTTCTACATATAATGTAGATCTATGTACCCTACATCACAAAGTTGTGCAAGCAACTCAAGATAATAGATATGCAATTCAAGGAACAAGCTTGAGCATGTATGAGACAAGATACAAGCACAACATATAGTGAAATATACCACTTGATGAGTAGAGATGCCAATTATAAACAAGACTAGAACTACATGTATATGAACTACTAGTAGATGTTATCACAAGTTAGGACTACTAGTAGCATCTAGATCATATCAAGAGATACCAAAAGATACACAAGATAAAGCAAGCTATGAGTAGATGTAGAGATATATCCAAATAAAGAGATAAGCAATTTTAGAAGCATGAAAGGATATAACTCACATACAATTATGCATCATTACCAAAAGATGATCACCACTAAGAACCTCAAGGTTGTATCAAAACAAGATATACACCTAGATAGATGTAGCAAGTTAGAGTACAATAGAAGTAATTTTAGACACAACCAAGAGATCCAAAGAGATCATCATCAAAACCTACAAAGCAACTCAAAGCGAGTAATTGCAAGATATAGATATACCAATTTAGAGCAATTAGAGAGATAGAGTTGTAAACAAGATGGACAATTTAAAGCATGGCAATATGCACATATAAAGGTACCAAATGAGTTCCAAAGAATAAGGCTATTGGTTGAGAAAATCTAGTTGAGAGGGAAATTATCATTCAATAAGCCAAATTTATATTTTGTGCACAGTGTTATCGGTTGAGTTTTGTGTATTGACAACTCGACCGATAACAGTTGCTGGCAACACTCATTGGTGCCTATCGGTCGAGTTTCAAACAGGACAAACTCGACCGACAGAGCTGCTGTTAAAAAGCATATATATTTCATAAAAACATATTTAGAGGCATGTTGAAAATACAAACCATATCCAAACATATGTAAGCAAGTTAGTAATGCACTATAAAAGCATTTGAAACAATTTTTGAGTAAGAGTGTGAAGAGAAACACAAAATACCACTTTTGACTCAAAAATCATATCTATAGTGCACACTATCTTGACAAAAACAAGTTAGGATTGGTTATAAACAAGAGAAACATTACCTTTGTGCTTATCATTGCTTTTCCACTTGTTTTCACTTCATACACATCTCACCTTGCTTCTTTCATGTGGATTGAGAAGTCAATTTGCAATTCAATGGCTCAAGTCAATCCATTTGCAAGTACCTACAAGAAGAAAGATAAAATGGTCTCCAATCATGTTTTTGGGTCCGGAGGGGTTAGCATAGCAACCCAAGACCTAGTGCTCTTGGGTGCTTTCCTAAAAGGACAACAAGTAGAATAATGACCAATTTCATTACAATAGTTGCATGTGTCCATAGTCTTGGAACTAGAGGATTCTCCATGGAAGATTGGAGGTCCTTTACCTTTGTTGTTCCTTTGACTACCATCATACCCCAAACCATGTCTAACAATTTGTTTGGTAGTATGGTGTATTATATCATTAAGGCTCTTCTTACCAACTAAGAATCTTTGCAAAGAAGATCTCAAACTGTCATTATCATGCTTAAGAGAAGCAATAGTAGAAGATAAATTATTGATATTATCTCTAGCATGCAAAAGATCATTTTGTAAGAAAAGAGCTCTAGTTAAATAAGAATCTTTATCAATATGAAGAGCAGCAACATCATTCTCTCTACTAGTAGAACTAGAACAAGATTCATGCACATTGATTTTAGCAAGCAAGGAGGCATTTTCTGTTTCAAGCAAAGCAATCTTAGAAAGATAAACACCATTTTCAGATTCTAATCCTTGCAAAATGAAATCTTTGTCCTTATTTTCAGATTTAAGAACATCAATATCATGCATGAGAGAATCAACAATTAAAGTATGCTCTTCATTAGAACTAGGCATGAGAGGTTGAGCTTCTAGAAATCTAATCTTATCAAGAAAACTAGCATTTTCAAGTTTAAGAGAGTCTACTTGGCTAAGACAGTCATTTTTGTCATCAAGCAAGCAAGAATTAGCATGTTGAAGATCATCTAGTTCTACATGCAAATTATCAACAATTCTAGCAAGCTTTTTCTTTTTCCTTTTATAAGACTTAAGAGAGGCACAAGTATCATGAATAATAGCAATCAAAGATTCTTTATCTAAAGAATTTAGATTTACCTCACTTGATTCTTGATGTTTTGATGCCATAAGAGAAAAATGGCATTCTCCTTCATCACTAGAGCTTGAGCTTGATCCTCCACTTGAATCTTCACTTGAGCTTGAGTTGGAGGAGTCACTTGAGCTTGAGTGGCACTTATCTTCTCTTTTCTTGTGATGATAGATCTTCTTGCCTTGTAGACAATCTATCTTGAAGTGACCCTTCTTTCCATACTTGAGGCACCGGATGGAGGAGAAATTCTTTCCTTTGTAGAATCTACCCTTGGAGTACATGGCATCTTCTTTAACTTGAGAGGATGGAGAAGTTTGACTAAGAATAGCCTTGATTTGAGCTTTGATTTCAGCCTTCTTCATTCTCTTAAGTTCTTTCTCTTCTTATCTTTCTACTTCCTCCCTCTTGTCAAGTGTGGCTTCATTAGCTTATAGATTTCCAATGAGCTCTTCAATAGGGACATCCTTAAGAGACCTTGCTTCTTCAATGGAAGTCACCTTAGGTTCCCACCTCTTGGGAGAGTTCTAAGGATCTTTGAGTTGATCTCTCCTCTAGACATAGGATGACCTAGAACTGCAAGACCATTCACAATGGTGTTGAGCCTTGAGTACATGTTGGCTATCCTTTCCTCCTTTCCCATCTTGAAGTTCTTAAGCAGCCCTTTGAGCATGTAGACCTTACTTTCCTTCACTTGATCTATCCTATCATAAGTGATGCATAACTTTCTCCATACCTCATAGGGTATTGCACATGAAGAAATATGGTTGAACTCGGTGGAGGTCATGGAGGCATAAAGGATGTGCATGGCTCTAGCATTCAAGGTTGCTTTCTTCAAGGTAGCATCATCCCATTCTTCAATATTTGTCTTTGGTAGCTTGTATGGGCTGTTCACCATTTTCCACATCTCAAGACTTGATCCTTGGATGTAGAATTGAAGCCTTCTTCTCCAATAAAGGAAATTGCTCCCATCAAAGATTGGTAGGCTAATCAAGTATCTCCCTATTGGTAGTCACCCATCTTCTCCTACTTGTTGAAGTATGCATGGAGAAGCCCTCTCTGATACCAATTGTTGGATCCTAGATGGGTGATAGGATGCTCTAGAGGGGGGTGAATAGAGCTGAATGCACTTAAACAAAATTCATTAGACCTTCAAGATATATCACAAGATAAGGTTGCTAAATAGGAAATTTGTTTGCAACTAAAACATGCATAGCAAGGGAGAGACAGATTGAACATACACCAATTGACAAACTATTTAGAGTGCACTACAAAAAAAACATGATTTGACTACATTTGATTTAATTACAATTATTTTATTTATAGCTAAAGCCATCTTTGGTTACAAAATATGTAAAAATAGCTAAAATAAGTGTTGTTAACTCAAAGGATTACATATAGCTACAATTTATCTCTCTTTTTAAATGTAATTAAAATAAATGTAGACAAGTTTTCAATTTTCTCATTTAAACTCTCTTTGATCGGCCAATTGGAGGGAAATTTTCTCCTTATAATTTTCACGTCCCCCACCCTGCGCCCGCACGATTTCCCCCTCTCCATCGGTTGCATCCCCTAGCTCCCCCATCTCCCTCAACCAACCTTGCGCCTATCTCTTATCGAAGCAACATAATTGTTCCCCGATTGAGACAAGCATTGCCCCCAGGCCCCTCCAAGACGTTGCCGCCAATCCTCCTCTTTTCCACGTAGGCCTTTGCCACCACTGAGAATTCTAGATGTTGATCGTGTGTACCCCTCTATGCTTCCACCATCTATCCTCTTCTCATTCTCCTTCAATCCTCCTCCGTGTCGTCATCACTGTTCCTCCTGTAAGAAGCACCCATCAGCTCTTCTCCCAGGCGCCCCTACCTCTCAGTCTGGTATGGACTCCAAAAATATCCCCTTGGGTATCCTGACGGCAAATTCTAACTGCATATAGGTTCTTCTACTAATTGATTTTCTTTGTCTTTTGGATTTCAATTTTGCTTGTTTTCATTCATTTTGATTTTCTTTCCCTCCGTTTTGATTACTGCAAGGTCTGGTTTGTTGTGTTCATAGTGGAGCGCTGGGCATGCCTTCTCATCGTAAGATCCATGACATTTTATGTTTACTGTCCATCCCACGTTTTTATGGTTCTTTGTGAAGTTCGTATCTCCATTGGTAGCCAATAGAGGTCGTTATTTTGCACATATCATGGGATCTGTGGAATTTCTAGTATCTAAAATCCATAGTGCTATGCTGCTTATGAATCACATAATAAGCCATTGCTCCTCTGAGCAACCACAATGATCTTATGATGATGTATTCTTTCGCAAACTGTTAACAAAAACCAATAACAAGTCTTTATCATAATGTCTTCATTGTTCAAAAAGTTATCACAATGTACCTTGCAGGCCTGCTGCTAAAGAGTCCTAGGCAACGAGCCGATGAGAACAGACATGTAGTGCATCTGCATCATTGTTCTCTGTCACCGCTAACAGTGGACAACAAAATCGATGATGCATAGCACAACTTGGCGTGATGGTGGGCATCTTGACTGATCACTAAGTTGCCATTCCAACTACCTACAGATTTCAAACTTCTGAACCTTGGCAACAGGTGAGAGAAAATCCTAGATTGAATAATAAATGGAAGGCAAGGGCACTGATGAATAACTCATAACTCAATATTCTTGGGGGTATATAGTCCAAAGTTTTCCCAATTGCAAGCCAAATGTGGGGCATAATCTAAGATGCTAATTTTGTCTTTTAGTGACATGAAAGTTACTGCAGTTTTCTGAATATTATGACTGTAAAGGTTTGGGCGTCATTCTATTATGTACATGTAACTTTGAGTTATTATTGCTTTATGTGAAACTACTATGACCCATTAGATAGATTATTTAACTAATTAGATGTGAAACAGATCTAAAAGAAAACCAAGATCTATTTATCACACTGCACGTGTGTTGAACATCAACCCATATGGGCATGTAAGCTATTTACAATCCTACTGTCTATATTTTTGTGTTTTGATCTAATAATTGATGTTGGATTGTGACTAATGGATTTCAGTTTTTTTCAACTTGACAAGTAAGAAGTTGCACAGCCAGCCATTGATAAGCTCAATTGCATTCTTCAGAATGATAAATAGGTAAGAGTGAATGTTTAAGATATGATATTCAGTTGTAAGATCAAGGTATATGTGACACCAAAATCTGCAGTTTCATTTGTGTTTATATCTTCAAGAATCCACTAAACATTAGCTGAAAATATAAGATTTGTTTATGAGTATTTATATTTTTGCAGCTGAAAATTCACTAAACATCAGTTGTTGAACAAGATACAGGCATCAATACAAAATCTACTACTGAGCAAGGTGCAATAGCACACGATTGCACAAACAAGACATCCCAAGAAAGGAAAGAAGCTTTAAAAGATGAATTCTCTATTCAACTGTCTACTAAGAGAGGACAAAATAAAATATTAATAGGATAATACTTTGTTCAAGTTATACAATTCTGACTTCTCAAAGTGTTCAAGGTATGTCAATGTTCAATGTTTTCAGTTAGAGAAGGGGACCATTTTGATAAATCTCAGTCAATGTGCACCCACCTTGCTGTTAGAGTTGTAGATAGACTTTAAGAGAATCTGCTTGTGTAGGGAGTCATGCAGACAGACAAAAATCTAATAGTAATTACTCTTGAGAAATATGGTTTTCATATCACTGAATTGCAATATAATCAGTAATATTATCTAACATGTAAATTAGATTATCTCAAAAAGTTCTTATATTGATTAGAAAATGGTGATATTGGTGTCAGTCTCTACAGTAATTATCTTGACAACACAATCATTGTCGGAACCTATTTCCATCTGGTGCTTTATTTAGATATAGTGCCTTAATTACAGTGATGTGGATGCCAAATTGCATGCCATTTATTTAACTTTCTCTAATCTTATATACAACTTGATGTTTTTCCAGGTCCCTTGTTGTTAAGAAGAGAAAAATGACTTTGGTTGGCCACGCAGAGAACACAGAGAGGTCCTCAGCTTCCTTTTCTTTTGATGCTCCTTATTGATATTAAGCTAGTCCAGTCACTATTACATGTTCTTTTTCTGGGGTGTCCTAGAGTGTCTAAGTTGTTCTCAAACCTGGTCAAGAACTAATGTGTTCATTATCACTATGCTTGCTCAAGCCTGCGTTTTGTTGTTGTGGATTTGTTATGGTTTTAGTGTCAAGTGTTTTTGGATATTCTTTTTGTTCATGTTTCTCTAGTTATAGATCCCGAGTTTATTGGTTGGATTTCAATTTTGTATTCTAGTTGGGTTGACTTCCTTGCCTCAGAAAGTTATTTGTTTTTCTTGTTTTCTATTTTAGCTTTTACTGACTGATGCATTTTTTTTATTTTCTTATTTAGCTTTTACTGAGAGATGCTAATTTTATGATCTACAGAGGTTGGTTAGTCATGCTTGTATTACATGCAGTTGCATTGTATCACACCAAAGTCACCAAATGGTGGTGTATTCACAAAAAAAGGTATCCCGACCAGCCAAAAGATGTCGGAGCAGAGGCAATCTGGTGTGCACTTCAAATTTGTACCATGCTGGGATAAAGAGAGAGCGAACAATGTTAATCAAATGCTAATGTAGCGACTAAGAGTCATCACATCAAAATGTAGAAAAGAATATCCATGGAGAGAACACCATCAATGGTTCAGAATCTAAAAACTCTATCATCCTAACATCCTTCTAAGGTATGTTTTCATATTGGAGATATAAATAGTAAATTTTACAGGTAAGTTAACTGCTATATTTACCTAATACATCTAGATAGAATGAATTTTTTGGTTAATTTGAATTGGAAAGGCTCAAGTGGTCATCCTCTACATAGTTGTTTACAAGGCCATGCAATTTAGTAGTTATAGGATCTCCATCTCAATAAAGTGGGAACATAGGATATTGCCAACAATGGCTCCTACTAAGGATGGGAGTGGGGGAGAGATGAAGGGGAATGATTTTTTCCACGTAGTTTCTGTACTAATTTATTTATCATGTCAACAACACAGAGGAACTCTCAATCCACATGAGAGAAAAAAAACGGAACTCTCAATCCGCATGAGCTAAATCAATCTTTTGAAGAGATAAAAAGCTATTGCATGGTCAACCAAATTTGTTTGATGCAGGACTTTATCTTGAGTTGTCATGTAAACTGCTTATTAACATGATGATGAATTAATTTTATGGTCTGGCCAATACATGAGCTTCCACAGATAGAGAATTCAAGTTATGGTTTGTCATTAATACTAGATTTGGCTTGGTTTATGGGCCCTGGATGCTCCTGGTTCATGGAGCCTATGTGCCCCCCTTTTGAATAAGCTTGTGTGGTGAGTTGTTGGGGTTTTCATACTTTTGTGTTGTTCATACTTTAGGAGAGTGACTATTTGTTTGTTCCAAAAATAGTTAATATGGGCCTAGCCAGGCACTACTATTGAAGAGTTCACTCACTAGAGTGGGTATATAGCCTAAAGCACCATCACAGTCTGCTTTACTTTAGTTCAGAGTCTGCTGAAACTTCACTTTAGTTCAGAGTGTGCTGAAAGTTGAAACTTTACTAAAAAAACATAATGTTTGTCATTCTCTAAGGTGTATCAAGTGCTTTTGCACCACAAAGGGAACTCAAATCTTATGCCTCTATGATATTAATGTTATCCTCTAGGTAGAAACCGACCTGTTCGAATGCATGTTGGTATGCAACTTATGCCTCTATGACATTAATGTGAGGTGTTTCCTATCAATGATGATCACAACCTTGAATACTACTCTTACAGAGAATCATGTGATTTAATGAGTATATAATTAACTTTTAGGTTAGATACCACCACCTTAGAATTAGTTATGACTGTGAATATTAAAACCAATGTGTAGAATGGTGATGAAACAATTCTTCTCATGAGCCATTGTTCTATACATATAAATTACTATGAGCTTATAAATAAGCAATCATGATGTAAAGTCATGCTTTCTTTATGAGTGAGAATAATAAAATGAATGTGTGGATTGGTGACCAATCATTCATTTTCACTTTTTGAATCTTTGGCACCCATCAGTGACTCAATAATGATCATAAAATTGAACCCTATAATATCTTACATAAGAGATATCTAGCTGCAACAATAAACGTGAAAGGGTGCATCTTATTCAGTCTCAGTAAATCAAGAAAAAGAAAGTGAATACAATAAGGAAAAATCATCTTTAAGGGAAGTGTGGTTCAAACATAAATGAAACCATATGCAGGGCATGTTACATTTCAGGATTCGATTTATGCTTGTTAAATCTGGTAAGTCAGGGTTGTGCAAGATTCACCATGTTAGATTTAGACTACAAGTTTCTTGGTTATGGGTTTAAGCTGCTTTTGGAAACAAGTTGTTCATTCTTCAGATTGCTAGCTTGTTGCTGGAATGCTTGGATGGAACTAAAAATGGTCGTGTGTATGATTTAAAGGTCTCAAATTGCATGTACTTTGGATTTTTTGTTTTGTTTTGTGCACTTCTAGATCGTAGAATGTTATGTTTCATTTGAATGAGCTAAGTGAATGATTTCCATGGTCTACAATCTTATTTCTTACAATATAGTAAATTCTTAATCAATTTACAACTTCAGCTACCCATTTGTTGATGCATCTTGTATTGCTAACTTAGAACCTGTGTTTTTTGGCTTCAAACCCCTTTCAGTCAAACCAGCAATAGTTTTTTCTGTCACTCCGACTGATCTCTAGTCTCGCTCTATCAGTTCCAGTTATTGATCAAGTTCAGACTGTTGACTAAAATTTTGGGTCACTGTCTAAGACTTCGGGTGTCAACAGCTAACCAGGCAAGAATTGGGCCTCAAGTTGGACCTCTACGGGATGTTAATCTATGCTCCTTCACAAGACAAAGGAAGGTTTACCTAGTCAGGGGAAAGAAGAAACTCTTTTGTTTTCATTACCAGAGTGAATGGGTACTCCATCACAAGACCAGTTAGGACCTTGAGAAGGTGTCACCATAGATCCAACATACTTACATATGCTTCTACATTTACATCATCCACCATATGATATGGCTTCTTACTAAGGTTATGAGTATCAAATTCTTCTTTACATTTCATTTGCAGAAAAAGCCTGGTTCAAACTCATATGCTAGTCATCCAAAGAATGATGCAAGTTTACTTAGTGATCTTATCAAAAAGGCTGAGAGGGTTCTTCCTTCATACTTGAGAAGTTCAACCCCTTTCAGGGTTGGGGTAACTACATTATATCATTATCACCTTCTCATGCAAGTGTTGTCTTTTTTAATTATATAGATACATGAGAAATTAAATTTGAAAGAATATTTGAAATTTTGTTTGAATTTACACCAGGCTACTGTTGGTCTCAAAGCATTGGGAATGGATACATCCAAGATTATATTGTAAGATGTGCCTATTCTGTAACATTTTTACCTTATACCCATAATAACCCAATGAGCATGCATTGTTCTTCCATTTTCCTTTAGTTATATAGATTTAAAATTATTTGGTGTCCGGTCTACCTAGGCACATTCAAAATAACATTTTCTTGAATCTTGAAGTTTTACAGCTCTAACTTTGCTAATATTTCTTGTACGCAGCTGGGAGTTTCTGGTCTCAAGAATCATAGTTGCATGCAGTGATTTGTTCATGTTAGTATTAGTTGCTGCTACTGGTCCTCTGCTTTTGGTGATGGATCTTACTTTAATTTTTCTTGATCAATTCAGCTTGTGAAAAGGGGATCAATGCTACTGAGTAATTGTTATGATAATGTGTAGTAGGAATGTGTAGTAGTAATTTTTCTATCATGCCTTGGCCTTTTGGGAAGAAAGGGAAATCAGAATGCACCATGCTTTTCTCAACACAGTTATGCTTACATTCTTAATAACTGGTATTTCATCTGTATGATTGTTCATTCTCTTTCAATTGTATCCTAACTAAGCTGTCAGCATGAACAGTTCTAGTCAAAGGTTTTGATGTGATGACAAGTTTGAGAAGCCAGAAAGGACATGTTGACAGCCCCAATCCTTGTTCCACTTCTAGAGGAGGCTGTGACCAACACCAACTCGAAATTGAGTAAACTACAGGTATTCTTGGCCTAATTTGATGCTTGGTATTTCACAGAACTAAATTACTTTCCTTTGACTTTTCTCCATTGTCCAACACCCCTATTTTAGATATATATATCTTAATGGTACTTGTACAACTTGTGTGGTAGCCAAGGACCCCCCCTTCCTATCCTCTACTACATTCCATGACTTAACGATGACCCAATCCCAAGCATAGTTATTATTTTCCATAACCTCATTCTTCCTTCATCTTCAATGATACCAATTGTGTACCCTCCTCACCCCACTTTGATTGAGAACCCTTTGTAAAAGCCTCCCTCACCTCACACCTCACCCACCCCAAATAAGGATCTAAAGGAGGTATCATGGATACTCATGGGTGTTGTACCATCATCCCTCAGTGGACTCTATACCCGATTGACCATGGTTACAAGTCCTTTGAAGCTACCCAATATGAGATGTCAGGTTGTCATGCTGCTAGCATAATGCTTATGGCAGTAACCTTGGAGCTCTGAGACTAGTGGTCAGGAAGATGCTAGACTAGCCTGATAGAGTGCAGTAGCTACAAAGAAGTTGAGTCTTGTCTCATGAATACATTCGAGAGACTCAAATTCTTATTTGGTACTTTAGAGCATGCCTACTGCTGTAGATACCTATATATATTCTGAGATATTCTGCTCTAGGTTGTTGCTTTTTTTTTAACCAGAAAAATATATTGATAATGCCAACTGCCAGTCTGGTGAATACAAGCAAGCTCAATGCTACAACAATTAATGCTTGATATGAGGCCGCACACTTTATACAAGAGCTTAAGTAGAACTTATTACAAAGAGGATCTAACACACAGTTATAGCATTCATTGTAAGCTTTGGCTTGCATGATCTGTTTAGGAGGGGCATTTCTCATTCAGGCCTCTGCACCAGTGGACTGAACGAGGTTGGTCACTGAGCATGGTTTAGTAGATGAATCAATTTGAAGAATCCCTGAGGTTCTATCAGAGATCTCTACACTTTTATCTTCTTCCATTTCAATGTCTTTGCTCATACTATCTTTAGGGCCCTCAGCGTCAATCATTTCCTCATTTATGTCAACTTCTGGACAGCTTCTAACAGGTTAGATCGAACTGACCTCTTTCAAAATTTCAACCTGCTATGGTACATTAGTTGTCTGAGTAGGCTCAGCCAGGCCTATTGTTATTTTACCAGGATATGGATCTGTACATATGTGTAAGGTAGATGTCACCAACAGGTTCTTTTCAAGTGGAAGAGCAAGTTTCAGAAGCTTCGGATAAACAGTTTTTGGAGATAAAAGTATCTCACAGAGCCTCTGTAGAGTAAATGGTGGGCCATCAATAAAGCTCAGCATAGCTTCCTCCATTCTTTTCACAAGCTCTGGATATGTTTTTCCAGTCAAGGAAATTTTATCAGATTCACTGCTTTGATGCTTTCTTTTTTATAACATTACCACTCCAGCTCTATACCTCTGGAACACTTGCAGTTTATCGTGTTTGCTATCTTCTTTTCGAGGAACTTAATTGACTTTTCTTCTATTAGATCTTTTTTAAAATAATTGCATATTTTGTAGGTACACTCGGGTTGAATGATCTTGTAAATGCAATTTATAGCAAACTGCAAGCTACTGGGGAAAAAAGACGATTCTATGTATCAGTGAAAAATCTTAAAAGTAATTAAGGGTTCCAAAAAGACTACTCTATGTATCAGTTGCTTACTTGGTATACAATTGATATTCACTATCATTTAGGCAAAAACACATCTGTGACTAACACATCAGGTTGTTGACTATGCTTCCCCGACATCAATTTTAGTGTCGTTCTTGACACAAGAAAAGAACACTAATGCCCATTGTACTAATTAGGAATGCACAAAAAGGCACCAAGGTGGCAATGAAGTCAAAGTACATGCTTTCTATTTACAATAGGCTTCCTATGTTGATTGTTTGCATCATTTTCTACGTTTCTTTTTTTTTCAGGTCTGTTTAAGGTCCCAAAAAGGGCATGCACATGGATGTTGCTTTATAGGAGAAAGTCCTCAGCATAACATACCATGTCAACTGAAGGAGTGTCAAGGGCATGCACATGGATGCATTGAGGCTACATGACTTGATCTTGGACATATAAAGTTTAATACGAATCTGCTTGGCTGGTGTTTATTCTGGTATGGAGTCAAGTTCACTATATGTTGATACATAATTGAAAATTTCTAGTTTTTTATAGTTTGTTTGCTAAGAATCTCTTCAGGTATTGTCAAATGACCATTTTGATGGTATACTTCTGGCGGAGGAAATCCATAGAACACAAGTGGCAGCTCCATAGGATAATGAGTATAATGTAGATTATTATGAAATGGTGATTGCAAGATAGTCATTCATTATGGTATATTTACACGCAATGATGAGTAGATGAACTTAAATTTCATCATAGTTCTCTCTGGGGTATGCCTTTGTATAGTTTATAGCTGAATTAATACATAATACCAAACTATTTGATTGTTTAATTGAAGCTTATTTTGTATCTTTCAGTGTGCTTTGCTCAAAAGACGATATGATTCCTTGTATACTTTGAAGTTGTTGTTGATTATTGGTGAATATCAAAGGCTTATATAGAAACTTCTACAACAAAGGGAGGCAGTCATAAAAGGATAATACAAGTGGTGGAATAAATACAAAAGAAAAATCAAGATACAAGAAGATGTGCATGATCATGTGGAATATAGAGTCTACATTGGATAGATGTAGTCAGAAGAAGATATTGTATACATGTGTCTTTTTTCCATGTATATTGTAAAACAGGGGCCATGTTAATGTCCTCCACATGTGTACTCATTGTTCAAATATAAATAAAAGTATCATTGCTGACATTGTAAGCACAACTCAATCTTGATTAACATTCATTTGTTTTCTTATTGAAAACCCCTCTATATTGGAAAGCGACTGACTGGATACATAATGTCTCTCACTACATATGTATGTGTAGTAAATGGTGTCTTTCACTACACACTAGCTATAATTACATGTGTAGCAAGTGCTAATTTTTGCTATACATGAACTACGAATACAAATTGTAACCAATGTCATCTCTCCCTACATATCATAGGTACAAATTGAATTGTAGTCATACATTTAGCTACAATGGAAACTACATGTTTATGTGTAATGACATTTTTTTACCTACAATTAGGGTTAAATATGAATTTGTAGTCAGAGGAATAACTAACTACAACTTTAAATATGTAGCCTAAACAATTAGCTACACGGGTATTAGCTATATATTATAAATGTAGCTAAAGCTTTTGGCTACAAATTTTGGGGGTTTTGCTACAGTTGTTTTTGTAGTTAAAGACCATATTTTTCGTAGTGGTGGTTCCACACTTCAAACTAGAACTGAGTCAGTCCACTACCTAGAGAGGTCAACCTCTAGGATTTCTTAACCTTGCATCTTCATTATATTCATTATAAGAGATACAATACATGACCACCTTCTTGCACAAGTCTTCGCCCTTGCAGGGATTACCCACTCTTCTTGGATCTTCTGCCTTTGACTTTACCTTCACTCGGAGAAGCTTCCACCAAGGACTTACCCACTTGAGTAAGGAGTCTTCTGCCTTCACCAAGGGCTTAACCACTCTAGCTCCAAGTCTTTAGCCTTGATCTTCACCAAGGGACGCCTTCCCTTATTCTTCTTCACCTCTCTTAGCCAAGAGAGAGATCCTTCATCTTCATGGTTGAAATGAGAGATAGGGAGGTGATGGAAGTGAGAGTCTCACAAGATATACATGTAGGATGAGCTCTCTTACAAATATCCTACTCACTCTAATGGATGTAGCAAGTGATTAAGCTTAGAGAGAGAGAGGAGGTTGTAGGAAGCACTCAACTATAGAATAGGAACCTCACATAGAGTTTTGCATTGAATGCTCAACCATGGAATGAAGCCCAAGGGGTCCTATTTATAGCTGGGGATGCCTCTTAGCCTTTGGGAACACTTGAGAATGAAAACTAGTCGTTTTGTGTCTTGTAACGGATATATTTTCACTTGTTGCAACTCCACAACGGCTAGAAGCACTTTTCTGCACTTTTCCGTATAGTGCAATCAGTCGAGTTTCTATAAAGATAACTCAACCGATAGAGTAAAAGACAAAGCTGATATTCAGACCATCAGTCGAGTTTGTCCTGGGGAAACTCGATCGACCAATAAAAATCAACTTGGTCAGTACTCCATTGGTCGAGTTCTGTGAAGTGTAAACTCGACCGATCAAAAGTCATTTTCAAGATCCAATCAGGATCGGTTGAGTTTTGTGTATTGACAACTCGACCAATGAACAGGCTAATGTGAATTTTGGAAAATGGCTTTTGAGTGCTTAAACATTCGATCTAAGTGCTCTTGATTTTTTCCAAGCTTAATTACAAGTCATACAATCATTACAAGTGATTTACAACATGATTCTAATGGATTTACATCATATTATAAAAATGTGCACTTGTATTTATTGTGACTTGTCTTTTCTCCAAGTTGATATGCGCAAGTTAGGGCATTTGGAGTGTGTCTATACCTAATCTGAAATCACTCAAGTAGAGACATTAGACACCAATATGTGGAATGGTTAGTCATCATCAAAACACAGGTTTAGTCAATTTAGATGTGAGTCAACATTGACCTAGTTGACCTTGAGTCAACACAAAGGCCTCTACTTTAGGTATAAATCCTATAAGATAAATTTTGTTACTTCTTTATCATGGTACGTGATACCAGATGTAGACATGACATACGTTCATGTGCAGGACCTGATAAGAAGAAAAGCCTTTATAAAAGGACAAAGATGAACTATGCGGAGTAAGAGTTGTTGCAGCCATAATCTACATTTAAATTTATCTTAGCCCAATGGGCATGTAATAGAGATAGTTGAACTTCTATTTCATTATGCAAAAATAGAAACATTTTACTTTATGGATCTTGCATGACAAGGATGATAAATAAAGAGTTTTCAATGCTTCTATTTCAAGGATGTGATCTTGTATGGAAATGCCCAACCATCTAATAATCTTAATATTAATAGGATATAAAGTTGAAAGTTTATAATGTAAATACCAACAAGATTATAATTTGATAACTCAAACAATCAATATCCATAGCATTGTCATCAAGAGCACATATGTATGAAATGTATATCTAGAATTCATACTGATGATTATCTAGACTCTTTAGTTAATGAATGATAAGACACATGCGAGTCTTACTTATGTGAAACATGAAAAAACATCACTAAATGTAGTGGGAGGATACACATTCTATTAAGACTTATACATAATTATGTATATTGACCTGCAGAATATATACTAAAGAAAGTTACAAGTACTTCATTATACTTACTGATAATCTCAGTTAATATAGGGTTTGTGTTTGGTAAAATACAACTATGAATCTCTTGAAGTGTTCAAGGAGATTAAAAATGAAGTATAAATTTGATAAAGGTATTAAGAAACTTTGATATGATCAAATGTTTAAATATTTTACATCATTAGTTTGAGAACCTTCTGGATAGACCGGGATAGTGTATCACAAGTCAAATCCACCTACAACATGATGATATATCAGAAAAAAGAAATTACATCATCATGATGTGATTATCATTTAATCTAATCTTCTAATCTCCTCAAAGATACATACTTTACACTAAAACAATGTACCGTCTTAAATGGTTTAAAAGACATCATATGTGATATGATATGGGAATGTGTTGATATGTCTTAAGGATGAAAACATATTTAAAGAATTAGTTTCTTGAAAAGGTTATCCACATACCATAATTGTTGAATTCTACTTTAGTCCTAATCTGGTAATAAAAGTGTTTTGTTTATAAGATAAATGAGTTAAAAAATAATCAATGGGAGTAAAAGTAGAGCTCGAAAGAATCGAGGTTAGAAAGAAGGTACAATGAGAACAAGTGAGAATCACAAATTGTTGTGGAATTTCAAGTTCCTTGAGTAACACAGAACCTCATAGTTCTAGTATAACACATCTGAGATTGAAAGATTGTGAACCCAACAACTCAGATAGGTTGACCATAAGATGATGAGACAACCAATCCACTAGAAGCTATTGAGAAACAAAATCTGAGAAATGGCTTGATAGCCATTAAGGAGTCCAAGTACACTAACAATGTATGACCTTGTTAGTACCACCTAAAGGGTAAAACCCAAAAGGTGCAGTTGTGTTTTCATTGGAAGACCAACATGGACAACCTGAAAGGACAGATTGGTCATAGAGGATTTCAAACTAGTTCAAATTATTGATCATGAAGAAATTCCTTCACCAATTTCCGTGCTTGTTGTTGAAGCTAGTATAGACTGTGAGATTTGGCATATGAAGCTTAAAATCACATTAATGAAATGGAATAAATGATAGGATGTGTAAGTGACACAACCTAAAGGTTTTATAACTTCATGAATGGAAATAAAGTCTATAAGCTATAAATTTCAATCTAGAGATTGAAACAAGCATCTCAAAAATGGAATCTCTTGACTTGACAAGATAGTCAAAGAGTTTGACTTGATCTAAGATAAAAGATGAAATCTGTGATTACAAAAGATTTAGTGGGAGCACATACAAATATTACACATGTTGATGAGCAATAACATAATATTGTAAATATTGAGACCTAGGTTGGGAAACACCTTCAGCAATAAAGGATTAGGTGAAACATCCTATGTGATAGGGATTGAAATCTATAGAGATAGTTCTTGAAAGTTTCATAACCTATATATGAACACATCTAATAACATTATGATGAAAGAGTTTGGCATGAAGGATTCAATGAGAAAGAATTTGGGATTAGTCTCTCATGAACCCTGTGTTTTGATTCTTATGTAGAATGGAAAGGACATGAGTGAGATGCCATATGCACTAGCAATTAGATCTATCATGTGTGCTATATAAATGTTTTCATCCCTTAATCTTGTGTGTATTGGACATGACAATATGGTATTAATTTCCTATGAAGGTCAATGGAATGTCATTAATTATATCCATTAGTACTTGAGAAGCACTAAAGGGTGAGTTTCTAGAAATATTAATGTGGAAGATTTGGGTGTAAACGGTTACACAAATACAAGCTTCTAAAATGAGAAAAGTGATCACAATATAAAATGTGTGATTTGAAAGGGTTTGAAATGCATGCCATTAATTCAGTTCTATAATAGAAGATGAGCATCCTAGTGTCATGAACACAATAATGGATACTATATGGATCAAGAAGTTCATATAGATGAACTTATGGATATTCCAACCATTGATGACACAATAGAAATATTATGTCAATAGTGGATCTACTGGTTAGGAAAGGAATATCAGATACCATATTATGGAAGTTTCATCTCATACAAGAAATTGTATAGAAAAGACATGAGGAACATGCAATATACTGACTACAACAAAGTATTGCTAAACCGTTGGATTAACACTTGCGCAACAGAACATGATGGATATGTTTGGATCACTTAGAATGAGATTCGTGGGTGATTGACTCTAAGTGCAAGTGGGAGTATGTTGGTGTGGTATGCCTAGAGAGACAATCATATGATGATTGCAATGGCATATAACACAAAGGATTTGATTAATAATAATAAAAGTAAGCTTCCAATTCATTCTGTTTTGCACAATTATGAGATAATGAGGAAACATAATGGATGTCTAAAGAATGACAATACTCAATGAAGTATGTCTTCAAGTACGTGACTTGAACAATGAGATCATATGGATGTTAAGAGTGTGTACATTCTTATTATGTATTTGGTCATTTGTTATTGTGGAAGGAAGATAGACAGCAGTAACACATAAGACTAGAGTGTGTGTTGGTTGATGACAGAATCTGATTAGTCATGATATGGTATATCAAACCAAGCATGCAGATACTTGTTAGAGAATAGTTTATCAGATAGACCCACCTTGAGAGTGACACATGGAAATCATAAATGGTGGTCATAGTCATCTCTCATAGTGGAGGTTGTGATTGTGGTTCTTAGACCTAAAGTTACTATACTAATCACATGTCGTTCGGTATACTTTGACATCATCCAACGTAACCCTGAATAAGGATATCCATAATGGTGGTGATTGGATAGATGTGACACATGGGAACTAACTGTAAGATGTAGATGGGATTTGTCCCTCCTACTAGATCGAGTTTGATATCTTGGCCAATTGATAAGCAAGATTGAGAAAAGAATGTACTTGTACATGTGAATCAATATATGCTATTGAGATCGCATATATTTCAGACAGTCTGCTCTAGGTTCAAGGAACATGGATTGAATGTTAAAGAGAATGATGATTATGCACCTCGAGTTCATTCCAGATATCAGAGACACATGAATTATACAATCACTATAACACCTTACACAGATTGTAGGTTGAAGTTGTTCTCCAACTTTCCATTCACTTGGGTAGCACCGATGTGCGACTAGGCACCACTCTTTGCTTGTGATGTCATAAACCAGTTATGGACATTCACTGCCAATGTTATATGGGACCTATAGGGTCACACACATAGGAATTCACCTAGAAGAGGAGTTTATCCATAATGATGTTTAATTTGATTACTAAAGATGTTTATGTATTCAATTAAAGAACCAATTAACTGACCAGACTCAAAACCTTCAAGTTTCAAGTGTTGGACTGACTGGTTAGGGTGTTAGGTTGATTGGAAATTGAATTGGTTGAATTTTGTATGAGTCAGGACACCAACTTAGTGGCTCGCTAAGTGAACCGATCAACTCAGGTTGGTGAGATGATCTATTCATCTAGTGAACTGATCAGCTTGGTCATGCCAACCGAAGCTTCTAGTGATTTTCCCAATTCATGAGAATAGTTGATCATTGCACTTGTTTAATTGATTGGTACAAGGAATTAATATTAGATATTAATTGGAAATGAATTGTCAATTCAAACTTTGATTGGGAAACATGTGAAACTACCGGATCACTGAGTGAACCGATTGGCTCACTGTGCTAGCCAACTTCTTCACCAGTGAACTGATTAGTTCATTTGTCGTAGGAAAATTAAAACATGGAAATTCTAGTTCCTTCCACTCACACAGATTGAGAACTCAGACCCTAACCCCTCCTATAAATATAGGGGTATTGGGGGCTCCTCAGAACATAACTCAATTACCTCTAATAATTGTTGTCCTCTCTAGTTGTGGTAAGTAATACAGAGCCCAAGATAGCCCTACCCGCTAAAGGGAGGGATAGCAAGGAAGAAACAATTATGGTAGAGCAAGTTATTGATTAGTACACCAAATGAAGGGACAACTCCTTCATGTCTATTCTAGTAGAACGACGGGAATTCTACTGGTCTATGTGGACTACCATAGAGGCGAGGTAGCCTTTGTCCATCGTTAGGAGGATAATGTCAGCCTACAGTCTGTGGTGAAGACCAAGAGCTACACAGACGTTATCCAAGAACAACTAGAAGATAGTTGCACGTCTCCATGTATGAACTCATTAAATCATCATTCTATTACATAGTATTTGACGCGATCTTGTAGTTCTGGGGAATATGAGTAGATAATTTTTCATTTTTGCTGCCTACTCCATGCCCATATTTCCCTACAAGTGTTTTAGACTTTCTTGGAAATAAATTAGGCGTTAGGATTATGTTAGTTGAATTGTAACAAGTAATTTGATTGTTAATAGTTTTTTATTCTAGAACTTTCTCGCTCATGGAGAATATCGACCAGGACTGTCCTCAGTCAAATAGTTTGTTGACTGAGAAGTGTCCTGAGTGTGCAAGTGGTCTAGTGAGTATGTGTCAGTTGAACTTCTTGGTCCAACTGGGTTTAACGACTCTTTTTTGGTCAAATTTTTCTTTGATCGACAATCTCGACTTTCTTCAATCGAGAATGACCCAGCGCTCAAGTATATGCAACAACTATTTTCTAATCTATAGAGTCTTCGTCTAAATGAATTTTGGTCGAATAAGACCTTGATCGAGATAGACTCTATAAATTGATATGCAAATTGTGGGAAAACTTATCTAATGACTTTTACAGTGAAACCTAACACTCTTAATGGCTTGATATGAGTACGTGATATGGTTTTTAGTAGATTTTAAAAGATCATCACTTGTCCTTACATCATATTTATCAAGTTGTACAAAACACACTTGTACAATCATACTCCTGGTACAACTTGACTTACAAGCATCAAAACATATATAAAATTACATGGTCTATGTCGTTGCTTCTGGACTTAGTTCCTTGATCACCTAAAACATTTAATACAAATGTTAGTGGCACAATTTGCAAATTATTTTCATCATCAAAATTTGAGTGTGGCATTTATCTAAAAATTCAACACTATATATATAATAATATTAATGTGAATGTAGAAGGGTGGTCGTTATCGTTACCAGGGTTATTGACTCATCAATGATTAGTTTAATTAAGTAACCCATTTTGAGTAGTTTTAATGAATAACCTACATTGAGGACATGTAAACAAAAAAAAATCAAGCATCTATTTCATAGATCCTAATCATATATAGACTTAGGTAAAAGTATAAGTAATAAAGATGGTCACAGTCAAGTTTGTATCCATCCACACATGAATAATGATGTCAAGATAATAAAAGATGATAGGTTTTGAAATCCCGATCTCTAAATTTCCATTTGTTACGTGTGTTGGTTTACACTTGCAAATAAATAGAGAACTTTCTTCACCAACATTATGTACAATCACAATAGTAAATCTATAAAATTAACTTATGTTCGTATTTATGGTTTTTATTTTATTTTAGTCTAGTAAAACTAATCTCACTGACTTTTCTTATTACTAGAGACAAATATAGAGTGGTTCCCATTGATTAAAACTGCATACTCAAAATCATCTTACAGTTAAATGGTCGTGTGTGTTTTGGTAAAGGATCTTTTTTGCTCCTAATTTGATCAGAAGCATACTATTTTCTTTTCTCCCACTAAATTGGGCATTCAGTTTGTATTTATACTAGAGAAACTCTTTGCGGCAACATGCCGGCCTTAGAAGTCGACGTACCTATTTTGTTAGAAACTTAGAAAACGTAGTGCATCCAATAGAATTATTCATCATATAGCTACATTTAACAATGTATTTTCTGTAAATAAAAGAGGAGAACAGTACAAAAAAAGGATAAAAATGAAAAAAAAATGGGAGAGATAGAATAGAAAATGAGATAGAAGGAAAGAGAAAGAGAAGTATCAATAACACTATGAATGAAAAGAAAAATAGTATCACAATAGTATTGTTAGCACTATGCCAGAAAAAAGAGAAGATGAAAGTAGTATTAGAAATGTAAGTGTGAGTAGTTATGTAAAAAAGGAGGAAATTCATATGAGAACGTACAAAAAAATAGAGGAGGGAAGTATTGTTAGCAAGGTGCAAAAATAGAGAAGATGGAAGTATAATTAGCACAATACAAAATACATACAAAGATAGTGAAGTATGGTTAGCACGGCCAAGAAAAGATAAGTGACAATTATTATTAGAACTGTGAAACCAAAGAGAGAGAGAAAGATATGTTACCAATGTAAAAAAAATATGGGAGTAGAGTATAATTAGCAGTGAGAAAATAAAGAGAAGTCAAAAGAGAACAAAAAAAGTAGTATTTATAGCACAGCAAGAAATAGAGGAAATATTAACATTACGTAAAAAAATAGGGAAGAAAAGTAATATTAGCACTCTAAAAATGTTAGAATGGAAGGAGTGATATTTGTAATGTAAAAAAAAATAACAATATGCAAAAAATAGAAGGAAGTTTTATCAACGTTGGATTATTGTTTGAATTGTTAACATCGTTGCAGTAAAAAGGAAATTAACATTATGCAAATAAATAAATAAAAAGTATCATTAATTGTCTAATAAATTTTATTTAAAAAAATTACAAAAATATCTCCTAGAAGCGCAACAACAAATTGGATTGCCAACTCTTTCTAAATGGTACAGCCTACATATTAATATAAAATCATAAGATAGAAATTTTATTCCGTATCAACTCGTTTCTCTCTCTTCAAAAATTATATTTCAAGAATAAAAATAGTAACGATATGATATTTTCTCTTTACGAATAGATTTTATTCCCAAAATAGATATAGGAAGCATCTTTCTCCCTGGGATAAAGGGAGCGTCAGTTTTCTTTTCTTCTCCTACTCGAAGGAGACTACTGGTCCCCCTCCGTCGGACCGTCGCTCGCGCAAAATTAGTTGCAACCTGAGCCCATCAGGAGCAGATGTATGACGGCTACGCGCGACAAGCATAAATAGCAATCCCATTTGTAGCAGCGGCAGATCACGTCAGTGTCGCTGGAGGCGCGCGCGCATCAGTCGACACAGTCGCATCGAGGAGCATCTGCAACCCAACACGCCGCAGTTCCACGAATCCGGCGCGTAGGCACCTATGGTCTTCACACAAGAGCTTGGTAGTTACCGACGCTAGCTGCTCTTGGCGACAAGAAACAACGGCGATCACAGTCGCATGCAGCCGGAGATGATCAGGTCGATCGGCGCAGCAGCAGGAGGATCACAAGACGCCGTCGCAGCCGCGGCAGAAGGAGGGTCACAAAACACCGAGCAGAAGCACGAGATGCTGTCGCAACCACAGCCACAAACACTGTCTGGGTTTGAGTGCCGGTTCCCAGCTGCCGTCGGCACTAGTTTATACGGGGCCTTGGAGCGGCGCAGGGATCGGGAGCATTTCAGGCAGTACAATGCCGAACTGCGTACACTATGCATAGAGTTTGGCGTCGAGGAGAAGTATATCAAGATGCTAGACGATGACGATGAGGAGATGAACCGGGAAGAAGAAGAAGAAGAAGAGCGGAAGAAGCAAGAGGAAGAGGAGAAGCATAAGAAATAAGACGAGAAATATGAGGAGGCGGATTCTAGCAACAAGCCTGACGGCGGAACGAAAAGTTTGTAGAAGACAATGAATGTCCAGTGTAAAGTAGGAAACTAAAAAGTAAACATGTAATGAATATGAATTGATATATTGTTTCAATCCAAAATATAGATATACTAATTTATTCACTGCATCTTTGGAACAAAATCAACTTATATACTTTCCATATATAGATAAGTTCTTTCAAAATATAGATATCCAAAATCAACTTGTACACTTCCATAGATAGTTCTTTAGTAGGAAAAAAAGAGATACCAATTTATTCACTACATCTTTGGAATTTTCGAAAATGTCAATTTTGAAACCAATAACAAGCGCATATAGGACTGAGATTCACTGTGACGACTTATCATTCCGAATCCTGTTCCAAGTAAATATAACCGTGAGGAAGGAATTGAAATGCAAGGGAACTAATAAATGTGATTGTAATCAAGATTCTATGTCGTAGTTTAGGTAAACATATGAAGTTTATTCTATCGTCATATATGTTTATTACGACACGGAACAAGTTTTCTTTGAGGATATCAAGAACATTATTCCCCCTTGCCGAATGGGAGTCGGATTCTGAACTCCCGGAATATCAGGTCTATATATATTATTCTCTCCTAAACACACCGCCCGTTGAGGTCTCCTTACAGACCAATGTCACGGACTGACTGCAGTTCGAGTAGAGAAGAGAGCTACCCGCGCGCGACAAGTGACTGCGAACTAGAAGCGCTAGCCGCTAGCTAGCCTCCAATCACGATTAGAACGCACAGCCGCGCGTACGTAACCGATCAATGGGTGGCGCTATCTCCTGCTTCGCCGGCAGGGCCTCGTACGCCAAGCTGCTCCACTGGGACGGATCTTTCTACTGCCGCATTAAGGCGCCGTGGGAGGCCGGCGACGTGCTGATGCTGCTGTCCCCGCCACCGGGATCCAAAATTGCCCCGCTCAGATGTATCAGGCGCACCGGTGTCGCCGACCCGGTAGGCGCGTCCGAGTCGCTGGTGGTCGGGCGGACCTACGTGCTAGTCCCACCGGAGAACGCCGGGATGCCTGTAACCGAAGCGCGCATGGCCATGCTTGAGGAAGGATACGCCCGGCTGAAGAAGAAGATGGTCACGGTGGCCAACAGTTCGCCGACAGATGGATTCTGAACACGGTCCAGTGTATAGATGGATTCTAAGGGAGAATTAGTGATCGAGTGTATACATTCTAATTAGGAAAAAACCCAAATAGCACAATATTGCATAAATATTTATCAATATAGCACATTTTCTAATTTATTTCCCAAAATAGCACACTTTCAGACTAAAGCGCCACATTAATTGGCGTTTTAGTGTTGCGGGGATAGAAAGCACCACAATGTGTGGCATGTTCAAGCTTCAGGACACAAAAGCGCCAAAAGGCCTGGCGTTTTCAAGATAAAGTGTCAAACCAGTTGGTGTTTAATGTACGGAGGACACAAAAGCGCCAAATAATCTGGTGTTTCTAACAAAAGTGTCAAATAAATTGGCGTTTTAAACTAAAGCGCCACTTTAGTTGGCATTTCCGTGCTGGAGGACCCAAAAGCGTCAAACAGACTAGCATTTTCATGGTTGTAGGCCCTAAACGCCAAACAGAGTGATATTTTCATTGGCATGTTTATTGTTGTTCACAATATACGCCAAATTATTTGGAGTTTAATGTATTTGCTGCATTGTACGTTCAAGCATGTTCTAAATTTGTAAAAATTCAACACATATTTATATGATATTTGCCGCATTATCTAAATATCAAACACATATTCATATGGTGTTTGTTGCATGTTCTAAATTTCTAAATATCCAACACATATTCATATGGTATTTGCTGCATGTTCTAAATTTTTAAATATCCAACACATATTAAGCTAGATTATGATTACAATATGATAGAAATATGTCCAAAAGGAAATAAGGTAAATGGTGAATACAAAATGATCCAACGTAGAACAACAACAAAAACAAACATCAGTCTAAATGCATTTAAGAAAGATACATGATTCAACTAGGAAATTTACAATATTTGGAAATGACAAGTAATCTTCAGATGCTGCAACAAAGAAGTTCAATCATGCAATCAAAATAAAAGAAATATTTGACCAAATTATTAAACTATAGTTAACAATATAATATATTATTTAGAATATAAAAATATCTGAAAGAATTAATACCTGTCACTTTTTACTCTTTAAACCTTAGGTTTGGTCACCAGATTATTGATCTATGTTTGGAGAATTTTGGATTGGGCTCAACTGTGTAGTTTGAGCTCCACGTGTAGGCCTACTCATAGGAAGTGGTGGTGTGAGAGGTCGAGTGAAAGACATATTCCAAGATGGTGGAGGTGATCCAAACATGGTTGTGTGAAGGCCATGTGACCAGCTAGGTGGTGGTCCATGTGGTGAAAATGGATAAAAAGGCCCGTGTTGGTCAAAGCCTCGGGACGGACTAAAACTTTGTTGAGACCATGATAAAGTAGAAGAAACCCCAAATTGATCAGATGGTGGCGACGAATAAGAGTAGAACATTCCTGGAAATGAAGGAGTACCAACGGGAAATTGTCTTGCAGATGGAGAATCTCCAGGAAATGAAGAAGGAGTACCAACATGAAATTGTCTTGCAGATGTAGAATCTCCTACAGGCAAGGAGTCGCTTGGTGTTGTAGAACAACTAGGTGCAGTAGAATGCCCTTGTGGTGTAAAGTGTCTAATAGTTGTAGAACAACCTGGTGTAGTAGAATGCCCTTGTGGTGTAAAGTGTCCATTTGTTGTAGAAGTTGCAAAAGGAGTGGCATCAACTGATGTTGTCATAGGAGGAGCTATACTCTGATTTGGATGTATGTGGCTAGGCATTTGCTGAAACCATGCATTCTGTACTTTATATATATTATCCCTTGTTGTCAACCAAACATCAACATGTGTCTCTTATGTGAATGCTTGTAGTGTCTCTTGG
The DNA here is from genome assembly GCA_963693085.1 of Alisma plantago-aquatica. NCBI lineage: Eukaryota > Viridiplantae > Streptophyta > Magnoliopsida > Alismatales > Alismataceae > Alisma > Alisma plantago-aquatica. The sequence goes on from OY856411.1 coordinate 15,688,647, forward strand.
ATTTGCACATGAGTTTGGACCTATCAGAATGAATGTTAATTAAAATTGATTTCATTTCAACATTTAGATCTCTCTCTCTCTCTCTCTCTCTATATATATATATATATATATATATATATATATATATACTTACACAATCTCGCTCTATGTATCCACGAGGATAGTACAAAGTAGGTGGATCAACTGGCCGTTGAACATGATAATCATGTTTGTACCATGTAGGGGGCTGCTCGACAGTCAAAGGATCTGGAAGTTGAACTATACTATTACGTCTGTCATTCCATGCATTTAGCTATGTGCTATATTGGACCAACCAGACATTGCTGCTACGCCCTCTACCATCAATCCTATGATATATAGGAAGGTCTTGGGGTTGTGGTTGATAGTGAGCACAAAATTGTCTTAGTACTTTATCAGGAGCATGCCACTCCATTACAGTAGAAGAGATCATTGCTACATGTGCCATCCAAATGTCTCTACCTTGTTGACATATAGGCGGCAACTTGGCCAACAGTTCAAAACTGTAAGGTGTCCAAACTAACTGCAAATTTAAATATTTATAACAATTTAAATATTTATAAAAATAAATATAACAATACATTAGAATAAATATTTTGCAAATAAAGTTATGTAAAATTTAAGAAAGACATGAACTAAAACTCTCACCTGACTTGGCTGATGGGTATCAATCTCATTAAGGTAGAACGCCACAGTTCCTCATGGTATACGTACATGCTCCATTAGATGGTTCCGTCTGTTTCACATAATTTACCAACGATAAGAATATTATGAGATTATACTTTCTAAAATAGAGTATTTATATATTCCTATGACTTACCTATAGCCTAGTGGAGCATGTTCAGGCCACTGAAAATCATCTCGCATATCCAACTTTCCAGATTTACCAACATGCAATCTTTCCCAAGACCACAGTTGCAATAGATGCACACACCCAAATATTCGTTTCTATTTAGAACTTGGACGACACCTATACAACTGACGATATAAGTATGCTAAAACTGCACTGCCCCAAGAGTATAAACCACAACGGTCAAAACCCACTAGAAGAGGCAAGTAGCGAAGATGAACCTCATTACCAGTACCATCTGGTAATAGAAAGCAACCTAAAAGGTGTAACAAGTATGCACTTGTGTATCGACATTTGACTTGATCGTCGACATTCTCTAAGTCAATGCTTGTAAATGTAGAATGCAACCAACTCAACTGGATAGACCCATGATCAAGCCCTTCTGGATGTGAACCTAAGATATGGTCACACATGGAAGACCAAGAACTAAATTGACCTTCATTAGGACCTATAGGATGACGAGCTACAACGGCATCACCATCAACACGTAAACCTAGTAAGACTTCAACATCCTGAAGTGTGATCGTCATCTCACCTAAAGGGAAGTGGAAGGAATTTGTATTTGAGTGCCACATTCTACTAAGTGTTGTTATCAATGATGCATCAAAGTTAACCCTAGAAAGGGTAATGACTGATCTGAACCCCGCTGTATGAACATACCCTAACACATCTACATCTGTTAACTCCCACCTAGAAATTTCAGTGGAGTGGCATGTAATCCACAATGTATCATCTCCTTTCACCATGTCTATATAATGAAAGAACAAATATCACAACATGTGTTAAATGACTACATGCATACAATAAAATTACAAAGATTTGTTAACGAAATGTATTCCAAAATAGAATCTAACAATTTATTACATGTACTATTACATAAGTCAAGAGGAAATTTTATTCATCCTGCCCTCCTCATACGAGTTAGCAAACTAAGATTACAACTAGAGACTTCAAAGTAGAAAACTAAGATTACATATAGAGATTACTAATTAGAAAATGAAGATTACATGTAGAGATTTCAAAGTAGATAACTAAGATTACATTTGGAGATTTCTAACCATTGCTTTTCTTACATGTTCTCTCAATATGACCTAAACCACCACATTTTCCACATTTGTAAGAAGTGCGATTAGGATCAATATCCATATTTTTCATCCTACGTTTCACCTTAGGTCGTCCTGCACGTGTTGTAATAACTAGTGGTAGAAGATATATAAGACCCATGGTTGGATCAAACCCTTATTAGGGATTCCACTAAACTAAGGGGCATATGTCAGCCTATAATTGTCTAGCTTGTACCAACTGCTGACAAACTGAAAATATTCATAGTGTATGAAACTAGTACAGGCCAGTACATGTGAGCATGGGATATGATAAACTTGTGGTTTACCACAAGTACACTTCAAAGGATAGGGATTTCGCAGAATATGCACCTGATAAGTATTGCCTCACACATAATTGACAGTGAATTCTAACTCATTGACTCGGCAACTAATGTGATGTTTCCATGCCTTCTCCTCCAACTTCTCCAATTTATAAGCTATTATCGCAGTGAATTGGCCAGTTAATGATGTTGCAGAATTCCTCCTTTTGAAGAACATCGCAACCAACCTATAATATGTGCTACATATGAGGGCTTGTATGGGAAGATTGCGAGCACGCTTTAAAATTCCATTAGTTGTCTCAGAGTAATTGTTTGTTTTTGTATTGTATCGATAACCATCATCACAAGACATAGTCCACAATCTTGGGTTTAAAAGCATTAGCCAACTGTAAGCAGATGGGTCAATGGCTTTTATAGCACTCATGTGTTTATCAAACTCTACCACTTCAGTCGCCTTAGTTGCTTTCCACATCAAGTTATATAGTTCAGTAGAATTAAATTTCTTATGAAATTTGTCTCTATAATGTCTTAAACACTTACGTTGAGTGGCATATGGGAACACCTCATCCAAAGCTTGATGAATGTTGCACATCCTATCAGATATAACACAAAAGTCATTCCTTTGTCGGACAATTGGAATTTGATATTTCATGCAATTCAAGAACCACACCCAAGAAGAATAGTTTTCTTTCTCAACAACTGTAAAAGCTAAGGGAAATAATCCATTGTTTCCATCAATGCCAGTAGCTATAAGTAATGTCCCACCATATTTACCATACAAAAATGTGCCATCAACACTAATCACTGGTCGACAATGAGCCCAACCTACAATAGATGGACCAAAACTCCAAAATACACGTTCAAATCGATGGCCAAGGGTTGTTTCACTGGCTTTGAAATTATATACAGTTCCTGGAATAGCTTGTTCAATAGATCTAAGAAATAGAAGTAACGACCCATACGATGTCTCCCAATCTCCAAAGATTGATGAAATGTCTTTCTTACGTGCATGCCAAGCCTTCTTGTAGGATATGGTAAGATACAACTCAACTTTCACTTTTTCAACTATCTCTCGAGCGCTCATGTCTAGTTTTGCTCTCAACATAGGCATTATCATCCTTGCAATATATGAAGACTTGCATTGCATATGATCCTTGTACAAAATTGCACTGTGGCATGAGTGTTTATCATTGTATTTTGTTATTTTCCATAACCCACCAACCCTCTTAGAAGCACATGCATGAAGTCTCCATGAACATTGATCCTTATGCAGGCATATAAGCGTAAGGAAATGCTTATTTGATCGGTCTATCCGAAATTGGACATTATTATTGATTGACCAAGACTGCAATTTTACAAGGAGGTATGCCTTTGTTTCAAAAATATCACCTTTATTAAAACCTTATCCTATAACAACTTCATCGTCTCCCATGTCTAAAGGGTTTGCAAGTCATCAATCCAATCATCCACTTTAAAACTTTCATAGTTATCCATATTGTTATGGTCCACCCAATCATCCTTCTAGGTTTCTGGGTCAACATAAACATCATGATTGTTATCATATATACGGACTTGTTGCAATTCTACGTCATTATCAAGGTCATCATCATCATCATCATCGTCATTATCATCATCATCATTATCATCACCATCATTATCATTATCATCATCATAATCTGGATCATCATCATCGTTATCATCCTCAACAACATTGTGTTTTCCATCACCACCCAAAATATCAGATTTCTCAACATAAAGATTCATATGCCTCCCATAGCCGATAGTGAGTAGGTCTTTCCAACTATCATCATCCACAACTTGAGTAAGAAATAAGTTAAACATTGGACCTAAATCACTTGGAAGGGTGTAACTTAAATGTATGTTGTGCATTGATGAGTTGATGGAAAGAACTTGATGTATGAATGACATAAACTCGACATAAGTAGATGTCGTAGATATTTCAATAGGCATGGGTGTTCCATCATAAAGTATGAAAAAATATCTTGAGGTATCGACCATAGTCCTGAATTGTATGGAAGTAATTTTTGTTAGATATATAATATGAAAGTTTTGATCTAAAATCACTAACCATATAGCTATCACATTTGTTCAAATGATTTTGATCTAAAATTGTCTTTGTTCAAATAACTTTGATAAAATCACTAACCATATAAAAATGACTTAGTTGAGCGAATTTGGTATATTTCAGTAGATCTAAAATCACTAACCATATAGCCATCGCATTTGTTCAAATGATTTTGATCTAAAATTGTATTTTTTTCAAATGACTTTGATAAAATCACTAGCCATATAAAAATGACTTAGTTGAGAAATTTGGTATATTTCAGTAGATCTAAAATCACTAACCATATAGCTATGGCATTTGTTCAAATGATTTTGATCTAAAATTGTATTTGTTCAAATAACTTTGATAAAATCACTAACCATATAAAAATGACTTAGTTGAACAAATTTGGTATATTTCAGTAGATCTAAAATCACTAACCATATAGCTACCACATTTTTTCAAATGATTTTGATCTAAAATTGCCTTTGTTCAAATGAATTTGATAAAATCACTAGCCATATAAAAATGACTTAGTTGAGTGAATTTGGTATATTTTAGTAGATCTAAAATCATTAACCATATAGCTACCGCATTTGTTCAAATGATTTTGATCTAAAATTGTCTTTGTTCAAATGACTTTGATAAAATCACTAACCATATAAAAATGACTTAGTTGAGCGAATTTGGTATATTTGATTACGTCTAAAATCACTAACCATATAGCTACCGCATTTGTTCAAATGATTTTGATCTAAAATTGTCTTCGTTCAAATGACTTTGATAAAATCACTAACCATATAAAAATGACTTTGTTCAACGAATTTGATATATACATTACTTTATGTATGTCTGAAATATTTAAACAACTACTTCTCATGATTTAATTATAAAAAACATACACAATCAAACCATCATTCACACACATCATTCACACACAAAAATAGACTTGTACAAAATAAACAAATACTAATAAATATCGTGACATACTTAAATAATATCTAAATAATTAATAGTCCATGTAGGACAAAGTCCTTTTAAAATACAGTCCAATAAATTACAGTCCATTAAAGTTATATTTTACAAATGCATACATTAAAACTCACACAACATTCGCAAAAATACATACACAACTATCACATTTGGATGTGAAGCTGTTCCGTCATTTTGTTCAGTTCTCCCTAATCTCGCTGTGAAGAGAGCCTAATCTCACCGTCAAGAGAGCCTAATCTCGCCGAGGGAGAGAAAGAAGAGGTGGCCGAGGGAGAGAAAGATGAGGTCGCATCACTGGAAGAGGAGAGGGATGAAGAGGAGGCGGGAGAAGGCATGTGTCTGGGGTAGAGGATGAAGGAGGACGAGCAGGCTGGAGCAGGAGAGGAGGAGGTGGAGCAGGAGAGGAGGAGGAGAAGGAGAGGAGGAGGAGTAGGCTGGGGAAGAGGCGGAGCTGGAGAGGAGAAGGCAGAGCAGGAGAGGAGGAGGCGGAGCAAGAGCAGGAGCAGGAAGGAGGAGAAGGCAGAGGCGGAGGAAGAGCAGGTCACCTATTGGGACAGAGGAGGTGTCGGCGGCTACGGCTATAGAAGGCGAAAGACCCCTGCTCGCCCCTACGCAAGCACCGTGGTGGAGTGAAGGGAAAGAACTGAGGAGCGAGGGAGAAAAGAAATTCGGGCCAGCTCGGGGGAGGTAACCAGGGGTTAAACGCCAACTTATGTGGTGTTTACCAGAAAACGCCACATATCGTAGTGCTTTACCCCTCATAACTAAGAAAAACAAGTCACATGCCTTGGCGTTTAATGTAAAACGCCAGATAAAGTGGCATTTTATATAAAAGGTTGACGGACGCGACGTATCGGTCTATTGACCGAATAAACAAAAACGCCCGGAAATTTGGCGTCTTTCCTGGTTGATGATGCGTATTCAAGTAAAATGTCAGACTTTGTGGCGCTTTCATTTCCTGAATCGGTAAAACGCCAGGATTTATGGTGCTTTATATTAAAACGCCAACTGATCTGGCACTTTTGTGTCCTCAAGCTTGAAAACGCCACACATTGTGGTGCTTTCTGTACCCGCAACAGTAAAATGCCAACTGATGTGGCGTTTTAGTCTGAAAGTGTGCTACTTCGAGAAATAAGTTGGAGAAGGTGTTATATTGGTAAATATTTATACAATAGTGTGGTATTTGGGTTTTTTTCCTTCTAATTATTCCGAACTGTAGCAGTTTATATGATTTTTTTATGTAAGCATGCAGCATGTATCTCAAACTCATGTACTAAAGTTGTGAGTCAATTTGTATATCCACTTTGTCTTTGCAATTTTTTAACATTCCAATTTGTTCTTATTTCCCAATACTTGTAATTATTTGTTCAGATTCAGAACGACTTTTGTAATATACCTTCCATAGGATGTTTCTTTTAATGCTCTGAGTTTTCACGATAATCAAAAATGGGGAATAGCGACAAGAAGAATTCTATGTACAGAAAGAAGTCGTTGACAAATTGCCATTTGATAATGAAATCAATATAGAAGAAGATTCAGAAGAATTTAGAGATAGTTAAGATCTATGAAACACAACCTTAATTACTTGAACAGAATCTCTTTCATATATATGTACATCCCTAACCATTGGTATAAAATTGATATCGTTGCAATTGATATCGTTAATGTACTCATATCCATAATGACGTCCCTAAATATACCCCTATTCGTTAGGGAGTTGGATACTAATACAATGGATAAGTATCAGATTAGAAAACTCTAGAGACTATCAATTTACAATGAGATAGAAGGTAAACGGGTAACAAATTGCGTCGTCACCTCTTTTTTGATAGCATTACATTTTTTAAATTAAGCCAGAGGGTTCTCTATTCATGCCACCCCTCTCTTGTGGGTGAAAACATCAACAACATACAACTCCTGCTTATATGTTCACGGGTATGTTCCCCCCAGAAGACCAGGTAACAAAAAAAACCATCACAACCCAGACAAAGAAACAGCTAAAAAACACCCATGATTCATCAATCGTCGATCCTCTTCAGGTGCACGTAGGGGATGCACCTTTTCTCCAAAGTTGACATGCCTTGAATTCTATTCGGTATCATCCTTCTATCCGTAATAACTGTCATCTCTGAAAATCTTTTCCCTCATCTCCCAATATCTCTAGGTATCGAATTAGCAACTTTGTGAACCATTGAACCAGTAATACTAGATCTAACCAACTCGGACCTCAGCTCTCTAACAATCGGCTTGGTCCTCCATGGTTCGATAGCATCCTTCCACAGAATATCATAGACTTCCTGGTCATCAATCTCAATACATGAAACTCATAGCATATGGTCATCTGCCAGTTTCAATCCAACAATTTCTGCCTGTACATATGCCAGGACGAAGTCCGGCGCCTTGAGCCAAGCATGGAACACCATGCATATATCTGCATTTTGATTTCATATCAAGCCTGTCACCCACCTCCTACATACCCCATCTTCTCCCTTATTTCTTCCTATAGTCAAGTTCATTTTCAAGTTATGCAAGTCAGGCTTCATCCACCTTATCAGTTGAAAATCTCTCATTTTCGTCTTAGGCTCAATAATCCCACCATCTCTCATACTATTGTAAATGCTCGATCCATGTTCAACGGAGAAGGATCTATGCTGAATCGTGTTGTTCACAGAAGAGATGATTAGGTTCCATTCAAACTCCCAACCTTGCAGTTTGTCCCCAAATCTAGATGCACAACGTATCCTCCAAATGTTGTGGGGTATGTTAACTGCTAACCTTCCTGCAATCCAATCTGAGATCCTCTTGGAGTAACCTTTCTTACAAGTATCAAGAAGTGTTTGTATATCATGAGGTGCCTGCATCTGCGTCAAATGGGAAAATTTGTTCCAGAAGAACATGGCAACCTGTCCATGGAAGAAAAGGTGATCAGCATCTTCTACTCTCAGATCATCACAGCAGTTACACCTCGATACAAGGGGGATGCAACATCTATGTTGAACATTATCATCTGTAGGAATAGCTTTTTTAGTCAACTTCCATATGATAGCACTCGCCTTAGGGGTGTCCAGGCCCCATATTTTTCCTAGAGCATCCGGTCCTCCCACTCTTGGTTGCATGAGAATCTTCTTCACTGATTTCATAGTTAAGCGACCCTTCTGGTCAACACCCCACACCAATTCATCATTTGCATTCATTATCTAAGCACCTGCCTTTTTTATCAGCTCCACACCCTGGTCATCAACCACCTGTTGGATCGTCTCCCAATCCCATCCAACTTCTTCATTCCAGAAATCTCTAACCAAGAATGGTTGCCTTCTATCACTAGAAAAGATGGCATGGTTTGTGAGTCTCTCATCACACCACCATGAGTCCCAGAAAGGGATATTACCTCTCCCAATCGACCATCTACAAAAAGGAAACATTCTAGGGAACATGTCCCATATCTTCTTCCAGAAAGGGGACGGACAACTACTAATCTTTAAGTGATTAGGATAGTTTCTGGATCTGCCTATTACAAGGTTTGCATACTTATCTCTGTAAAAGGATGCCCACAAAGTCTCAGTATTGAGAATTTCCCAACACGCCTTAGCAACAAAGGCATCATTGATCATCTTCAAGGAAGTGAGGCCAACACCCCCATCTATCAGTGGAGTAGCAACTCTTTCCCATCCGATCCATGCTTTTCTCTGGTGATTCTCCCTATCCACCCATAGAAAGCTCGAATGTTTCTATATGTTGGATGATTCCTGCTGGAATTCCCACCACCGTTGCCATGTAGACAGTAATGGACGACAGCACATGAGCCACCAGTAACCTTCGTCCTACAAAAGATAGCAATCTAGATTTCCATGCATCCACTTTAGAGTTCACTTTTCTAACAAGAAACTCATAGTCAACTAATTTTGTCCTTCCTTTAGAAATCGGTATGCCCAGGTAAGTAAAAGATTGAGTCACCTTCTCCACTCCAAAGTACGTTACTATGTCATCTGCCTTTACTTGATCATACCCCCCAATCACACAAATAGATTTTTGTCTATTGATTCTCTGACCAGTTGCCTTTTCATATAAATCGAATGCGCTTCTAACTGTATTGATTGTCTGCTGGTCCACATTGAAGAACATCACAAGACCATCAACATAAAGAAGCATTGGAGGCGCCACCCCATATCCTCTTATACAAAAATTGGCAATGGACCGATCACTCGCCAATATACTAATCCTTCTGCAAAGAAGTTCCTCAAAGATAATGAACATGAATGGTGATATGGAATTACCTTGCTTTAAGTCTCTTCAAATCTGAAAAAACCCAGTTGTATCCCCACCAATAGTAATCGTATCCCATGTGTGTTTAAAGAAACTCATACATAGATCGATCACCTCAGGTAGAAACCGAAAAGCAGCAAGACATTTACACATCACCTACCAATCCACTTTGTCATATGCTCTTGACATATCGAGCTTCACCACAGCATTAGGACATTCCCAACCTTGATTGATATCATGCATCAACTCTCTAGCCAGCCTGACATGATGAGTAATATCATTCCCTTTCAAGAAAGCTCCCTATGGACGGGATATCATCTGGGTCATCAATGGAGCCAACCTATTACTAAAGATTCTCGCAAGGATTCTTAGGGTTAGATTCTCAATCGAGATAGGTCTGAAATCAGCGGATAACTTCTTGGGAGAGTCGACCTTCGGAATAAGGAGGATTCTACAGCAGAAAAAACCTCTATGACACATATGTCCTCTAAATAAACCCTCTGCCAGAGCGAGGAAATTGTCTCTAATAATATGCCACACAGCTAAATAGAAAGGTAGGTTAAATCCATCTGGTCCAGGTGCTGTATTTGGGTCTATTTCCTTCAATGTCTTCAGAATCTCGTCCCCACGAGGGGTGGTCGTTAGTGAGAAGCTATCATCTGTTGAGATAGTCTCTGGGATGTCTTGTAGAAAATATTCTAAGGCAATGCTATCTATCTCAACTTCCTCATTGTATTGTTGCTGGTAATGTGTCGTCGCCTTCTCAGCCATCTCAGTAGGGTTTGTTATCACAGTACCATCAGGCAGTGTCAATGCATTTAGCCTTCCATGTCTTCGCCTGGTTTTGACCACCGAGTGATAAAATCGAGTGTTGCGCTCACCATCTTATAGCCAACTAATTCTGGCCTTCTCCCTCCAAATAGCCTCTTCCACATCTAGAAGCTGCTCAAGCTCATTCTCTGTAGTCTTTAAGTTTGACTCATTGAGTGGAGTGGGATTTTCATCAAACACAACCTGTGTAGTGAACACCACGTCCTCTAAATATTTGATACGTTGATTATTGTCTCCAAACTTTATCTTACTCCAGGCCCTGAGAGCACCTCTTACTTTCTTCAATTTATGATAGAAAACGAACGATGAATTTCCCAGAACTCTCTCTTCCCAGATCTTCTCAACAATCTTCAAACTTTCAGCCTCCCTTAGCCATGTCGACATGAATGAGAAGTGAGCTTTCCTATCAGTAATAGCCTGTACACCCGGGATAGTTATAATAGGGCAGTGATCCAACACCCGAGATCTAGTAAGGTATATAGAGTGAGTCGTGTGTTTCTCTACAAACCATGCTCCATTCATAAGAACCCTATCTAACCTCTCCCAAACAGTAGGTGTGAGTATCTGTTTGTTAACCCAAGTAAACCGACTTACTTCAAAAGGAACCTCCTTCAAGAGAGCATCAGCAATAAGAGCATTGAAATCAAACATTTCCTGATAAGTTGGAGCATTTCCCCCACGTTTCTCCTGGGCCTCTCGCACAACATTAAAATCACCTGCTATGATCCATTTCATATCACATATTTCAGCAGCCATGATGATAATCTCTTCCCAGAGATCTCTCCTGTGGGCACAATCACAACTTGCATACACAGCCGTAACAAAGAAGAATGAACCATCTGAGGCCTCACATCTAACAGTAAGGTGTTGTCTATGTCTTCTAAAAATCACTGGCTTTAGGTTCAGGTCCACATATACCCATATCTTTCCTTCCTCTATATGGTTGTCAGCCACCCAGTCTAGTCGTACCACATCTAACAGCTCTGCAGCCTGTTCAGTATGTAAGAAAGGTTCAAAGAGGCAAACAATGCCCGGTTTGAGCTTACTACAGATTCTCCTCAGCACCCTCCTTGTAGGGTTGTTAGCAGCCCCTCTAATATTCTAGAAACAATGGCTTGAGCTTACATGGTAGACATCCTTTCACCTAGTTGTTGTGGGAGTCTACGTTGAATAACTCACACATTGTTCAAGAAAGGCACATGCTAAAAGCACTGTATGGAAGACTTAGTGGCAGAACAAACTACACATTGACCTTTGTGGGGGTATTTTATCTATATTTGCTTGGACAATATTAGTTAGTATAGGTTATGCATAGGAAAAAGTAACTTTTACTTTTTTTGCAAATTGAGAATTGGACTAAGTAATTGTCCTCCATCTTTGTCTCTTTTTTACACAATAGGATGGTACATAATTAAATATTTAATTAATTTATTCCAAATTGGAAAGTGACTCTTTGTATACAAGAATGGTCACATGATTACGTCAAACTGTGAATAGGACTAAGCATGAAAGTGCTATAGATAAGATCCTTGTTATTAAGGTTAAACACAGACCTCAAATAACTCAAAGTATTTGTCAGAATGTTTGTAATCGTTATACATGTTCTCTCATAAAGTTCCTATGTGAGAGAGAGCTTCTCCATCCCTTCTCTTCTTCATGATGTGATTTGTTGATGGCAGTGCCTAACAACCGTTAAGCTACACATGTGGTGTTGCTACTTGTCATCTATGTGTAATTGAAACGGCCTCTTACTATACGTTCATGACAACATCAAGATTGGAAGAATAACACTTATTCAGAGCATAATGGAGCCCTCATTTCTTTGAATATTATATCTCTTTGTTAAGAGAGCCATGTGGTTGAATTTTTATAACATTATTTTATTATTTCTCCTATTATATTTATTTCTACATTTCTTGTCTAATTCTTACACTTGACGTGTAAATTGTTAATTTAATTACAACTCGACACTTCATCACTAATGATCTCATGACCTTGTGAATTACGAATCGATAAATAATTTTCTTCCCATTTGATGAACTTGACACTTCATGACTAATGAGAACAAATGTTCTAGTTTGGAGTGATAGTTTGTTTCATAACTCCCCTAACCTAGGTCATATCCCTATTATGATTGCCTCTAAATCTTCACCTTGTGGAATATTTGGAGTTTGGAAAGGTAACCTCTTTCATACGATTTTGATCTCTTGACCTAAATCTCTAATAGGTCAAATCTTATGATGATATTGAAACTTGATATTGAATCTCGATTTGATGATGATCTTGAAATATGATTATGTTGACTATAGCTTGCGGTTAAGTTCCTAGAAATACCTAGGTTTAGATCATTCATCAACCTTGAGTATAATGATAATGATATTGATACCACAAAACGTCGCTCGATTGTTGCTCAATTGTTGATTATGGATGAATGATCCCACCTATTTTCTAATAGGAATCTTGTACCATAGCTTTGAAATTTTGGGCCTATGAATTTTGTTGTCCAAAATCATGACTCTCGATATTAATTTGCAAAATCTTGACTAATGATGACTCCTCTCAATTTTTGTTTGACTCCTATGATCACCCTATTTGGATCTTGTGATCACCCTCAGTTTATGATTGATGACTTTCATGTTACCAAATCTTAAATTTTCTGAAATGATGATCATGTTGATTTTCTCGATTTATGACTTAGGGATAAGCTCTCATGTGGACTAGGGTGGGACCTTCCATGGATTTTGATATAAGATCATGATATTGAAACATGATATTTGTCACGAAATGTTGAAATACGAAATCTCAATCAAGGATGTATAATCCCACCTAGGGCCAATGTAGAAGCTAAAACTCAAAATGTTAGGATTGAAAGTCATGCCTTACTCTTGAATCAAAGATCCCTATTTGTTGACCTAATTGGTGATCTCTCCAAATTTTTGAACTTTTTATGATCTTTTGTATCAGAGTGGCATAGTGGAAGCGTGAATATGTTTGGACTTTAATGTTTGGTATCTTGATATTGGAATAATGTTGATAGTTGAAATATTATGTTGTTATATGTGGAGTATTATGATGAAGATGATATGGAATGTGAAGTACCAATGTCGTTTGAGAATTTGCTTTAATTTTGGGGACACAATTCCTTTAAGGTGGGGAGGATGTCACATCCTAGATTTTTCTCTCTCCTCCAACCATGATTGCATTAACTTGTAATGCACTCAATTTAACTCAATGATCCCCCTAATCATCACTTGGATGCTTTTGAGTTACATGTTGCTCGAACAATGAGTATTGATGGCTAATTTGCAATTTTGAACTCAAATATGCAATGTTGAGTGCTTAATTAACATTGAGAATGGATTTGAATTTTATAGACAACTAAACATCTTATTCTTGATATCAAACCTTAACCATGATATAGAGGGTAAAATTTATGATCCGATGGTGAAAATTTCACCCAAATTAATATGATGATCGAGGAGGAAGATATGACCTTTTTACTCTAGCCTTTTTAACTTGTTTTTGCTATTTTTCCTTTCCTTATTGGGCCTCAACCCTCTTCTTTTCTCTTGGGATCGGGCCATGCTCATGCTCAGCAATCTGACCCATGCTAACGTGGGAGGCTCCCAGCCGTGAGGTCACGCACCCACAGATCGGGGCTGATCTGATGGTTGGGGAGCCGTCCCTAACCTTGCACCAAAGTCAAACACCTATGGCTGCTAGCCATGCCTGTGACCCCCTATTTTTTGGGGATTTTGACTTGTTTATGGTCCAAAATCATCATGCTTCTTCTCCCCTTGGTCTTCTTGACCATTCCTCTACTTTTCCATAGGCTTTTAGGACCTGGGAGGGGTATGGGACACCCTCCCACCATGGTGGATGATGTGGGCCATGAGCATAATGGACTGGGGGCGTCGACCCCTCCTCTCACCTCTTTTTAAGCCTACAAGTCCACAAAAGATCGCCCTTTGTTTTCACTATCCTCACGCATTCTCTGGTGCCCTGTATCCCTCTCTTCCACTTCATCTTCTTCCTTGAGATTGTTGGCGCCTCCATAACAGCCCCTTTGGGCGTTTTTCTTCAACACATCCTCACCACAATCTGAAGCCACCATCACCTTCATTGGAACTAGGCAAGCTAGGATGGCATGTTTCCTTGTCTCCATGCACCAGTTCCACTCTTTGCTTCATGCTCCAGTGAACTAGAAACTGCAACGCCACCATGGCTTGCTCACTGTGTGTGTGGCCCTTTTTTGGCTGACATGGGCGATAGGCGGAGGTGGCTAGGGTCTAGAAATCACTGGCAACCACCCATGGGAGGCTAGTAGAGGTGGTCATCTGCGGTGGACTGGTCAAACCATGACATGCATACATGCTCCATGCTGGTGCGGGGACCCATCTCTGGCCAGTCATCACTCACCACGTCACCATCCCTTGGGTATATCACCCTCTCTCTCAAGCATATATGTCTTAATCTTGCCAAATTGATATAAAATCACTTGTGGCTCAAAATGGGACACATTATCAATGAAAATTGATCTACTCAACGAGATATATCCAATGAACCTTATTTCAGAATTCATAGCTTTTGATATGTTGAAAATGGCATGAAATACATCGCTTTTACATGATTAATGGTGATTAATGCCAAACCATGAGCATATAATTTCCCCACTTATTCTTGATGCTCCTAATAATAACATATCTTGTCTTGTGGTCTTTAACTCAAACCCTATCATGCTTTGTCCTATTAATGACTCTTATTCATGAAATGGACCATGTAATATGTAACATGTGAACTTTAATGCCAATGATCATTAATTAGATGCTCAACTTGATTATATGCACTCCAAAACACAATGTTCAAACTAGATCAGTAACTTTTCATACTTGATGTAAGAAGTTTCTATACTTCTCTATTGCAACTTGATGTTATCAAAAGTGCCATTAATATGATATTTATGGGCTTATCTTTTTGGATCCTTACTATATGTGCAAATGGATCAATAATGAGAAAAAATCTATATGGACCCTCAATATCAGTAACTTTGTGCATTATAACTTGAAATACCATGTGATGCACTCTTGTTCACTATTATGACTAAGTGACTTAAACATTACATTGAAATGTGACCTAATGTGCATGTTGCTATATTTGAGATCTAACCTGGTATAAATCTCACCCTAATTGTCACACATGCTATTTTACACATCAAATTAGTAACTTGTTGATATTTATGACACTTAATCAATCTTGATCACTCTTGCACTCTAGTGATGACCATCTTGCATGAAAATGACTAGTTTGACAATGTTGATACCTATGTTGCTTTATCTTGCTCAAAACTCATGTTTGCTCCATTTAGATGATGGAAACCAAACTTTGAAATCCCTAATCCTAATAAATATGTTTCACCTTAAGTCTAAATGATATATGATGTAGAATGTCACTTGATGATGATATTGCATGAATGTTAGAGATGTCAAAATCAATCATTGTGATAAATGGAACTTAGATTTGGTGAAACATCCACCCTTGATGAGTATGGTTAAGATAACCTAAGTCTTGTCATGTTAATCATATCACACTTTCTTGTAATGCCAGGATCTCTATGATAACTCAATTGCCAAGATCTAATCATGCTATATAATGCTAGTTTGCTCGTATCAAGGTATGCTTTATCCTCCTATTGGCCAGACTAGTGGTATTGAAATTGCATGTATGTATGTAGTATAATTGCTTGGCTATGTACACTTGTTTGAGATATTGTTCCCTATGACTACTATTTTTTGGTCTTGATTACATATGTTGAAAAAACTTGAAATCATAATGATAGATGTTCATTATACAACCTTGTGCACCTGCCTATATTCTCGGGGTAAGGACACAAGATTGGGTGTCCTACTTGAGTTGTCATGTTAGGGAAGACCATGTTGATACAAGGGTTAGCTCTTGGCAATGGACTTGAGGTCCCTTATGAATAGGGATAACTCTTGACATTTCCTCTTGTACTCCCTCATGTTGAAATAGGGTAACTAATCTTGAGCACCCTCACGGACCCTTTCCTTTGAGAAACTGGTCAAAGGCCTTATAATATTGTTGGTATAATGGAAATGAACATAAAACACACTTGCATGTTAATAAGATAGTCTTTAAATTTTGTTACTTCATTCTTGTTATCTACTTTATGCTTTTTCCAAGCAATATATGTTCTTAAACTTGCGATTTTATATGTTTGCCAGCATACTCAACACAGTTGTGTTGATGTGTACTCATTTTATGATTTTAGGTAACAGGTAAACTATGAATCTCTAATGATGATCAATGCCTCCGCACTCATGATAATCTTCTCATACTCTGATGATGCATAATGACATGCCAATGGAATACACACAGTTGATATATGGGACCTATGATCTTATGCCAGGTATTAGTTTAGCATTCTTTTATGCTTCTTGTCTCATACCTTAGTTGTTGTTTGTGGTTTTATTCATGCATATGTTATGTGATCTATCCTAGGTATAAATGATTGGGTCCTCTCGTCTTTGGCTTTCTAGCCATTAGGAGTGAGAATTTGGGTAATAAATGGTTCTGTGACAGTATATCATTAATAGGTTCCCTAAGTCTTAGGAGGCTCTTGGTCTGGATCTCAAACACAAGAAGGACGACATAACCCTAAATGAATTTATACTAGATATTTTGTTAAGGTATGAACACTTTAGAGAAGAGGTGGTCAAGGTACTAGTTGATGTCAACCCTTCTGCAAATCTTCCAACTTCTAAGACTGAAGTTTAGAAAAATAAAATGCATATAAACCTAATGCCAAGATTCAAAAAAACCAAAGAACAAACTTTTTTGGAGTTGTCAATAGGTTGTTCATTGGAACACAAATTTTCCTAAAAAAGACAAAGAAAGCTACTCTATTTGCAATTGAGGAGGCATTGGTCAACATGATGAATACTTCCTTGAACCTCAATGATGTTATATCTGAAATATTCACTATTTTTTAATAGTTATATTAGATTATACACAATAAGACTAATGTGCATGCTTATGTTGATAGGCCTCTATCTCTATCTTATTGGGCCTCTTCAACCAGATCTATAACTTTGGTAATGCAAACTCTATAAAAGTAAAAAACAAAGGACATGCGGATTTGAATTGTCCTTTAAGAAAGGTTATGACGCTTTACATAGTCAAACATGTTCCATCTTTTCTCCACAATATAATAGTGGTGCAATATTAGTTAGGAACGATTATAAATGGATTTTGAATGCAATTAAGTAATTATTAATTGTATTTGAGATGGTTTATTCATTGTTGAGGGATGCTTATGTGATTTACAGAACATTTTTAGGATTCACATAATACTTTTTGTTTCAAATTTTGTTCTTAATTTGAGTGATAAGTCGGTTTGTTTGAATATTGCTTTGTCTGATATATGTCGTTGTCATTTGGGTCATGTGAATGTTGGCTTGATAAAATGTATGATGTATTTGGATCAGAATTCAAAATGTGATATTAGTAATATTAGATGTGAAACTTGTGTGCAAGTTAAATTTCTAAGAAAAATGTTTCATTTAGTGGATATGAATTCTGAAATATTAGATTTTATGCATACTAATATCTACAAATTTAATGGGATTACAACCATGGATCATAAATATTACTTAATAACTTTCATTGATGATGCAACAAAACAATAGTTATGTCTATTTGTTTGAAATAAAGATGGGCTCATAAAAATCCAAAATATTTATGAAAGAAGTAGAAACAAAAATTGGTAAGATACTTAAAAGATTAAGGCTTAATAGGAGAGCATAGTAAACCTCAAACTTGTTCTTAGATTTTTGTCAAATATATGGTGTTGTTAGTTAGGTTACTACTCCTTAAATACCACAATCCAATGGAATTGTAGAAAGTAAGAACTGAACCTTGATTGACATGGTAAATATTTTGTTCCAAACTTTAGGTATGCCAAACTATATGTGAGGGTAAGCTTTGAATATGGCTTTCTATATTCTATATAGAGTTCCCCATAAACATAAAGAGAATATTCTATTAAAGTAATGAATAGGACAAAATGAAAGTCTCAAATATCCTTGAGTGTCGGGGTACCTCACAAAGGTATTGGTCCCTATATAAAAAAGGAAAAATTGGCACCGAAAATAATAGGTGTCATTTTTTTGGATTATGTAGAGACGAATTTTTTATATAGATTCTTGATTGTAAATTCTAAAGTCTAAGCCATTGATTTCAGTACTATAGTGGAACTTGGTGATGCAACCATTTTAAATGATGCTTTTTCCCTTGAAATCTGGTTTTCACCAGGAATTTTTTCAAGAGAATTTAATTACCACATGTTCCATTCCCTGGCACATGGAATTGAATCTAATGATTATGACAAAATGGTTGAATAGAGGAGAAGTTTCCTAGGACATTGGAGGACTTTGGAAGTGAGTTCCTCACCAACAATTGTGAGCATGATCTTGTAACCTTCGATACCGTGAATGTGTGCCCCCTGATTCTGCAAGTCCCTTTGTGTATGTGCAATCTATAGCTCATTTTGACTCACCAACTTGCCTAGCATCTACCCGATCTTATCAATATTCTATTGTTCTGGTGTGTATTGGGCTTGACCACCGAACTGCTGATGTCTTAGTGGTTGTTGTTGTACTTGAGAAGGATCTTGTTGGAAGTTATTGGGGTCCTTCCATGAGAACTTGGGGTCTCTCCATTAATAATCATTATTCCTATACTGACCCTGATGCACCTATTTGCACTCCTCTTCCTCTTCTTCATTAGGGCCTCTATCTAGAGCACACATTGACTTAGCAATGAGATCCAACTTCTCATTCAAGGCAGATATCACTTTAGATTCACTGACACTCTTTATTGTGGTTGGTGTCTCTCTTTCTTCTCCCCAGGATTGATTCTTTGACATGTTCTTAAGGATCTCTAAGCAATGAGCATGCTTATTGTTCAGAAAGAACCCTGCTCCTGTATTGTTAAGAGTTGTTTGCTCCCCTTTGTGTAAACCATAGTAAAAGATCTTGGTCTATCCCTATAGATCAATGTCGTGATGAGGCACTTTCCTAAGCATGTTCTGGAATCTCTCCCATACCTCAGAATACGACTCCTCAGCTTGCTGCCTGAAGTTGTGAATCTTCTTTACTAGATCATTAGTCTTCTGTGGTGGAAAGTAGCGTTTAAAGAACGCATCAATCATCTGGTCCCATGACTCTATGATCTCATCATCTAAATTATTGAAACATGACTTCACTCCATCTGCAAGTGAGGATGAAAATAGGTTGAGGTAGATTGTGCTAGCTGGGATCCTATCTATTTTTACCATGCCATATATCTTTATGAAATTTCTAATGTGTGTCACCGGATCTTCAGAAGGATGACCATGGAACGCCTAGTCCTTAACTAGAGAAATGAGTCCAGGCTCTATCTTATAGCTACCCACATTTATAGCTTGTCTTTTGATGGGACCTTTTTGGGCCATAGACGATGAAGCTTTGATTTTCTCTCATATAGTTTGCTCTTCCAGTTCCTCTACTCTGACCCCCATTTCTCTCAGTTCAGGTGCTACTAGTGCCTCTATTTCTTCTAACACAGGAGGATTCAGTGAAGGCATTCTGTTGAACCTGTCCATAGGTCTGCCATGTACTCACTCTCCCTGTAAGAACTCGGCTTGCCCAAAACCTGGTGAAGATGGTTCACCGTAGTCTAGAGCTCTAGTTTGCACCATGCACTAGTGTACCTGAAACAAAGAGAATGAATGTCAGCTTCAGAAGATTATATTTGAATGAAGAGATTATTAGGATTCAGTTTGAATAATAATAAAAAATAAGAAAAAAATATGCCCTAGAGTGTCGACTGCAGCACTCGTAGTGTTGGATGTTGCCACTTCCCCGGAAACGGTGCCAAAAACATGATGTGTTGTCTATCGTGCGCAAAACGCAAGTGAACATATCGCAGTAATAATGGACATGTAAGGCCCAAGTCTAATACGGGGAAGCATTTCTCCAGAAACTACTACTAACTACAGATCGATCAGCTAAGTCGATGATGGTTGTTTGAGTTGGGTAGAATTACTAAATTAGTACTAAAGCAAACAAATTAAATGATTTGACTAAATCAGAAAAAAGAACGGGTTCCTTAGGATGATGGTTTTGCCACAGATATCACTTACCGTCTATCCTACACACTAATACCTATTATCTCAATTCCTAGATAAGGAGCTTGTAGCCAGAATTACCTGCTATTCACTACCTATACTAATGCCAATCCCACTCCTGTGTTTATTGGTTTGATTAGTTAGGTGCTTTACATCAATACTCTAGGTTTCTCCCCTCATCTATTCACCACTTTTCCCAAAGGGTACAATAAACAAGTAATTCTATGTTTTCCAACCCCTAATCCCCATCCCAAGATGATTAAGTGTCTATTAATACATTAATGGTGATCAATCATAAATAGAATAAGAAACATCCATAGAATTATATCCCGTAACGAGCGATAAATTGATATTAATGCATAAAAATCAACTGCAGTATATATCGGGGCTACTTCAGGGTCCTAAAGAACAAAGGTTTTTAGCCTTACATGGTTTTCATGACAAAACACACAGAAGGGAAGAAGAAAACGTGGGGAACATAGTAAAAACTAAGGTAACCCATGGATCTTTGGCTATCTGAACAATCTCCTCTGTAGTACGTGCAGTCTGTTGTCTTCCGACGGCAGAAACATGCTCCATAGGTGCTCAGATCACTCCTAGTGAAGCTTTTGGTCCTCCATCCTTCTCTTCTCTCTCTCTGGTCACCATACAATGAAAATGGGTCACTCCCTAGGTCTGGTCATCGTCCCCCTAAGTCATAGGCATGACTTAGGGTGTGAAATTTCATCCACCGTTGGATTAGAAGCAAATGTGCGACTGGCCTGACCAGGCAGACTCGATGGTACCAACTTGATGTGTCTGTGGTACCGAGTCACTTAAGTTAGATCGCACGATCCCGATCACATTGATACCAACAACAATGTCTCGGTGGCACCGACTTCTTGCAAATTGAAGCTGCCTCTCGGACGTCAACTTGGTGGTACCGACTTTTAGGGTCAATAGCACCAAGTTTTCTTGATTCACATGGGGCTCTCTGATGGTATCTCGGTGGCACCGACTTCTTGGGTTGGTAGCACCGAGAATTGTGTTGTTTTCAAGTGGCTCTCTAAGGTCAAGTCGGTGCCATCGACTTTTGTGGTGTCGATAGTAATGAGCTGTTCGAACTGCCTAGTACCTGAAAACACAAAAAGCATCGTAAGTGCTCGAAATGCATAAAATGCTAGTAAAAAATGATTGAAATCATAGAATTTGATGCAAACAAGGAATTATGGGCTAACTATGACATTCCATGCATAATTGGTCATATAAATGTCCAAACTACACAAGAAAATAAAGGAAAATGAGCCTATAAAAGTGACTAAAAACACATGCATCAACTCTCATATTATCAAAAGTCTGATGTATCTTATAAAGTGTACACGACTAGGCATTGCATTCTCAATGAGCAAGTTAAGTAGATACACATGTTGTCCCAAAAAAATCCATTGAGAAGCTCTTGATAGAGTGTTGAGGTATATCAAGGTAGCTAGTTTCCTTGGTCACATTATGGCAAATATCCTAATATAGTTGAGGGATATAATGACACAAATTGTATTTCCATGAACTTTGAGAGAAATGGTGTCTCAGGTTATGTATTCCTATTTGGAGGAGTTGTTGTTTCCTAGAGGACTAGGAAATAGAACTTATTGTCTCAGTCCACTGCTGAGGATGAGTCGTGTGCTTTAGAAGGAACTGGATTGGAATATGACTAGTGGCATGGACATAATTTTGGTTTATCTAGGTAAAGAAGTCGCTTCCTAGAATTCCAATTCATTTTCATAGCACAAAAACTATAGCTAAGATAAGGAGTTCCAAGTACAATAAAAAACAACATAGACAAATACAAGTCAGACTCAAGTCTATAAGGGGGTAGTGTCTAATGGAATTCTGGTAGTAGACTACTTAGATACAAAAGAAAATAATGTTGACATAGGACTAAAGGTCTTACCTTAGTTTTAATTCTGAAATACATGTTGGGATGATATCAAAACCCCTTATTTTTTGTAGTAAGTAGCAACAAAACACAATAAAGTGGATATCTAACAAATTGTATTCAATGGGTAATAACAAGTTGTCGGTTAATTGATTAACACTATGAAATTTTCTTAATGTTTAGCTTCTCCTTAACTATCTATGGAAACCTACTAGTGTCATGACAACAAGTTTGAAAAAGACTAGTATTTAAATGGTGTTGAGTCATGGGACATGATGCTAGAAGCACGTCCTTGGAGATTTTGACTAAGTGATTGATGTTGTGCTGGAAGCAATAGGGGAATTGGGTTGTTCCCGATACCAATCATGATTCTTTATTTTGATGCATGACGTTTAATGCATCATTTTTTTCTTTGTTCATGTTATCTTTATTGTGTTGTTACCAATTTATACTCTTACACCCAAGGTTCAAGTTTAAGACATTAGTTGACCTAATTTATAAGGGAGTCTACATTGGATAAATCCGGCATGGTTCAAGCTTAAAGGCGCCTATTGAAAGAAAAATATTAAGACTGCGTGGCATAACACATTACACATTAGATTTTGTGGGGTATTCTTAGCTATATTAGTTTGGCTAATCTTACTTAGCATGGAGTGAGACCAATGTAGGTGTAGCTAGCACATATGAAAGTGTGTAGGATAAAATATTTTTTGTCAGTGCAAATTGGAAATAGGATTGAGGAATTATCCTTTGTATTTCATCTCCTTTTGCAATATAGGATAAGTACTTAATTAATTTTTTTCAAAATTAGAAGGTGACTCTTTCTATCCCTTTTTTGTGTACAAGAGCGGTCGTGTGATTGTGGTAAACTAGGAATATGACTAAGCATGGGAGTGTTATAAATAAGGACCATAATATTAAGGTTAAACACACATCTCAGACAACTCACATTTTATGTAGTGGTTTTTGCAACCTTGTCACCCATTGCCTTTCCATAGAAGCCATTCCTTGTGTGTGTTCACTCATTAGGTCTATCTCTTACGTTAGAGGAATCTTCTACATCCCCTCTATTCCTCTTAACGTGATCTTTTGGGAAGTGTACTTATTGATTGTTTATCTACACCAGTGGTGTTGCTTCTTGTAAATTTATGTTTGATCGAGACGGCCTATTTTTACATGCTTATGACTGGATCAAAACTAGAATAACATCGTGCATCTAGAGCATAGTGTAACATTGGTTTCTTTGGACAACATATCTTTTCTTAAGAGAGTGGTTTGGTTTGAGGTTTCTAACTCTATTTATTGTTTCTCCTGATTTATTTGTTCTTACATTTCTTATCAATTTCTTAAAATTGTCTTGTAAACATATTAATTAAATTATAATTTCTTGATATTTCTCGTAAAAACAAATTAAAATCCAATAGTCCCTCATTCTTGCAATTATTAAAATAGATTGAGAATGAATTCTCTAATATATACATATATATGTTGTATATGTATATTTATATATACAACATTTAGTAAAGAAGTTTCTTTCAGTGATCTACACAATAATCAAAACTATGAATTCAACTAGTGACATGTATACAGAGAAGTTGTTGGCAATTACCAAATGATAAGATGATCAATAAGAAAGAAGATGCCAAAGAATTTTAAGATATCACATATTCGTAAATCATAATCTTACTTGACTTCTTTTCCACATATATGTAAAATGGATATTATACATAAAATGGAAATCCTTTTGGTTTAAATTTTGAAGTATTGATATAGAGCATATCTCTTCCATGAATCCTACACCTAAACCTTTATCAAGACAAATATGGAACGCAAAGCGACTTTTTATTATTGTAGAAAGAAGTTTTTCAGACAATTTCCAAAACTGAATGACCTTTAGATGATATGGAGAACATAACAATATGTAATTACTTGATATTGGTGATACAAATAGTTTAAAACATTACAAATTTTAGATTAGAACCATATCAATATAAGTGTAAACAATGTTGGATATATATATGTATGTGTGTGTATCATTCCATAAGTTATTTGCATATTTCTAAATAATACATTTGTATTATATATTCATATATTATATAGTGAGTATTTTTATATTAAATAATGCTTATAAATAATTACTAGGATTACAATGCATATTTTAAAAATAAAGTGTGCTCATTAATATG
Organism: Alisma plantago-aquatica; assembly: GCA_963693085.1. Lineage (NCBI taxonomy): Eukaryota > Viridiplantae > Streptophyta > Magnoliopsida > Alismatales > Alismataceae > Alisma > Alisma plantago-aquatica. Next base: position 15,713,335 of record OY856411.1, read on the forward strand.
TACTAAATACCTACTTTAGACTTGACAAATGCTAAAATATATGCAAGATTTATTGTTCTCTCTCTATCCACTACATTTCTCTTTGTACCTAGTATACCTTTCTCTCCATCAACTATCTTTTTTTCTATTTATTACTCCCTCTCTGTCCATCCACAATGTCCTTCTTTATAGTAATTATAGTCTCTCTCCATCAACTATCTTCCTTTTCTCATTCCACACTCTATCCATCGATTATATTTATTACTCTATCTATCTCAAATAAAAAAGTAACTATGGACGCTTTAAAAGTCAAAAGGCATTGTTCTAATAGTGCTCTATTCATATTCTCGATATACAAGTGTTGATTTTGGTGGTGGTGGTGTTGAATGCATAATTTCACTTAATTTTAAAGGCATAAGGATAAATGTTAAGAAAATTCAAATGTATTAGGTCCTAGAGATAGGATAATTCAAAGATCAAAATATAACATAACTAATCTAGATAACATATTTGCATACCTACCAGAATAAGCCTATGTATGTCGTCAAGAATGAGTATATCACAGTCTATTTTGTCCATGATCAATCTTATTGAAATAAGATTGAGCCTGAAATATCATGATGTGTAGAATAGGTTCTTATGTTTTTTTGAACCATAATATCATGGTACTCTGAGTTATTTCAAGGTGGTTGATAAATTTTACATCATTTATTACTTTGAAAATGTGTGACTGGATGAAACATCACACCTATTACAGAGGCTACTTTTTGTCCCTCTTATAAATTGCTAAGATCTATGTTTTTGATAGAAAAACTCATTTAGAGATCCACATTGACCCATCTTAGACATCACTGGTGTACTACCTAAATAGAAGTTGGCTGAGTTAGACAAAAGTATTTCTAAGATTGGAAAAAGTGTTAAATTTTAGATATGTATTAACTACTGTGAAAAACATGTTCCCTTTAAGATAGTATGGTTAACCACAACCTTCTTGACCTAGATCCTTCTAATATTTATCTTCAAGAACTGTCTTTTGGTAAAAAAAGAAAAGATTGTTCCTTCTAATATTTCTCTTCAAGATATTTTCATTGATAAATGCTAAACTATTCACTAAAGCAACCAAAGAGAAAGAATCATGTGCTAAACAGAGGTCAAAATTCAACTTGCTTAGATTGGGAGATAAAAGAATTTTTTTATAATTATGTCAAAGTTTGACCTTCAATAAAATTTATCAGATATATGAATACTTATGGTAATCATTGTTATTAGAAGGAGGTGATTTTGAACATATCCTTCCTTATATAATGAGTTGTTTAACCAGTATGATTATTTTTGTTTGGAAACATTCTATTTGTGACAAAATCTAGAAACTTGTCTAATTAGGGAGCATATAAAAAATATGTGCAAGCTAATTCTAAAGAGGGAGTGGAAAGAGTTATTAAAGAAAATGAAGGGGATGAATCGAATGGATATGATGTCTTCAATGTACTCTTTTACAAAGTTACTTGGGATATGATTGGCCAATATGTCATCAATGGTATTCAAAAAAATCAAGAATGCTGAAAAATGTTTAAGGAAAATAACAAGTCCTAAAATACTGTATTTCCTAAATCAAAATGATATGTGAGTTTTGAGAATTGGCATGAAATTATATATACAACATCATCTCTAAAGTCTTAGAGAACATGCTCCAGCCAATCCTTCCTCATCATATAGCTCAAAATATGTATCTTTTATTAAAGGAAGAAATATTTTAGAGGTTCTATGAATTGGTCAGTTATCTCAAGAAGCATAGTGGGAGTGTTTAAATGTGCATTAAGGATGACTTGGTGAAGGATTATTATTATATAAAATGACCCTACCTTATTAATGCCCTCAAACATATGTTTTAAGATTGTTGGATAAACTAGATATATACTATATTGAACCATGTCAATATTTATGCTCTTGAATATGAAAATGATACTAAAGCCATCATTCCTAGTAGTGGTATTGGAAAGGAAGATCAGATTGATTTTTGTCATTTTCTGATTGCTATGGAGGTTTTTAGCTCAATGATGAATAATGCAATTTGTCAAAATAGTTATTATATCGTTTACTAACTTTACTATCCAAAGTATCATTTTATTTTTTGATAAAACCATGAACTTTATGGAGGGTACTATTTCTTATGACTACAACATGAAATTTCTTCTACCTGAATTTCGGAAGAGTTCAAGTCTTATTACTAACCCTGTGAAAAGCCATGTGTTTATAAGTCATAAAATTAATGATACTTGTATGAGTGAGATTCTTGACATTTTAATTAAATCATTCCTAATGAGATTAGTAGGACTCTATTTGTGGTAAAAGTAAGAGGTCTTACTTCCTACCTATTACTAAAATAGTTAAGCTTAAAAATTTGTCCTTTTGCGGTGGGGTATAGCTGACTATTTATACTCTTTCCTCCTTCCAACCTTTTTGGTCTTCCACATTCCCTTTGCTTGCTTCTACTATGGTGGATGTTGAAAGAATGCACAAATACCTATTGTTGGAGGTGTAAACAGGGAATGGATATTCATTAATTATATGGAAAAAAATTCTAGGCCAAAAAATGAAGAACATTTTGGGCTAAGAAGAGTTGAAGATGGGAATAAAATCAACATTCACTTGAATATATGCGTAAAATTGAGTGAATAGTAACTATATTAAAAGGACTATGTTTGTTTTATTAAAATAAATTCTAATGGATCGAGGATCTAAAATGTAATATTTAGTTATAGATTTCTTACCTTCCAAAATATTTCTTGATTGGTTGGTAGTGGCACTTCAATTAGCCATAGGAGAAATCCATATATCTGGTTGTGAATTTTTTGACAATCCTCTAAATCCTTTTAATGTCTTGAAGCTTTGTCTCTAGGTTTTTAGCAAGTTAGATAAATTCATTTTGAATTGTGTAACATTCCATGTAGAAGGGATCTTTACAAGTTTATAAAGTTTGCTAAAATAGTTCTATTAATTTTAGGGAGGAAGAATAAAATCATATGAACAATATGAGTCTATGAAAATGAATTCATGTTGAACTCTAACTAGGTTTTTTATTTGTGTTTTTTGATGAAAGTTTGTCTATGGAGATCCTATAATGTTTTTTCTTATGGGATGGAGGATCTTCTTGAACAAAATTGCTAGGAAAGATGTCTTGTGATATATTTGGTCATGATATTGTATTGAGAAGTTTCCTTTGTGAATATGACTATGAAAGTACAAATAAAATGCTACTTCATTATACTTATATCAAAGTCTTTTTTTGGTCGATCAAAAAGTGTGTTACTATAAAACCAAAAACATTGGGCACAGAGTACCCCATTACATCACAAGGAGCTAAAAAGCTCGACCAAGGATCATATACCCCACGCAGGGGGTATTACACTATACCTAAACATAACAGTCACTGAGAAGCACATCAAAATTAACAAGACTAAATACCATGCATTCCTACCAGGAGAACGATTTATTACAACCTACAAATACATGCAATAAGCCCATCCACAAATAGTAACTATAGATTACAATATGTCATCCACCAGGTAATCCTGCCTGGAACAACATTACTAGCTTCAGATCTTCTCAGATCACCAGAACCATCACATTCCACCAATAGAGAATAGCGAGCCTAAGAGGTTCGAAACAATCCTATCATTCTTGGCACGGTACCAACTGTCTAATAGAAACACCCACAAAGTGTGGTCCTATGCCAACAATTAGAGGATTCAACTAACATCTGAAACCACGCAACTACACTGTTGATGTCATGCAATAGAACCAGCAACCAACTTCTTACAAAGAGGCTGCTCGTCAACACCTTAGGGGTGTTCCTACATCCAGCAAATAAGGGAATCAGGATGAAGGATCCGATCCCAGTAGCTCCTTATTGTAGATTAAACCAAGAGCAAGCTTCGAGGAGCATAAGGTTGAACACCTTGAGGGTACTCTACCTCGTAGCAACAAGAGCCAGCCACTCAAGAGCTCGATGCCCCTATTTGCACAGGAGCATTTCGTCAAACAATCGAATGGCGTTCAAGCAACAACATCAAATGGAAGATGTTCAGGGAACGAGCCCTAAGCAAACTCCACCTATCATGGACACCGGAATAGTAGGGACCTGCCGCCAGGAGCTAAAATGTGCCAACACGTCGAGGACACCATGAGAGGCATGTGCCTGGAACCACCCTGTCGTCAAACACCTGGCCTGCACCCAGAAGCAAGAAGACAGGATGCCCACAAGCCACAAACCTCCTTGTTGAATCAAGCGACGAAAGTCGCCTGAATAGAGAGCTCGTCGAGGAATCCAACGGGGAGACCCATTACGCTCCGTAGTGTCATCCGGTGTCGAACAGTGAACGCCGCACTATGCCTGGAGGAAGAACCTTCGTCGAGCATCAAGGACTCCCAGCCACCCATCGATGATCTACCACCATGGTTCTAAAGCAACATCCAACTACAACCGAGGGTCGCATCACCCTGGCAACTAGGTACTCAGGAGGAGGAGACAAGATGTCAGTAAAGGAGGGTCGAATCAGTCCTTTCTTCCCAGCGATGGCGGTAGCTCGGAACCTAGATCTGGAGGGAATGACCCCTCTCCAACCATCACTCTTAAACGGTGTGGAGTCAACCAGGTCGCCATGCCGCCTTATTCCCAGGTCTAGACTCTTCACACGCCCCCCATCTCTCGTCCACCTGGGATTTTGAGGAGCGCCCCGTCGATTCGGCTAGACCTCTCCCTAACTCCAGAGTAGCCACTGCATCCTTCATGTACAAGCTCTAACCAAGTCGTTGGAGGCCAGGGGGAGGGACGTGCAGAGACGGCGTACCCTCCCTCCAGCGGAAATCGCCGGGCAGATCCTAGAGAGAAGGCAGAACCGAGATCCTAGATAGAAGGCAGAGTGATACCTTTGTCAAAATCATTTTAGATATCTATTTGTTTAGATATCAAAGTCTTTAGGAGGGAAGTATTCATTGAAGAATAAAATATAACATCTATTTGTTTTGATTTTTGTTTCATCTTAAATAATAATATAAGTTATGTTGCACTCCTTATAGTTATTATCATTTTGGCAGAGAAGGAAGAACATATTCTTTAAAAGTGAAAGAGTTGATGTTAATTCGTGATGTGAAGTGACCCTTTTTTATGTAAATAGTTGTACATAAAGATAATTTGTCTTCTTCCCTTCTCTTAAATTTTACAATCTTTCTTTTCTTGTTACCTTTCATAAGTGATAAAAAAGGACGCCCATTCTTACTAGAAAAAACATTTAAAGAATGAAAGTTAGTACCATCTCAAAGCATGTCAAGTATGAGAAAAAAATGATTTAATTGCACAAAGGACGTCCTTAGCCGGGAGGAGGATTTTTTAAAAATGAAGATGCAAAATCAGATACTTTTATGAATTCAAAATTTTTGTTCTATTTCAATGTTCACATGTAGAAGGAGACTCAAGATGTTGAAATATCGATATTTATTGGAATGACCCCACAATTTATTAACATGAAGTTCATCAACATATCTTTTTTTATTGGTGATAGAGTATTAGAAACCATCTCCCATTACAGGTCTACTGAGAATGACTATCTTCCCATAATCACTTCCTTGGTTCTCTTTGATCACCACCCTAATGTCTTGTTATATTGGAGCTTATAGGGGAACCATTTGAAAGTTAATCATCTCAATATAATACCAACATACTATACTAACATATATTAGATGACTTAATATATCTAATCCCAAGATTCGATGTTTAACTTTAAATGAAGATAAATAGCCACTTTTCACAAATAGTCATGCTTTGGCTCAATTAAAAAAATTTATCCTACTTTTGTGTTTTCTTTCCAAGATTCTTGTCACATGAAAAAAGTATAAACACAAAAATAATAGCACAATTATGATTCTCTCATTAAATATTTTTACTATTTATCTCGATTTGTGTGTGTCATCCTTGGGCAGGGGCCATGCTAATCTTCTCTGTATAGTTACAATTTTAAAGGATGTCTCTGAAGGGACAAATATTTTTTTTTATTTTAATGTATTGGGTTTCTTTAAGTTATTATGATATTCCAACATGACAAAAATCAATTACCTTTTTTATTGTATAAGGGTCACACACGCTCATACACGAATAAGATAACTACAATATTACTTTCATTCATGTACTTTTTTTAGAGAAGTCAGGAGGCTATCTTATTCATCTTGCCCTCCTCATGCAAGCTAAAACATCAAAAGGGGTGATTACATTATTTGAGTTGCACGAATTAAATATGGTAGTACTACTACCATCACAAGATTCTATATTAATGATTCCTTCAACAGTTTTGGGCGGTATTCTGTAATAACAGAATCCATTCCCAGATTTTTGGTGGAACTTCGCCAAAGTGTTTGTAGCGTTATTTGCTTCCCTGTGGACATAGCTAATGGACCAATTGGCCTTCTTCTTCTTCTTGATTTGTAAAATCCATATCGCCAACTTCAGATTCTCTTCGTGATCCATCTCCACTGCAATGCAGGCTAGCTGGGAGTCAATTTCTATAATAGCATGATCAATTGACAGGTCCTGAGCGAGGTCCATAGCAGATTCAATTGCCAGAAGTTCCGCCTCAAGGGAATTCTTTGCCTTGCAATTACGTGTTGTCCCTCCCTGCCAACGTATGAATTGGTCTCTACATATCACCGCAACGCTTGCATGCTTATTCTTATAGGCTGCATCTGCATTGAGTTTATAGGAAGGATACTCTGGTTTTTGCCAGCATTCATCATGGTCTAACCTGCACAGTTGCTCATCTTTCTGCCAGGCCACCTCCGTCACCTTCACTTCTTCAGTTATCTTATTAACAAGATAACAAGGTGGTGTCTTTTTCTTCTCAAAGGTCTCTTCATTTCTGTCTTTCCAAATCATCCAGCAAGTAATCGAGAAGGTGACAGCATGCTTTCTCTCCCCTAAAAGGTTTGTGCTTAACCATTGCCATATATCAGTCGCCACATTGAGAGCCGTCAGTTTTTGAGGGTCTAGTATTTTGCTCCATATATCCTGAGCTTTGGTGCAGTCGTGTAAGGCATGAATCACTGTTTCTTCATCTCTTCCGCATCTAGGACAGTTCGCATTGTTGGTCATTTGTCTTCTAAAACGTCGACTGTTCATGAGAATGGCCCCATGACCAACGAGCAATAGAAAAAACTTCACTTTAGCTGAGATCTTGAGCTTCCAGATAAGGTTCCATTTGCCCAGGCATTGGACTTCTTTTTGGGATCTGAGAATGTTGTAGGCACTCTTTGTGGAGAATTGCTCATTGTCAGTGTGAATCCATACCCGCATATCGTTCAGCTGCGGCTCCACAGGAACAGGTATCTTTAAGATTTGCCTGATATCTTCGTCTGAAATCCATTCCTTCAGGAACTCGATGTCCCATTCGTTATTGAAGTTGACAATGCTAGCTACCTGTAAATCCTCCAAATCAGCAGGGATTGGCTTTCTAGTTCGATTATACAAACGTGTATTATGGCTCCACCATTTATCATACCACACATTGATGTTGTTGCCACTAATGGGATTCCAAACAAAGTTCTCATCAATAAACTCCTTACAGTTAAGAACTGCTCGACCCATCCTGGACGAGTTTCCATTTATGCTACTGACATGTTTGGTATATTTTTCCTTTAGGCCTTGGCACCAAAAGGACTTCCTCCCAGACTCTATCTCCCAAGCATGTCTGCTGATCAACGTCTGGTTCCATTCACGCATCGATTTGATGCTTAGGCCGCCATTGTCTTTGTTGTTCGTCACCTTGTTCCAAGCGACAAGCGAGGTGGGGTTGGACTTGTGCCCCCCTCCCCATATGAAAGACCGCACATTAGCATCAATCCTGTCACAGACCTTCATAGGGATGACGGCAGACTGCATCGTGTACGTAGGAATGGTGCTTAGGGTGGATTTTGACATACAGACCCTACCATCTAGGGATAGACTTCGTACAAACCAAGAATTGATGATATTTGTCACCTTCTCGATGATTTCACCATACGTACTAGATGATACCTTCTTGTGAATGAGTGGCACTCCTAGATATTTTCCAAGATCAGTAGTTTCTGTGAAACCACTATTCCTACAAAGAAAACGTCTGGTTACTCTGGGTACGCTTCTCGCAAAGTGGATGTTAGATTTCTTCACAGAGATAGCATGTCCTGAAACAGCACTGAACTCCTCAAAACATTGTTGGATCGTTCTTAGTTGTTTCATGTCTGCCTTTGCGAAAAGGATCATGTCATCCACAAAGCACAGATGTGAGATCATTGGACCATTAATGGACATCTTAATTGGGGTCCATTTCTTGGCTTTCACTTTGCTATCAATATGTTGGCTCAATCTTTCAAGACACAGCACAAAGATATAAGTCGATAGTGGGTCTCCTTGTCTAAGACCCCTGCTGGCTTTAAAGCTATCCGTCAACTTTCCCTTTCCAGGCTATGGACGCTTTTCCTTCAGTCATGGATCCCATAATGTATTGGATAATAGGCTCAGGAAAACCATTTTTCTTCAACGTGTCTTCTACAAAGATCCAATTCATGCAGTCGTAGGCTTTGGAGATATCAATTTCGATCGCCATCATCCTTCTAGCTAATTTCCTCCGCATACTGTGGATTATCTCTTGCACAACTACAATGTTATCTGTGATTTTGTGGCCTGGAACAAAAGTGCTTTGTGTCGGGGACACCCACTCCTCCAGAAAGGATTTGATTCTTTTGACAACAACTTTAGACGCTAGTTTGAGATTTATGTTGTTCAACGATATGGGCCTAAAATGTTCACAGAATTCAGGTTTGGAAACCTTTGGGATGAGGACAATGGTTGCTGCACAAAGATCAGCGTGTAGGGCTTCTCTAGCTAAGGCCTTGGATATAGTAGACAGAACAGACGACTTAACTATTTTCCAGTTAGCCAGTAAGAATGAGCCATCAATACCATCAGGACCACAAGCTTTATAAGGGTTCATGGACCTCAGAATATTATAGATTTCAGCCAGCGTTGGAGCTAAGGAAATCATCCTGCATTTTTCTTTAGTTAGTTGAGTAAAACAACCATAGTACTTATGTACCTCATGAGGATCCGTCGGGCGATCTTCAGTTAGGATAGATTTGAAGTGGTTGATTAGCATGCTTTGGATCTCATTTTTGTCACTTGTCCAGTCCCCGTTGGGTCTTCTCAGCATGGTTACATTATTGATGCACCTCCGTTGTTTAACATAGGTGTTGTAAAACTTCGTGTTAATGTCGCCGTCAACAAGCCACTGAATGTGGCCTTTTTGTTTCCAGTCTTCCTCCTCCGCTCTAAGGATGTCCATATATTTCACCTGCAAGTCCGATATAATATTGGCCATTATGTTGTCGAAATTATCCTCCAAGCTTTTCTGGAGAGTGCTGAGATTTTTAAGGATTCTCGCTTTATCTTTCCTCATTTTCTTGCCATTGTGAGCTGTCCACTTCACAATGTCAGGCTTAGCAATCTCGAGGGCATCTTTGAAGTCCAAGTGTGGTTGTCAGGTAACTCGAAGCATATTCTGAAAATCTATATTCTTCGACCAAGAGCATTTCATGAGGAAGCGTTGGTTGGGAGCTCTTGTAGAGGAGGATCTTACCAAAATCGGACTATGGTCTGACCAGACCCTAGGCAAATGTTCAACTGTGAAATGAGGGTACTTCAATAGAAACGCCGAATTGGCAACAACACGGTCTAACCTCTCATGGAGTGTCCCGTTCCTGTAGGTGAACTTGGGGCCCATAAACCCCAAATCAGAAAGGCCTGCCTCCAGTAAAGTGTTAATGAAGATCGTTGCTTCTTGGAAATCATAACTCTTGCCACCTTGTTTTTCATTGGGACTGGAGGTGGTATTGAAATCTCTAACTACAATCCAAGGTCTGTCAAACGACTTGCTCATATGAACAATGTGCTTCCACAAAAAATTTCTTACAGAGATATGCGGATTGGCATAAATGAAGGTTGCAAAGGTAATGTTTTTGATGAGACAAGTGCAGAATTGTTGATGACTATTAATGATCTTAATATCACAGTCGTCAGAATTCCAACAAATCCAGATTCCCCCCACGAAGCCCCTAGCTTCAACTCTATGGGAGTTGGAAAAACCAAGCTTCTGTATTGTTTGAGTAACTGCAGAACCACTCATCCTAGGTTCAAGAATGGCCACCACTTTGGGTCTTTTGTGTGAGATCATATCTCGGAGGACACGACATGTATCTTTGTTGCCAATTCCTCGAACATTCCAACAAAGGATATCTAACATTAAAGAACTACAGGAGGTGGTAGAAGTCACAGTTACCTTACTGGGGGCCAGCAGGAGTGTGATTCTCCTTTTCTTCTCCAACATCTTCCATTACAGCCTCCTGCTCCTAATTGAGCCTGGGGCTTTTCCTTCTGGTCTCGTAAGGAGGTTTAGGCCTTGCATTCTTAAGTTTTGGGGTGCTTCCCTTGGCTTTCCTGCCTGGCGGCATACGGCACCCTACAATGGTAGTTGGTGTGGTCTCCGATTCTTCATTGTCCTCAACCATCTCAGAGGTTTCCTCGACTGCAGCGGTTGTTGTGTCGTTTATCTTGTTTTCCTATATGCCGTCCGGCGGGTCTGTGCTAATTTCAGTCATAGGCGGAGTTTTAGTGTGGATGGCTTTGTTTCTACTTGGTGCTTTAGTGGTTTCATCCTCCTCCACGTTGATGACTTCCTCAATAACTTCATGGGCATCAGGGTTCACCGCTGTGTGTGCTTCTTTATCCTTCATCTTCGTCTGGGTTGTTTTTGTGATGTCCTTCAGAACCTCCTGTTTATCATCTGCTGTATTTAGCTTATTCTTTTTCCAGACTTTGTCTGGTTTTCCTTCTCCATCTTTCCTATATTCAGTTTGTTTGGTGGTCGTATGGTCCTCTGGGCTTGCCTCTGCATGAGTCTCGTTCTCCCTCTCCTGATCTTCCATTCCCGCAAGATTTGCAAACTTATTTGAGCTTGAGCTAGATGGGCTTCCGTTGGAAGTTTCATTGGTTTTGTTATGTGGTACTGATCGTGCTCGATTCACTGTGGTCTTCCGTCTATTAGTTTGCCAGCTGACGTTACCAGCATCTTCTTTCGACCCCTGCGGGGCTCCCTCTCTACTACCATTGGTTTCATGGATAGCTCCTCTTGATGTGCAGTACTTTTGGTTATGTCTGAGTTTACCACAAACATCACATGTTTCAGGGAATGCTTCATATTCTACTTGATAGATGTCATTATTGATCATAATGTCATGAATGAGAGGTTGTGTGGTGTCCACATCAATAGCAAGCCTGGCGAACTTGCTTCGCGTTCTTGTGGAAGTATGGGCATCAACTTTAACCAGGCTTCCAAGGGCCAGGCCGATGTATTCGAAGATGGTAGATACGTAGAGATGAAGTGGAAGGTCTAAAATTCTTACCCATGTCGCCAGGTAATGGGGTAGTTCTACCGTCGGGCGGAATGAGGGGAACCACTGCCATACTGCAAGACAGTAGCCAAAGAGCTTCCACGGACCTCCGGTTAGCACCATATCGAAGTCTCATTTGCATGAGAACTGCACAACGTAGTGACCAAGATCCACTTCAAACATATTGAACCTGCCAACGGGGTTCCAAAGTGTTCGGATTCTCTCCCTCATGGTCATATACCCCACGTCAGTTCTAATCAATCTGGTGACCACAGTGTATTGCCAAGGCCTGGCGAGATCTTTTTCTACATCCAGCTCTATCTCGAGAGCTGGGATGCCATCAATCTATGATATCTTTACATCCGAAAGGGCCAACTTGTTCTTGAATAGGGATTGCAGGAAGAAGGTTTCTTGGTTTCCCGTGTTACTACTGGTTGATCCTCCTTGAGTATTGTTGTTTCGTTGGGTTTCTTCAGCAACGTATGTCATGTTGGCTTCCCCCTTTGAGTTCGTCACCTGATGGTCCCCCAGCGGCGCGAACTGATCATCTGATGACAGGTTGGGACCATCGGTGCCCTCGTTGCCTTCTGATCTGTTCTCCGGGACAGGCCCACGCATCCCCGCGTACTGAAAGTTTAGTCCTACTCCTGGTATAGGAACCCTAACGCCGCCGTCAGTGGCTCCTCCCGGGTCATCTGGTTGGCCATGATCTTTCCATGGGTTTCTGCTCGAGAAGGGGTAGAATTCCCGATCACCGGATCGGTTATTCGATCCCCTGCCTCCCCCTGATCCCCTTCCCCCACGAGCTTGGCTGCCATCGCCGCCACCCCCTCGTCCCCCTCTGCCCCCCGCGTCCATCTTTCCTTGTATACCTCTTTCCATCATTCATGTACTTCATGATGCATTTTATATTACCACTTGCTTTAAAATGCAATGTGTTTGTGGATGCAAATTGAGATACCAAAATCCATATATTTTTTAACAACCAAGTGTTTTTTCTAGCCTGGATGATTGTAATTGGTAAGATCAAGAGCTAGATTGATGATAAACTAACATTGATAATTGCGTACAATTAGTGTTTTATGAAATGTACATTTTTGCAAGTTACCTAAGCCTCTACTCATTCCTGGAGCCTCTACATAAGTGTATGTCCATGAAATTGATATTGTGTTGAAATGATGCCAGATGTAGCCTATTTCATGATTATATTTGTTTTACAAGAAAAGATACATTTACCTTGAACCCCCACATACGTTTTAGCACAAATATGAAATATTTTTACTTCCCTTTACAAGTACTACTAAGAAAATGTAGCCTTAAATAGATGTTGAAATGACATGTACACACTTTGTTAATTGTTGGAGGCAGAAGAGCTAATGTCCATGGGATGATATGAGGCCATATCTCATCCCTTGAGTCTAATAAAATACAAATTTAATGAGATTGACTTTTTGGGAAAAACCTCAATATTCCCAAGTTATATGTATTCTCTATTATTATTGTTTATGAACAATTATATGCCTTTTATATTAGAAGTAACAAATCCTAATGGAAATTCCAATGACATGAGAAATTGGTTTAACATGAAGTATTATAAGATGATTATGAAATGCAATTAAGTGTATCTCTTATTTGTCTAGGAAGTAAAATGTCATGAAACCGTACATTACTCAACATCCAACCTCCAAAAGACTAGAAAGTCAACAGCTGAAGGATTTGAGCGTTCATCCCAGGTATGGTAATATCAAAGTGTGAATACGAGAGTGTAAAGTCTTTGCAAACATGAACAAATAACAAGCTAAAAGCACCAAAATTATCTCAACAATCGGCAAGTATTATTAATAACAACATTGTTTAATACAAGATTTCAATTACATATTGAAGAGTCAATTTGTAAATGTTTGCTCGTGTATACTAGATAATATCTTCAACAAGTACACCTAAACACATCTCACCAATCCTTCAACTCCCTATCCATACCTAAACCTAGACCTAAACCATATGTGAAACAAGCAGGTCAACACATGAGGTTTTGAGTACATGACTGAAAGAAACATATATATAAGCTTTGCATAATTTGAAAAGATTGCATAAGTAAATAAACAACACTAGACAACTTAAGTGCTTAACAAAATGAGATCTCATGTTTCACGTCATTTTACTCCAATTTTATCAGCAATATCATATATTCATAAATCCTTGACTAACTTCCAAATAGAAGGGTCCATGAGGCTGTCGAAGATTAGCTAACCTTGTTTTTACATGAGGGACCCCATGACCATCTCCAAGAGCTCACCATGTTTATGTGAGGGGGCTTGATGTCTATATTATTTGAGAAAAACCCTTTTTTATATTAGTATAATACAATTTTATATATGTATGTTCAAGTTATAAAAGTAATGAGACAAACCATCGATGTACAATATTACAATACTACATGGCAATATTTGAACAAGTAAACATGCATACATACATACCAAGTTTCAAGAAAGAAAGGCATACTCATATAATTATTAAAGCTCGTACCTAATATAGAGATTCTCAAATTAGCTTGTCCTTAACAATGTAACCACAAGAAACACTTGACTAAGAGCAAGATCATATACATGTATTAGATTCTCATCATTAACCCTAAGTAGTTCCATTTTAGGGTGTTGGTAAAGTTAAGTTCAAGGTGGGTTAATTACATATTTGATGATCTTTTATTGATTTTGAGTCCATCATGAAGGTGTGGTTCAAATTTCATGTCATTTCTAGGTTTCGTGCAATTTATATGATTATTCCAAGATCTAAGTCACTAATGCATATTTTTGGGGATAAAAGACTCATAATAGATCAACAAGGTAATGATTCATCAAGTCGAGAGTTCCATACATAAAATATGATTTAGATCAGCAACACTAGGTTGTAATAAATAGATATCAAGATTAGGTAGATGTCCCTAGGGTGTAGGCATCATACTCCCAACATTGGGTATCAACATTTCAACATACATGCAAGCATCAATATAGTTTGTATGCCATTAGGTGTCAACATTAGATTTAGGTGGAGATCTAAAGAAAAATGATAAAAGAATCAACTTTTATTTTCAAGGGAGGATCATAATAATTATATTCACATTGAGATTAGTGCACAAGCAAAGTAAGCAAGTCAAGCGTCGCACTTGGTCATCACTAGTGGACTTAGGGTCACATACCCCATCATATCAGTACATAGAGTTAACATGGGCATTAGGGCCTCTAATCATCATTGAGCTACTGCTTTCAAGCATATAAAGGGGTTTTATGCATTAGAAGACCAAGATTCCTCATATGAATTAAGGTATACTCATGTTTCACCATAAAGAGGTCATATTAAGACATTTCGTACTATAGAGAACAAACATAGTCTAAAGGGGTCCATGGGTGATATTGTGTCATGGAGGGGTATATGAAACTGATTTATGGGTTCGTCTAACATCAATCCACATTAAGATATAAGATTAGCATCATAGGGCATGGTACATCATTGCTAGTCAAAACAAGTCATATTAGGGTAAACTAGCATTTAAGTCCACCAATAGTGCAGAAGTGTGGTCAAAATGATTATTAGGCTACAAGATGGCATCAACTACTAATTAGATCACTAGGAAGTAATTTGAGTAATAAAAACCCAAACTTCATCATCATCCTATATCAAATGAGTTCAATAATATCAAAGTTAGCTACTTTTAGCAAAATTGGGGGACACACAAGGTAATTAGGATCTCAGACTTAGCCCACTGCATATATTTCGTTGACATGATGAATTTGATATATAGTTTTGATATATTTGACCAATGGAGGAGGAGGTATAATTTTTACAAAACTAGCATCAAGAACTTTAGAGGATATCAATATGGGTGTTACCACAATGTATTGCACAATACCACCCCTTGGACTATGATCAGGAGGTCAGTTGAGACACCCTGCTCATGTGTCCAGATGTTGGGCCTGCCTCCATGTGTTCTTGGATATTGGTTGGTGCACCTTGGTTGTGTGATGCCCAACTGCCCCCAACCAGTCCAGACATCATCACGATGCTTGTAGACCGCCTGTTATAGCTACGGGTCTCTCCCAGCATTGGCTTAGGCCCCACCCACAGTGGTCGACTGCTACCTCTTGTTATTCTGGATGTAGGGTGGGGTGCACTATGCACCCATGAGTTCTTGGTCATCTAGATCACATTGCCCAAGATCCAAGAAACCCTATTCACC
The DNA here is from genome assembly GCA_963693085.1 of Alisma plantago-aquatica. Taxonomy (NCBI): domain Eukaryota; kingdom Viridiplantae; phylum Streptophyta; class Magnoliopsida; order Alismatales; family Alismataceae; genus Alisma; species Alisma plantago-aquatica. The sequence continues at coordinate 15,729,017 of OY856411.1, forward strand.
CTCCAACATTGGCAGTTTCTCCAACCTACGACTTTCGTGGCAGCAAACCCACTGACAACTCAAGCCCAATGTGACCAAATTGCCTTGCAACATTATGACAAGGTGCCACTCAGCTCCACCTAGGCCCTTCGGTCGTGTCTATGTTTGTGGCCTTGGTTGGAGGTGTGGAGCTCATGACCAAATGCTTGGTGCCATGAAGGAATGTTGGAGCCTAGGGTTAGGGCTATAAGGTGGAGAGGAAGAAATAAGGTTGTGGTGCAAGAAGGCTAGAGCAAAATAGAAAGGAATGAAAGAGGAAGTTGAACCATGGCTTTTTCCCAAGGTGAGAAGGCTCAAGGGAGAATATGAAGGTGCCTATTTGTCACCAGAAAATCATGCTACAGTATAAACCAATGGAGGAGACAAAGGAGAGGTGTTGGATAGATGGGTCCAACTTAGTACATGCATGATACAACTATGGTAAGGTTTCTACGCCCACCTACCCAAGATAGGCAAGTGGATGGGCCTCATGTCAACTTGGGCCCAATATGCTCAAAAACCCAATTAAATCAAATATTGATTAGCAAAATTCAAATGGCCATATCTTGGGCTATGATGGTCCTATTGAGGCATTTTTTCACTTTGGAAAGATAATTGAAATCTCTACAATATGAAATAAATAGTACAGCAAAGTGATCATATTGGTGAGGTCTAATGTCAATTGTTATATCAAAAGTGCAAATTAACATCACACATCATTTAATTGTTTGAAGTGACCGAGTTGGAGTACTACAACCTTCCAGTTATGAAATCTACATCAAATTGAGTAATAGGATACTAGATGGGAGAGAGAGGGTACAATATAGGAGGGATAAAGCTCAAGTTGTCACATCCTTCCATACTTAAAAGAAATTATGTCCTAGAAATTCTCCCAAGATCAGAATCAAAGGTCAAAGTCACCACATACATTGTGTTTAAGAAACCAGTCCTTGTTATCAAGCCATCTCCCATCATGGTCTACACAGATAGGTTGCCATCATAAAGGGTGTACTCATCCCTTTTATATATGTATTACTAGGTTTTCGAAACATACTATGACCTCATGTTGACATTAGGGTTTTCCCACCCCTTATTATCCCTACATTAGGTTTTTGTTCATGTATTTATACGATCATGAGTTGTGTTATCAAAGCATGTGTTGTCAATTTATCAAATGGCATGTACATCATCATAATTTTCAATTAAGCCTATCATCATCATTATATTTTCATCAAGTTACTACCTACATACATGGATTAGTTTTCCCCTACAATTATAGCAATTATCCCCAATTAGGTTCATTACTTTACATTTTGGTTCATAAATTAAGCATTATATTCATGATTATTGAAGTTAAGATACCAAGGCATAATCATATCAAGTTTGGGATTTTAATAATACATCTTTCATGCATGGTATGGTTTCATTTTGGGTCTATCTTATCACGGTGACTTATTGTACATATATCAAATTTTTAACTTAAATGAGTTTATTCATGTATCGAGCAACATTTAAGGAACATATTGTCGACATCAAGGTTTTGTAATTGTCTTACTTGAATTAAAAGAGCTTTTGAAAGGCAAGAAACTCAAGATAAGGAAATGTCTATGTCATGGGAAAATGTACTAACCACCCACATATACCCTTACGAAACTTTTATCCAACATTTCTAAATAAGGGAAACCACTAGATTCATTCACATAGAACCTCTAACCTGAGCATGAGGCTCTTCATGGAGTTCATCCATTTAATGCATCATATTATAATTTTGGGACATATTCCTCACCTAGACCAAAAACATACATATATTCAAATTCTTCTATATCCAGGGTTTGATCTTTTCTTAGGAAATTCAGTGTTTAACAATTTCAAGGGAACAAAACACTAGGTGACTCGATTCATCTACTTAGAAGTAGTCTATCTTAGGAGTCATCATCATGTATTTCATTGCTCATATTTTTAACACTTAATATGTTTTGGAGGTTAGATACTCTGACCTTCTCTTGTGTCAGGTTCAATCATATAAAGAGTTCACCCTTATCATATGTCTCATGGTAGAGGTTCTTCTTTGTAATGAGGTTGATGTCGATTTGGTCCCAAACCATATCTCATGTATCGTATCCTAACATGTACAATACTATGCACAAGCAAACATGCCAACCCATTAGCTAATTTTAGTGCATCAGTCAAGTCACATGTACCATACAAGGAGCCAGGTTTATCTCGGGTAACATGGTCAAACTCATCCCATATGATCAAAACATACTTGATCCTTCCAAAAACAAACTTAGGTCATTTTGAATCAAGCTCGTATCATAAGCATCAAAATCATTATCAACATTATGATCATCATCCTCCTCATCATCATCAGCATCATCGTCATCATCATCAACATCGTCGTCATCGTCGTCATCATCATCATCATCACCATCATATTAGATCATCTAGGTTACTTACAAGCCTAACCTTTATTGGCTCTAGACAACTATAGTGACTACAACTAGCATCTTAACACTCTCATCTAGACTGGTGTTACATCTCTTTCTCTTAGATTACATGGACACTCATTGCCTTTCTACGTGTTGTAACATTTTCATATGTACATATATACTAGAACTTGAAAAAGATTTTCTTCAATGTTTCAACATGCGATAGAAAATCACCATACTCTTTTTGAATAAAACCAAAAACCAAAGTGAGTTACCACACTCATCAGGCATTTGAGTCTGTGACACCTAAAGGTCTAGCAAGGAAATGGTGCATACTTATGCAGCTACCCTAAGAACATTTCATGAACATATGTCTAAGGTAATAAGAAGATCTCCTTTTTCTCACCCTCTGAACCTACATCCCATACTACATGATAGAAGAACAATATAAGAAAGGTTCTAGGAAACAACACAAGTTTACACCTATTTCTAGAACATCTAGGTTCTCACCTAGAGGCTAAGTCAACTTTGTACTCTAAGGATAACTCATTAAATTTCTAGGTTTGAGATGTCAGGTTGAGTTAGTTTGTGTTTTAGGTGGTAAATGTTTGGTATAGTTATTTTTCATACTCTAGTACCATCTTCATGAAACCATTTATTATTCAACATCCAACATCCAAATAATTAGAAATTCAATGGTTGAAGGATTAGAGCATCCATCGCCATCATAGTAATATCAAAGTGCAAATGTGGAGGCGTAAAATCTTAGAATACATGAATGAATAACAAGCTAAGAACACCACCATAATCTTAACAATAAAAAATTATTATTACTAGAAACATTGTTCAATACAAGATCTAAATTACATATTGAAGAAACAAATTTTAAAAGTTTCCTCATGTACACTAGATAGGATCTTAGAATAAGTACACTTGAACACATCTCAGCAAGCTTTCAATTCCCTAGCCATATCTGAATGTAAAACATATATGAAACAAGTGGGTCAACATATGAGGTGTTGAGTACAGGGTCGAAAGATACATATATATAAGGTTTGCATAATTTGAAAATATTGCATAAGTAAACAAACAACAATAAACAAGTTAGGTTCTTAACAAAATGAGAACCCATGTTTTATGCCATTTTACTCCAATTATACCAATAATATCATGTATTCATGTATTATAAATATATGCTATGACCTTTCCTAAAAAAAATATCATGTATTCATAAGTCCTTGACTAACTTCCCATATTAAGTGTATGTGTGAGGGTGTTGAAGATTAGCTAATCATGTTCCTATGTGAGGAAACTCAATGTCATGTCCAAGATCTAACCCTATTTATATGCTAGGGACCCCAATGGATAACTTAGTTGAGCAAACACTATTTCAAATTTATATAATGGATATATATAGATATATATATATATATATATATATGTGTGTGTGTGTGTGTGTTTGTGTGTTCATGTGTGTTAAAGTTATAAAAGCAACGAGATAGAGCATCGATGTACAATCATACAATGATACATGGCAATATTTGAGCAACTAAACATGCATACATACATATCAAATTGTGAGAAATAAAGTAATAGTCATATAAATGTTAAATCTCATACCTGGTCTAGATATTCTTAACTTATCTTATCCTTGACCATCTACCTCAAGCAACACATGATTGAAATCAAGATTACATACATGTATTAAATTCTCATCGTTAACCCTAACTAGTTCCATTTTAGGGTTTGTCCAAATTAAGTTCAAGGTTGGCTAATTACATATTTGATGATCTTTTACAGATTCAGAGGCCATCATGAAGGTGTGGTTCGAATTTCTTGTCATTACAAAGTTCCATGCATTTTATATAATTATTCCAATATTTAAGTCACTAATGCACATTATGGGGTCAAAAGACTCATAATAGAGCAAAAAGGTCATGATTCATCAATTGGAGGGTCCAAACATAAAATATGATTTAGATCAAAAATACTAGGTCATAAGAAATACATATCAATATTAGGTGGATGTCCCCTATGGTCTCAGAATCATACTCCCAACCTTGGGTATCAACATTTCAACATACATGCAAGCATGAACACAGTTCATATGTTATTAGGAGTCAACATAAGATTTATGTATACATCTAAAGCAAGTTGATAAAAGAATCAACTCTTATTTGATTGGGAGGAGCATGATAATAAGACTCACATTGATATTAGGGCAGAAGCATAGTAAGCAAGTCAAATGTCACACTAGATCATCACTAGTGGGCTTAGGGTCACATACCCCACCATATAAATACATAGATTGAAAATGGGAATTGGGGTCTCTAATACCCATGGGTCTACTAATTTCAAACATATAAAAGGTTTGATGTATTAGAACACCAAAGTTCCACATTTGAATTAAGGTATATTCATGCATCACCATAAAGGGTCATATTCATGAATTTAGTATTATAGAGAGCAAATATAGTCTAAAGGGGTTCATCGGGTGATGTTGTTCCATGGAGGGGTGTATGAAACCAATTTCAAGGTTGGTCCAACATTTGTCCATGTAAATATGCAAGATAGCATCATAGGGAAAAGTACATCATTACTAGTCAAAATCATTCACATTAGGGTAAACTATCATCATGAGGCCATCAATAGTGCAAAATATGGTCAAAACAAATTATTAGGCTACAAGATGGCATAAGCTCCTAACCAGAGTATTGGGAAGTAATTTGAGTAATAAAGATTCAAAATTTATCATGGACATGTATCAAATGAGTTCAATAAGAACAGAGTTAGTCACTTTAAGGGAAACTGGGGAACAAACAAGATAATTAGGATTTGGGACGTAACTGACTATGTAGATCACATTGAGCTAATGAATATGATATACATTTTTGATATATTTGGAAAAGGGAGGAGGAAGTCACATTTCTTTTACAAAACTTGCATCATGAACTTCATAAGATATCAAGATGGGTGTTATAATGATTTATTACATCATCCCAGCCCTTGGATTGTGATCTGGAGGTCGCACAAGACACCATGCTTGTTTGTCCACAAATTGGGCTTGCCATCACGTTTGGCCTGGATATTGGCCGACACACCTTGGCTATGTGATGCCCAACTGTCCCCGACTGATCAATCCGCCATCACAGTGCCTACAAAACATATCATTGTAGGTTTTTGAAAGTTGCTCCCAACATTGGCTCACACCTGCACCTAGCCTCGGCAGCCAGCTGTGAGCCGCTTGTTGCTATGGTTGCAGGGTGGGGGCACGATGCACCCACAAAATCTTGGTTGTTGAGATTGAGTCACCTGAGATCTAAGGGACCCTATTCGCCCTCCACCATCATTAGCTACTCAAAGCAGTGGGTGCCATGGTGGAGGGCCCATGCCTAGGGTGACTAACTGGCCCTGTGAGACCGTGCCAAGATGCCAATAGTCTCCTACCGAGCCATATGGTTGTACTTACACCCTTGATTGGAGGTTGGGGCTCCTTTTCGGATGCTTTTTGGCCTAGAGGAAGGGTGGCGGATAAGGTTAGGGCTAGAAGTAGGAGAGGAAGAATCAGGGTTGTAATACGAGAAGGCTAGAGAAAAAATGAAGGAAGATGAAAGAGGAAGTTGATTTGTGGCTTTTGCTTGAGGTGAGAACATATGAGGGAGCCAACAAAGGTGCCTATTAGTCACTATAAAATCATGTTGTAGTCAATCTAAAATATGGATCAATAGAGAAGACAAGTAGAGGTGTTGGGTGTATGGGTCCATCATAGTCCACACATGATCCAATGGTGGTGAGGTTCGAAGCCCACCTACCAAAACTGCAAAAGTTGCTAGCCCACTGGAAAATTTTGATCCAATAAGATCGAAACCAATTAAATAAAAGATTAAATATCAAAGTAATATTTTTTATCTTGGGATATGATTCTCTGATTAAGGTGATTTTTTCACCATTGGAAAGATAATTGAAAGCTATACAAAATATTACACAATATAATAATATTATGATATTGATGAGGTCTAATTGCAGTTGCAAGATGTTGATTCATCAACACATGAAACTTAGATCAAAGTGCAAATTAATTTCGCACATCATAAAGTTGATCATTGAAGTGAAAAAATTGGAGTATTACAACACTATAATTATGAAATCTACATCAAATTGAGTAAGAGGACACTGGATGAGAGAGAGAGAGAGAGGGTACAAAAGAGGATGGAAAAATTTAGGTTGTCACACAAAATATTATTGGGTGATTTATGGAAATTTTACTTTAGGAACTGAGAATAACAAATAATACAACAACACACTTGCTTACCCCAGTATTCATGAAATATCTATGTACATCAATTCCTTTATCATTTCTTTATTTTATGAAATTAATAATGGAAAATCTTAAATTTTAATGGAAAGAATATGTGTCTTTATGTAAAGAGATTTATATGTGCTATTTTATATTTCCTTCTTAGGAAAAAAATGAGTGACCAAACATCCATTAGATTAGTGATGACAATCTCAAACAAGGTATGATGGACCCAACCCAACCCGAACTAAAATTTTGACATGAAATGACCCACATTAAATCCAAAAAATCTAATTTGGTTCCAAATAAAATTTAGCAATGTGAGCAAATTTTCGTTTTGTAGGAACCCGAACCAAACTCGTTCAACCCAAGAGTATCTTGAAATGACCCAAAATGAGCCTTTTGTGAATTTCATAAACATATATCTAATAAACATACTTCATAACATTTTTTGCAGCTCCTATGAAGAATGTTAACTTCAAATATGTCAAATTTGTGTACATGACATATTTTTTATACTAGAAACCTAATTTAGGACTAGAATTAAACCCCAAATTCATTTAATGAGTCAGGACTTGATTTGACCTGACTTGATTTCTAGCCCTACTTTAGATGGACAAAGTATACATATGAAAAGTATATTTGTGCAAGTTATTTAAGCCTTTACTTATCCATTAAGACTCTACTTAACTGTACGTCCATGATACCAACTAGTGATGATGCTTAACTAGTAATGATGTGTTGGAAAGTTGTCAGATGTATCATGTTTTGGGATTATGTGAAAAGATACATTTACCTTAACACGACACATACTTTCTTAGAAGTTCAATTACATTGTTTACCCCCTACAAGGCTACAACTATTACTATGAATATGTATCCATAAAAGAATGTTAACATGGCATGTACACACTTTTTCATCTATGGGAGAAATGCCAATTTATGTTCAAAGAAAAGTATGGGGCCATTTATTATCCCTTGAGTCTTATAATATTTCTTTTAATTTTCATGAGGAAGAGTACATTCATATGAACAATATGAGGTCTATTAAAATGAATGTTTCAAATTATGATAAAAATGATTTATGATGGGTGATTTGTCTATGGAGGTATAACACTCCTAGAATACTTATTCTTACTGGATGGATGGTCATCTTGAACATATTTTCTATGAAAGGCGTCTTGAGATATATTTGGTCATGATATTGTTTTGTGATGTTTTCTTTGTGAATATTATTTCAAGAGTAAAGATAAAATTCTCCTTTGTTGTTCTCGTATAGAAGTCCTTTGGAGGAAAGTAAACATTAAAGAAATGAATACAAACACAACTAATTGCTTAGATTGTTGTTGTATATTAAAGTATAATAGAAGTCGCCTTCCATGCCTTACTATTTTTATCATGTTGGAAGAAAAGAAAGTATAAAGTTTTTCAAAGTAAAGTAATCAATTTTTATTGTTGATGTGAATTGATTATTTTTTATATAGATAGTTTGGACATGTAGCTAATTCGTCTTCTTCCCTTCTCTTAATTTGTACCATGGTTCAGGAAAGTGGTATGCAGTGTACGGGCGGAGAGGGTACTGCATAGAGTATATGCGGTATGTGGGGGTATATACGGGAGTATATGCAGTATTTGATTTTTTAATTTCAATAAACTAATTATATATAAAATAATATAGCGAGATCATAAATTAAAATATATAGAGTAGGCACGTATATCTATTTACTTATAAACATATTAATATGCATGCATGATGTATGATATGCTTATATATGTATATATGTCTATATATAGAATGTGTTTGTAATATATGTACAATGTACAAATATATTTTTTTTGAGGAAAGGTTATGTCATATATTAAAACACATCAAAGCAAGCAAACACCTGCTTATGTGAGTACCCTACAAGATGTTGAAAATATCGTAGACTATAAATAAAAACTGAAAACATTCATGCCTAGATGAGATAAAAAGCAATGTTTTGTTGAAGAGGGGGAGGCACCCCCTAAAAAGCCTCAAGATGATATAAAGAAGATAATCCCAAGTTTGTTAAAGAATGCATACACCCGAAATTGTAATCAAAGTTGTTGCCGAACTATACTAACACTTGTTTCATCATCAACCATAGCTTTGAGATCACACAAAAAAATTTCTTCAGAATCTCCTTCATCAGATTCGTCATGTCCTCCTTCGACTTGGTTACCTGCATTTTGTTAGAATGTAAAGATCTACATCTATTTGTGATATAATATTTTGTTCTATTTTTTTGTTGAATATTCTGTTGTTTCTTTCTTTCCAAATATTCCAACTGATTTTGGTGAAAATATCACTGCTGTTGAAGTTTTTGTATTGTCTATTTGGAGTGATTTGTAAGGGGAAAGTTGCTTCCTTGAGGTCAGGAAGGCAGTTTCGGGTAAAAGGTGTGAAGATGTTTTGTGAGAAGATACACTTGAAGAAGATGTGATCAACTGAGTCACTATTTTTTTCGCAAAGTGAGCATCTGAAAGGACCAATAAAGCCCTTTTTTGTAATGTTTTCACCTGTGAGTAGTTTGTTTTGTAGTAAAAGCCAAAGGAATGTTTTATATTTTTTCGGCCATTTCTGTATCCAAATTTTTATTGTTGATGAGGATAAACCTCTGTAGGATAGGTAAGTGTAGGCTTGTTTAACCGAGAATATGTGGCCCCATTTCCAAGTGATGGAATTTGAGAAGTTGTTTTCCAAGGAGAAAGTTAGATTTCTGAAGTCATTTTGGCTAATCTGTGTTTGAATGCATCTTTTAAGAGAGTTTGATCTGTTGCTGGTGATAAGGGTTAGAGATTTGTCTATCTTCATGTTGAGTAGTCTATTTGGAATGTTCCATTTTGGTCGAAGATTGATAACTGAGTTGTTTTCGAACCAAGGATCGAACCAGAAGAAGATATTTTGGTGAGAGTGAGGGGGAGTGTTAATGATTTGAGTGATCATTTGGATGTTTTTGTTGATGTATTTCCAAAGTGGGGAAGCTGATTTTTTTGGGATATGATGCCAGGGGGGTGAGTATTGGTAGTATTTGTTTTGGATGAGTTGTGTCCAGATTTTTGGTTTGTTTTGGAGCATACTATCGATGATTTTAGTTATAAGACAGAGTGCGTGTGTTTCAATGTTTATGATGCCCCAACCTCCTTGGTCAAGAGGAGCTGATATAGTTTTCCAATTAACAAGATGATAGTGTTTCCCTGATTTTTCCGATTTGTGGAAGTTGTTCCAAAGAAAATTTCTTCTGATTTTATCTAGAATGGATTTTGTTTTTGGGGGAAGAGGGACGCAGCTTAGGAAGTGAGAAGTGATAGGAGTGATGACATTGTTCAGTAGGGTAAGTCTTCCAGAGAGATTTAGGAAGTTATTTGTCCAATTTGAGAGTTTTGAGTTTATTTTTGAAATGATAGGGGTCCAGATAGCATTTGTTATGTTGTATGGAGTGATGGGAAGACCCAGATACTTGATTGGAAAATCTTCGGTCTTGCATCTTAAGAGATCTTTAAAATGCTCCAAAGAGGGTTGATTTATGTTAACCCCAAAAATGGAGGATTTGTGCAGATTTATTTTGAGCCCAGAGATATAAGAGAAGATGTCAATGATTCTAAAGATATTAAGGAGGGAGGATTCATCCGGGGAGGAGAAGATAATAGTATCATCCGCAAATTGAATGATATTATCCTTGCATTCCCCAAGAGAACTGATAAGACCATTTTGTTTGCCCAATTGGATCATACGGGAAAGAATTGTTGTTATGATGATGAACAGATAAGGAGAGAGTGGGTCTCCTTGTCTAAGTCCATTTGTGTTATGAAAATAACCAAAAGGAACACCATTTATGATAGTTGAGAAATGGTTTGTAGATATGCAAGCATGGATCCAATTAACCCATATGTCTGGAAAACCAAAACCCTTAAGAGTTTTAATTAAGCAGTTCCAATTTACAAAATCAAAGGCTTTTTCAAAATCTAGTTTGATTGCTAGAAGGGGGGTTTTGTTTTTCTGGCAAAGATGAATTGTTTCATTGACCATCAGGAAGGCATCTTGTATACTTCTATTTTTTAGGAAGGCAGTTTGGTTAAGTGGGATGATGTCCTCCAAGTGAGGTTTTATCCTGTTTGCTAGTGTTCTAGCAATGATTTTATATGAGGTATTTATAAGGCTGATGGGTCGGAAGAGGGATATGTGGTCAGGTTGACTAGTCTTTTTTATTAGAGTGATAAAAGTTTTATTTATGAATTTGATGATGTTATGAGGGTTTTTACTAGCATGGAAGGCAGACAGAAAGGCTATGAAATCTTTTTTATAGTGGTCCCAATTCGCCAGGTAGAATTCAGTGTTGAGTCCATCTAGTCCGGGGGATTTAATTTGACCTAGGTCAGAAATGGCAGCATTCAATTCTTCCAGGGAGAAGGATTTTATAAGTTCTTGTGGATTTTTTATGTTCTTTTGACAAATTGTGTCCCATGATAAGTTATTAAGGCATGTGGGATTGTGATTGTTATTGAAGATATTTTTAAAATGGTTAGTTATGTGAGTTATGATGGTTTGTTTATGTGAGGTGAGTCTTCCGTTTATTGTTAGATGGGTTATGGCATTTTGTCAAAAATTTTGGTTACAAATTTTGTGATAAAATTTAGTGTTTTTGTCGCCTTCTTTTGCCCAAGTGATTTTTGCCCTTTGTCTCCATTTGGTTTCAATACAGTTATTTATGTAGTCCAGTTCAGCTTTAATGGTAAGGACAAAAGCAGGGTCAGCAGATGGGTCCTTATCCACAAAAAAGAACTGTTCTTCAAGATTTTTTTGTATTTTGAATAAGTTTTTTGGGTTTTGGAGTTTCCATTTTTTTATATGAGTTTTAATATTTTTAGTGTTGTTTTGGATATGTATTCCTATGTTTCCTATTTGTGAGTCGGAAAGTTCCCATTGTTCTAGATAGGAGCTGGTGAAGTTGTTTGTTTAGAGCCAACTGTTTTCAAATTTGAAAGGTCTCATGCCCCATGAGGTAGATGATGTGTCAAAGATTAGAGGGAAGTGATCAGATATGGTTCTGTGGGAGATATGAACTGATGAGAGTGGGTGTTTGTCTTCCCAGAGGTTTGAGCAAATGAAGTGGTCAAGTATGGCATAAGTCTGGTTTCTAGACCAGGTGTAAGATGCATTTGAAGGTTTGATGTCAATCAAAGAATGGTTTGTAAGCATCTTACTAAATTTTTTATCAGCAGCAGACATAGTTTGAGGGGAGGGGATGGAGTTGAGTCTATCTGAGACTTGTGTGATCAAGTTGAAATCTCCACCCAAAACCCATGGAGACAAGTGGTATTTTGTAATGAGGTGATTTAGTTTAGCTAGATAGACTGTTTTGTTGTGTCCTGGTTCCCCATAGATTCCAGAGAAAGACCAGAGATATCCATCGAAAAGGTTTTTGAAATCAATGGTTATTGAGAATTTTAGGATTGATGTGTTTTGTGAAGCTAGACACTGGTTGTTAAAACCAACTAAGAGGCCACCTTTGAATCCCTCGGGAGGTAATTGGACCCAGTCGGTGATTCTATTTCCCCCTATTGTTTTGAGAGCAAAAGGGGTTAGATAGGTTTTTGTTTCTTGAATCGTAATCAGGTCGATTTTATTTTTGTATATGTGAGTACGTATTTTTTTTGTCTTTGGAGGTTTGCAGCTCCATAGATGTTCCAAGATGTGATTTTCATTTTTAATTCTTGGGATGATTTACGCTTAAAAAAAATTTAGAACGTCGAAGATTTTGTCACTGCAGGAAAGAGTCTTTTATTTGACCAACCCATAAAGGTTTCTAGGTTATCTAGAACTTTATGAGCAGTATCTTCATCTTCTAGTTGAATGCCAATATTGTTTCTGAAGGAAGTGAAGTTGTTTATGTTTGACCATGATGAGATATCTTCAATAGAATCTAAATCTTTATTTTTGTCTTTAAATGGGGGAGTAGATGATAAAGGATAAGCTGAAGTTATGTTACTATATGAACGGGGAGAGATATTTGGAGGAGTACCTGACTTTGCTCTGTTGATGATGATAGTACTTTTTGAGTCTTTGTGATTTGGCTTCATGATCTTCTGGAAGTAGCTGGATGTATGCCTTTGTTGTGAGCTCTCCTGGTCCGAACTCTGCAAAGAAATTTCATCCTTATGCTGAGAAAAGTTTTGGTCTTTTTTTGGTAGATGTTTTTGGTTTTGTGATGGGTGGCTCTCCTTAGTAGAGGGAGGGGATGGGAAGGTGGAACCTCTAGGTATGTATGAGTTATCATGAAATGAAGGTTCGGGTGATCTGTTTCTTTTCTTGCTTGTCTGGAGGTATGGGTTTTCATAGGGGTTTGAGTTTTTTCAGATCCAAACATGATTTCGGTCACTTGATGCCCTGGAATGCATGGTGGTCTTTTTATCTTTGTTTGGGCTAAACCAAGAGGGGGGTGTTTTGTGAGGTCTGAGAAGGTGGTGTTGTTCTCGGTGGGATGTTCAGCAGATAGTTTTATATTGTAGATGGATTCACCAATTCTAATATTGATCGTTGGAGGTAGGGAGATAGCATCTTTGACGGAAAAGAGACAATATGCTTTGATGTATTGTGAAGGATGTAAGGTTTCAGGGCTGATGTATTGTAGTGTTGCCCTGATTGAATGGGCAATGCCTCTGAATATCTCAATTTCCCATAGGTGTGGAGGGAGATTTGAAATGGCGACCCAGTCGGAGCCACCTGCAGGGGCTGGAAAAGAGCCTAAGTCAGCTGACCATTTTGATAGTCTGGCCGAAATGAAACTCGATCCACAGGGTATGGTGAGAAATTGATTGAAGAGGTGGTTTATCTTTGTTCCTTCTGGGACAGTATAGATGAGTTGGGTAGGAGAGAAAATTTTTGGTTTAAGGATGGTTTGACCGTGAATGAGTAGGGCTAAGGCACGGGTAATGTCTAGGACATTAATGGGCTTGCTGTCAAGGTTGTTTTCAACAGATATGAGAATGCTTCTAAGGGTGAGGACCTTGAGAAGATGTGTTGAGTTGGCTGGAAGGTCAAGAGCGATCGCATATTCCAGGTGGTCTGGAGTTTTCATTTTTAAAGAGGCAGATGGATAGATTGAGTTATGTGTTTGAGATGGGATTGAAAGGAGAGGGTTTTTGGAAAGAGTTTTCTGCGTTGATACTGAATGGTTCTTTGGCTTGTGGTAGGGTTTTGATATAGGAGGAGTCCAGGAGTTTGTAATCAGTGGGTGTGGGGAGGTAGTGTCTGCATGTTCAGGCGGGAGATTTGTGAGGCGTGCAAAGGTGTTTTTTGACAGAAAATGATGTTGGGGGGTGTGTATTGTGCCTGTGATCTGAAAAGGACTTTTTTGGGACTGTGGAGGTTTTGTGAAAAGGCGGGAATCTATTCGAGAGAGAGTGCATGGAGGAGGAAGCGGGATCTGCATGGGTTTTGTCCTGGTTTGGGGGATGTCGAGCTTTGCATAATCTTTTTATGTGACCTATCTGATGACAACCAAAACAGGTGAGGTGAGAAAAGCATCTGGATGTCGAGTGGTTGCTTCTGAGGCAAAGAGAACAGTGCAGAGCTCGGAAAGGTTTTTTGGGGGGGACCAAAGTCCAGATTTGGGCGGTGGGGGTTTTTTCTAAAAGATTGTTTATGAGGAGGGACAATTTTGCATGTCCAAGAACAGGAAAGGCTACGTTTAGGCGATTCAAGTCTGTGAGAATGATATCCTCTACCAGGGAGGGTCGAGGTTTTAGGGTTATATGTAAAGATGACAAATTGGGCCTATAGTTTTTCTTAATCGATGGGGAGGGGAAAAGTTTGTACCTTTCTGCGATAGAACTTTGTTGTTGTTCCATTGTGGATGTGATTGTATCCTCCTCTTCCTCAGAGCCTGAGGAGACGGAAATAGGCCATGATTTTTCACCCATGGGGGGTTGGTACTCATCCCTGACGAAGAGTTGGTCCGCCGAGTTTGATGATGAAGAGCTAGCTTGATCGTGCCTTTTGTAAAGATAGGCTAACTCTGGAGGAGTGTCATTGATGAAGTCATGCACCCAGGCTCGAAATGTACGATTTTCCATCGATTGAATGAAAATCGACCACTCTGGCTTGACCTTCAGCTCAGCAAGCATGTCGCTCCAGCCTTCGGAGATGAGGAGGATGGGAGTTTTTTTGCCCCAGGTTGGTTTGGAGGGGAGGGACCATGAGACCGTCACCTGGAAGGAGCGGTGACCAATGTTTATCATGCAGGTTCCCGGTGAGATGTCAAACTTGTGGTAGATCCAAACTCGTGGTAATGGAATGCTCGCTGATAAGGAGGGGTCTGAGAGAGGGATTTCCATGAAGGAGAAACGGGAGTTCATGTCGGTAAGAGATGTCGGAGTTTTTGTGTCGCCGTTTGTCACCAAGGGTTTTTTTTCCTTAAAGCACGGTGGATAGATGAAGTCTTACCGTTTCTAGGCATGCAAGGTGTTTTTATGCATGAGGCAAGGGTGAGCATGCCTCCTGTAAACATGGTGTTATTAGATCATTGGATGGGTCTTAAATGCTTTTCTCTGGATCAAATTTTTTTTCTGATTTGATCTGACAGCCAAGATGATCTTAGGAAGGAGAGCTATAGCCGGCAAAGAGAATAAAGATTTTTGGATTTTGATGCGAGATTTTTTAATGTAGATAAACTTTGTTGTTTAGCTGGTGAGAAGCAAGAGGATATACTCAATCTCTGGAGATGTGGAAGGTGTAATCAATGAATTAACACCTGCATGTTTCTGTAAACCATTTGTGATGCCCAAGGTATGTCGCAAAGGGTGTTGATATGCTTAGAATGTATTGTAGACTGTTGTGAGACTAGGAGGAGTAAAGGGGGAGACACATTTACTTTTATTTTGGCGCCGCTTTGACAGATCTCCGAAGGTGAAGAGTAAATGGTACTTGGTGGAGATAGGAGATGAAACACTCGATTTGGGATCACAGTAATGCTAATCAAGAAGATGCTGAGGAAATTTTTGTTTTCATACCTGAGAATCCCTTGTGCATGCTGGAGAGAACAGAAGCCAGACAACGTGGAATTGCACAAGAGAGGGAGAATTGGGTCGCAAGATCGGAAAATGGCAATCACCGCCAACAAGTAGAGAGATGGCCGAGGGAAGAAAAAACTTGAAGAAAGAACCTGACTCCGAGATGGGGGCAGTCAGACGCCGACTGACACAGTGAGGGTGACCGTCTCCTTCAATGAGCTGAGCAAAAACAAGAGGCGGAGGATAGGTAGAATCATGCCGGGAGGGGGCAGATGTCACCGAGCAGAGAGAGACCGGAGAGATGTTTCTAGAGAGAAGTTGGAGCTTTCTCTCACTTACCTACCGTTTCCATACAATGTACAAATATATGTATAGTGTGTATAAATGTGAATAAATCAAAATGTATATATACATGCACAAATATGTGATTATATATTTAGGTATATTGTATATGTATTTACACATGTTAACATATCAAAATGTATTTTAATAAATGTATAAATGCATGTGGAAAATTTTTATCTGTATTACAATGTATACATATAATTCAATGACTATATATCTCAATTTATATATAAAATGAAATGTGTGTATATATACATGTATGTACAAAATGCATGAACATTAGTTGTGGGCTTTTCGAAAAGCAGAGTTTAATCGGCCAATCGGGAGTATATGCGGCCCATGACCGCTTAGTGAACTGATTAGTAATATGTGGTGCGGTAGGGTGACTGAATAGGTATATGTGGGAGTATATGTGGCCGTGCGGACCGATTTCCCGAATAGTGATTTGTACAATCTTTTTATTGTTGTCATTCATGACTAAAAAAAGTGAGGCCCACTTTTACTAAAAACAAAGAAATGAATGGAAGTTAGTACCACCTTAAAGCCTACTAAGTAGGAGGAACAATGATTTTAAATTGCACAAAATAGATCCTTATCCAGGAGATGGATTCTTTTGGAATGAAAATCCAAATCAATTAGATTCTTCTATGAATTCAAAATGTTCATTCTATCTTTGTGCTAACGTGTAGAAGCAGACCCAAGATGTTGAAATATAAATAGTTTATCGAAATATGACCCCACAGTTTATTAAATTAAATTCATCAACATATCTTGTTTGATGGGTGATAGAAATTAGAAGTAATCTATACTTGCAGCACTACTACAGAAATGGCTTATAAAGTCACTTTTCAAGGTGTCGGTTGTATAAATAAACCGACACCTAAACTCTACAGTGTCGGTTGATAACATAAACCGACATCCAATCTATGAAGGGCGACCAGACACGGGTACCGCTTTTATTAAGTGTCGGTTACTTAATAAAAACCCGACACCTAAAATTAACCGCCAAATCTAAAATTTCCAGCGAAAAAAATTACCTCCAAAATTTGACATATGGCGTCGGTTGATAAATAAAAAACCGACGACTAAAGGTTATTCGCGAGACACATTTTGGTCGTCGGTTTTACTACAACTACCAACGCTTATGAGTTTTTCCGCGCTATCCGCGGGGAATTTTTCACACCCTTTAAGCGTCGGTTTTAAGTAGAAACCGACGACTCTAGTCATAAATCGAGAACGATTTTTTTAATCGGCATATGAATATAGATGTCGGTTTTTTTGTAGTTAAAACCGACGACTATATTCAAGTATTGGTGTCGGTTGTTGTTCAGAACCGACACTGTTAGTTTTAGTTGTTGGGTTTTTTGAATAACCGACGCCTATAGTACAGTTAATAGCCCCGCAAACAGAACTTTTCCTCCCCATTGTCTCTGCTTCATTGCGATTCTGCACTAGGTCTGGCGATTTCCCCCGATTACTCCCCGCCGCCGTTGCCGTCGCCGCCGCTCACCGCTCCCTGCCCTCCGTGCTCACCGGCGGCCCTCTGTGCTCTCTGTGCTCACCGGGGCTTTCCCTCTCTTCTCGTCGGCCCTCTGTGCTCACCGGCGGCCGTGCTCGTCGGAAGGCCCTCTCCCTCTCTCTCTCTCTGGTCTCTGGTCGCCGGTGCTTCATACTCGTCGGCCCTCCGTGCTCCAGGCCAGGTACTGCCTTCTTCCTCCTTCCTTCCTCCGCCTAGGCGGCTGCTTGGGCGGTGCCAATGCACGCCCAGGCTGCTGCTGGGCATTTTTTATTTTTTTTTTTAAGTTATTTACTTATTGGTAACTTGATAAATAACTCATATACACTGATCTATGGCAATGCCTTAGTTGATCACTCTTTATATTAGAGCTGCAAGCCTGTAAAATTAAGTAATTTTTGAAAGTAAAATAATTATTGACTGTAATATATTGAACTTATATACAATACATGTTCTATGATAAGCCTTAGTTAATTTAATATGCATGCTTTGTATGTAATACATAGTAATCGGGTACTGCTGTATATCTAAGTAAATTACATGTAACTAATCATGACATAGATTTTAGAATGCATACTTTGGTTAAATGTACTACTGTAATTTTTGATCAAGTGATGATATGTAAATGTAGCAATAAGTTAGTAAGGTATCAATGATAAGTCTGCTGTAATGTGATGCAAAATAGTTATTGTATCATGCATATCTTAATACTTTTTTGTTTTATAGTTGTATAGGGTGTTTTATGTGTGACAAGTCTATTGTTTAATAGTTTAGCTATAATCATTGTTTTATAGTTGTGTTATAAAGTATTTGGGTGTTCAGTATGGTTATTTAGGGTGTTCAGATATGTATAAAAGTTCCAAAAAGTATAGTATATATATGCATACATGTGCATTTTTTTATAAAATTGTATAGAAAATCAAAACCCATTCTTGGTGAGAATCCTAATCACCCTTCTTGCTTAATGATGAACTGTAATGCACACATGTGACATGCTTGGAATGTAAATGATGAACTTTTTCCTAAATTTCCAATCATGCTTTTAAAGACATCAATAATCACCCTAACTTGAAGAACTAGGATTTTAGGTATAAGAATGACAACACATTATTTGTTGGCCTAGAAACCTGTCCAAGATTTACTCATTAGGAGTAAATCTTGGATAGTCCCCGGTTTGGGACTGTTCTTGAACACCTAATCTCACTTAGGATGTAAGTGTATAATGTGTATTGGGTTTTCAAGAAAATTTCGGCAGCATTTCCCCATTTTTTTCTCTAAGTACATATGTACTTGGAGAACAGCGGGGAAATGCTGCTGAAATTTTCTTGAAAACCCAATATACATTATACACTTACTAGTGAGATTAGGTGTTCAAGAATGGGATAGGTGGTACACATTTATTATATATAATAATGACATCACATGTATTTGTTAACCCTAGACCCTAATCTTGTTGTAATATATACTTATTTTCTCTTTGATCATAGAATGGATAGATCATGGATGTCCATTCGCAATCGCTGCACCCCAAAGTTTATTTCTGGTCTTGACCAGTTTATTAGATTTACCGAGGAACATAGGAAACAACCTGGAGATAGGTTCTACTGTCCATGTAGGCATTGCGGTAACAACTTGAAAGTCAACACTGGTGACGAAATCAAAATTCATGTCATGTGCAACGGGATTATACAAGGCTATACAGAATGGCACTCGCATGGAGAGATTTCAAACCCGAAACCAGTGGATGTCGATAGCAGTGCTTGTATGGAAGAAGAAATTGCCTACGATGACGTAGATGTGAATGAACCAGTTCCAGTAGACATCGTTGATGCGATGCTGGATAGTTGTGGGGTAGAGCACACTGATCCACCTCCCATTTTTAGAAACATTGTGCATGATGTTGAGATACCGTTATACACATGTTGTACTAAGTTTACGAAGCTTAGCGCTGTGTTGAGATTGTATAAGCTGAAAGCTAACAATAGATGGAGCGACAAAAGCTTCACGTCATTGTTGTCTTTGTTGAAAGAAATGCTTCCTGAAGGAAACGAGCTGTCAATCTCAACATACCAGGTAAAGAAATTATTGTGCCCAATGGGAATGGATGCCAAGAAGATACACGCATGCCCGAATGATTGTGTATTATTTTAAAAGGACTATGCGGATTTGAAAGATTGTCCAAAATGTGGTGCGTCACGGTATAAATTGATGACTTCGGGGGAGTCCAAAACTGGTTCTCCTGCCAAGGTGATGTGGTATCTACCTATAATATCATGGTTTCAACGCTTGTTTGCCAATCCGATAGATGTGAAGAATTTGAGGTGGCATGCAGATGTTAAGAAAAATAATGATGGGATCCTACGACATGCGTCTGATTCCCCACAGTGGAAGAAGATTGATCTATTGTACCCTGAATTTGGTGAAGAAGTCAGGAATCTAAGACTTGGGCTTTGTACATACGGGATGAATCCGTACGGGACATTGAGTAGCCAACATAGCACTTGGCCAGTCATGCTTGTTATATACAATCTTCCTCCCTGGCTGTGTATGAAAAATAAGTACGTAATATTGTTGTTGTTGATATCGGGCCCTAAACAACCTGGAAATGACATCGATGTTTATCTTGAACCTCTGATTGATGACTTAAAGAAACTCTGGGGTGAAGGTGTGATGACCCATGATGCTTCACGAAGAGAGACATTTCGTTTGCATGCTATGTTGTTTTGCACTATTAATGACTTTCCAGCATATGGGAATTTGTCTGGATATAGTGTCAAAGGAGCTAAAGTGTGTCCTATATGTGAAGAGAACACTGATTCAACAAGACTAAAACATGTCGGTAAGACTGTATATCTCGGCCATCGAAGGTTTCTTCCAAAATTCCATCCGTATCTTAGGAAGCGCAAAGCATTCAATAGATTGAATGAGGAACGGAGTGTACCTAAACCTATACCAGGGGAGGTTGTTTATGAAAGAGTAAAAGACTTTGTCAATGAATTTGGTAAGAGATCACAATGTATTATGGCCACACGGAGTGACAAATCTTTATTCAAGAAGAAGTCAATATTTTGGGATCTTCCTTATTGGAGTTCTTTGACAGTCAGGCATTGTATCGATGTCATGCATGTTGAGAAAAATGTTTGTGATAGTGTCATTGGTACTTTGTTGAATATACCAAGTAAGACTAAAGATGGGATAAAATCCAGACTGGACCTACGTGAAATGGGAATAAGGTCAGAATTAACAGAATTTCGTGAAATGGGAAATCGGAGAACATACTTACCTCCTGCTTGTTACACATTGTCTAGAAAGGAGAAGAAAGCTTTTTGTGAATGTTTGGTAAATGTTAAGGTTCCACAGGGTTACTCATCCAACATCTGTAGATTGGTATCAATGAAAGATCTGAAGTTGATAGGTCTTAAATCTCATGATTGTCACACTCTAATGCAACAAATATTGCCTGTGGCAATTAGATCTATATTGCTGAAGCATGTAAGGTTTGCAATCACCAGACTTTGTTTCTTTTTCAACAGTCTGTGCAACAAAGTTATTGACCCTGATACTCTTGATAAATTACAAAGAGAAGTGGTTGTTACCCTATGTCAGCTTGAGATGTATTTTCCTCCGTCGTTCTTTGATATCATGGTACATCTTGTTGTCTAATTGACTAGGGAAGTGAAAATGTTGGGACCAGTTTTCTTGCATTGGATGTATCCCTTTGAACGATACATGAGCATTTTTAAAAGTGATGTTTGAAACCGTTATCGGCCTGAAGGGAGTATTATCGAGGGTTATGTGGTGAGAGAGGTTATGGATTTTTGCAATGACTTTCTCAGTGGTAATGACACTCCTGATAATGACAAGAATATTGACGAGCAATTTGGCAAAGGAATTTTGGGATCACGTGTGAAAGTAATCAGCCGTGAGCAGTTGGAACAAGGTCACTTGTATATTTTACACAACATGGATGAAGTGAACGTTTATATCGAGGAACATACCAATTTCATCAAGAGATAATATCCTCGAGCCAATACAATGTGGCTTGCTAGAGAGCATAACAAGACATTTATTAAGTGGTTTGAAAATAAAGTCTTACATCAACTATCTCAAACACCAGATGATATTACTGAAACTATCAAATGCCTCGCCTTTAAACCAAAATTGACTGTTATGTCTTATGAAGGGTATGACATTAATGGATTCACATATTACACAAAGCGCCAAGATGATAAGAGTGTCGTCCAAAACAGTGGGGTCACCCTTCAAGCATCGACTATATTTTTTGCAAGTGCAAAGGATAAGAGTCCACGTGAAGCTAAAATGTCATATTACGGTTTCATTGAAGACATATGGGAGTTTGACTACATAGATTTCAGAATTCCGCTCTTCAAATGTAATTGGGTTGATAACACCAAAGGAGTTATAGTGGATGAATTGGGTTTCACTTTAGTGAACTTTGAAAAGATTGGCGAGAAAGATGAACCATTCATATTGGCATCACATGCGAAACAAGTATTTTATATCGATGATCCTACAAATGATAAATGGTCGGTTGTTCTTCATGGTAAAAGACAGTTCATTGAAGATCCTATAGATGAAGAACAGTACTATGATAAGTGTGATGACTCCAGTCCATTCTCAGTTGGGTTGCTAACACCAGCAAATATTGAAGCTAATGATGACTTGTATGTGCACGGAGATCACAATGAAGGATTGTTAATTGATAAAAAATCGCAATATTAGAAGCATGTTTATACAATGTTTTTTTATATGTTTTATTTTTCTGAATGTGAACTTTACAATGTGAATGTGAACTTTACAATGTGAATTTTACAATGTGAATTACTTTATAATGTGAACTTTACAATGTGAATGTGAACTTTACAATGTGAATTACTTTATAATGTGAACTTTACAATGTGAATTACTTTACAATGTGAATGTGAACTTTACAATGTGAGCTTTACAATTTGAATTACTTTACAATGTAAATTTGAATTTTCAGATGGCTGAGCATTCTCCTGATGACCATGCTGATGATTACCGTGAGGGTGAGGACATCAATGTGCCGCCTCACAATGTAAGTTTTAAAAATATATCATATATTTATATCTATATGTCCATTTATAGTTATATCTTGTAAATGTGTTTATTTTGTCAAATTTTAGGTTGATGATGCACATGTACCATCTGAAGCACTTGAGGTACTTGATCAGCAACACCAAAAAGTTGACAGGAGAAGGGGCATCACTATGATGAAGAAGTTAATAGCGCAAAAGGGCAATGGACCCAAACTTGTTGTGGATTTTGATGATGCAGGAAATGCATCTGGTGTGAATCTCAATTCATTTGTTTCATATCTTGGGTATGTTACTCGTAGCCATTGCGGTTGTAAGATAGATTCTTGGCATAAAGTTTCTAAGGAGAAGAAAGACATAATATGGAAGGATTTATGTGTAAGTTATTATTAATTTGCAATTCTATTTTGTAGATTACTAATTTTTTGGATACTAGTTAGTATCAATTCTAATTTGCAGAGTATATTTGAATTGGATGAAAAGTTGCATCGTAAATACGTGATGCAACGCTGTGGGAGAATCCTAAGGAACTATAGGACAAATCTCACCTGAGAATACATAAAAGAAGCTGACAAGAGGAAGAAGACGGCCACTGAACAGTGGAACTTCCTGGACAAAGATCAAGGCGTGCACTGCATGTGCATGACCACACAATGGGTCCAAAGGGGTATGCAGGCATTCGCCAAAGACTACAGTCTGAGGCTACTGCTCAGTCTGCTGCTACTCAGGAGTCCTCCACTGTAGGTAGCACACCTCTGCCTCGCCATGATATCTGGATAGCTGGGAGGCAAAATAAGAAGGGAGAAATAAAGAAGCCCGCAACTACTGAGGCGGCTGCAAAAATGGTAAAATACAACTCTTACAGTAATCGTTCAAATATTAATTATTTGTGGTGTTTACTTAATTACAAATTTTTGTTTTGGCGATTAGCGGGAGCTGCACGAGCTGAGGAAACAAGGCAAGTTCATCCCTGAGGGCACAAGGGATGAATTGATAGTTGCTCTGGGTAACCCAGAGCATCCTGGACGTGTTAGGGCTACAGGCGCTGGTGTGGGCATCAAATCTTTTTTTCGGCCATCCCAGTGCAAACATGTCCCAAAAGTGGGACTTTCACAAGAAGAGGTAACATATTCTTTCTTTATAATGTTACTGTAAAAAGAGAATTCAATAATTAGAAGCTAACGTTTCTTTTATCCATGTATAGGTAGATAAGCTAGTTGATAGGAAATTAGAAGAAGCACTGAAAAAGTGGCAGGCATCTCAGACTGCCACTCAGCAGACAGTACCTATCATAGCATCCCGCTCTACTCCTACTACAGAGGTTGGGAGTAATCCTATAGACCCACCACCTAGCACATCCACTGTAAGTATTTTTATGACATAGTAACTAGTTTTTTAATTCAAGATGATATGTATATATGTATATAACATTCTTTACACAAAAAATTGTAGGGGTTGAAGCCATGTCGTCTAAAAGTTAATGAATATGTCATTGCAGAGGCGTCGGCTTACCCATCCCTACCAGGGGAAATGTTTTACGGGTCTCCATTACCAGCTGGTTGGATTCGTGTGAGCCCGGTACATATATTCCCCAAGTGGATGGATCTTCCATTGCCATATGCCCACCCAGATTGTGAAACACTTGGTGAGGCTTTAGGCGGAGTGATATTGTGGCTAAAAGCGGATGTCATCTTTACTAAAATTGTATGGTAAATTTACATTACGTTAAATTGTTAGTGTGTGTATATGATGTCAGTTGATCTGAAATTATTATATATATACAGGTTAAAAAGAAGACACCCACAACATCTAGGCCTCCACTTCCACCTCCTACATTACCCAGTTGGGTTCCACAGGACCTAACTGTCCCGTTAGGTCCTAACTGTAGGGGTATGGCAATATGGTTAGGCAAACATGATATAAACTACCCTATAACTGTTTCTATAGATTCAGATGTTGCAGGTCAATCATACGAAAGCAAACTATTTATACAAGATATTTTGGAGTTGTTTCGATATGATTGGCTAAATACATCTGTGATAGAGCTATGGATAAGGTGAGATCTTCTTTATACATCCATATACCTTGTGTAGGATCTGGTGATCTGGTTTCTTATTTATTAATGCATGCGTAATTAATACATATTTTGCAGCTACTTAGACAAGATATGTGCAGATTTTGCATTCGAACATGTAGGATTTTTTATTCCATCTTTGATTAGTCTAGTAGCTAAAGACCCTCCGTCAGTTCAACAATACTGCTGTGAGGCTTTTTCAATTTTTGCTCAAAATAAGAAGACGATGATAATGGCTCCATTCAATGTAGAGTAAGTTTACTTTGCTTATTATAATTTGGACTTAAGAAAATTACATTTTTATTGTAGATTTTGAGTTATTAATTTTTAACTTTTTTACCTCTGGTGGTATGCATTGGGAGTTACTGGTTATTGTCCCCGAGACGTTCACTGTCTATTATCTAGATCCTAAGGGGAGTAAATTGAATACAAAATATGGACACATAATGAAAATGGCATTATTCCTGTGAGAAATATTTTATTTTCATATCCGTTAACATATGGTATTACATTACTATTTAATTATGCAATGTACTATGTTACATTAATATGTAGGAGTTTTGATGAGTTCAAAAAGGCTGGAGGAAAGGTCCCCACGAAAAAGAACCAGCCAATAATTTGAAAGAACGTGAAAGTAAGTTCCCGATTGCAATATATGTATATATTATTTATGTGAACAATGCTTAATTAGTTATATTTTTTAATATTTTGTATGTTTGAATTTATAGTGTGCCACACAAGACAACGGATGGGCATGTGGATACTACGTGATGCAATTTATGCACATGATTATCAAATATACCGCAATAGACATCGATTGTATTGCTGAGGTATTATATAGTCTCATTAGATAATATGAAATATATCAATCTTATTTATAGCTCATTAATTATATATATACATCATTCTCTTTACAGGTGTTTACAACTGACCACACTAAAGAAAATGCCTTACCAGATGTACATGCTCCCTATACGACAGGAGAATTAAATGAAGTAAGAGAAGAATGGACAACAGCCATACAAGTAGTGGGGGATTTAAGATATAATTGGGATGTTGATAGCGAATAATGACTAAAGAATGATATTTTGTAAATGAATTTCTGAATTATAATATATGTGTGAATGTTTCTACATGTCTGGATGTTTCTACATGTGTCTGAGTGAAAATGAATGAAACTGTTGGTTGCTATATGAATGTTTCTATATGTGAATGTGAAAATGAATGGAACTACAGATTGCTAGCTACATGAATGTTTCTAAATGTGTGAAAATCAAATGGAACTACAGGTTGCATTGCTAAATGTGTGAATATATTTCTTGTTAATTTTGCAGGTTTGTGGCCTGTTGTTGGCTGATATCAATGGATGTCGTAAAACCTGCAGTTCATAACTGAACTGCAGGTTTCTCATTCTGCGACCAGCCATACAGCAGGTCTGCAGACGGACAGAAAAAAAAACAAAAAATAGGCGTCGGTTATTTGTATAAAACCGACACACATAGTTACAGTGTCGGTTTTATATAAATAACTGGAGTCTATTTCCTTTGGCGTGAAGGCATATGGCGTCGGTTTCTTATCTAATAACCGACGCTGATAGTGCCCAAGATGGCGCCCTTCTGTGGCGCGAAGGCATATGGCGTCGGTTTCTTATCTAACAAATGACGTTGATAGTGCCCAAGATGGCGCCCTTTCTGTGGCGTGAAGGTATATGGCATCGGTTTCTTATCTAATAACCGACGCCTATAGTGCCATGCTGGCGCGTTTTCGGTGGCGCGCGAAGGGTTATGGCGTCGGTTTTTGAACCGACGCGTAACGGTTGGGCTTTTAGCGTCTCCCACATAGGTGTCGCTTAGAAACCGACACTAAAGGCCTTAAATAACCGACACTAAAGGTCGGTTATGTACTAGTGCAGGTTTACCAAGAATGATTATTTGCCCACAATCACTTCCCCAGTTCTCTTTGATGACTATCCCAATGGCTTGATGTATTAGAGCTGCTAGGAGAAGCATTTGTAAGTCAAGCATCTCGATATTATACCAACATACTATACTAAAGCAGCTTATATTACTTAATATCTCTACTCCTAAGATTCAAAATTAAATATAAAATGAAGCCCGAAAGCCATCTTTCACAAGTAGTGATGCTTTGGCCCAACAAGAAATAACTATCACGTATTTAGGTTTTGTGTTTTCTTTCTAAGATTTTTGACAAATACTAAAAGTATAAACGGAAAACTACTGCACATTTATGATTTTTTGTTAAAAAAATTAACTTTAAATGTATTAGGTTTCTCAAAAAATATGATATTCCAAAATGTCAAAACTCAATTACATTTCCTTATTGTACAAAGGTCATGCACACGCACACATTCAAATGACAATAACTCTTTACATATTAACAATAACTACAACATTACTTTTATTTATGTACATCATAATGATTTTTATATTATCATGTGTTTGTATATGTAATGAGTTCATGAATTCAAGTTGAAACACCAAACCCCATATAAATTCCTAACTACCAAGTATGTTTTCTAGCCCGGATGATTTGTAATTGGTAATATCAAGAACTAGATCGATCGTAAACTGACATTGATAATCTTTTACAGTTAGTGGTTATGTGATGCATATTTATGCAAGTTACCTAAGCTTCTATTCATTCTTGTAATCTCTATTTAAGTGTATGTCCATTATATTGGCAAGTGATGTTGTGTTGAAATGTTGCCATATGTAGTCTATTTCATGATTATATTTATTTTACAAGAAAAGATACATTTACCTTGAACCCACACGTACCTTTTTAGCACACAAAAAATGTATATGTTTTACAACCCCCCCCCCAACAACTACTACTAAGAAAATAGTAGCCTTAAAAAGATGCTATTACACACTTTCTTAATTGTTGGAGGCACAAGAGTTCATGTTCATGGAACGGAATGGGGACGTAGCTCATCCCTTGACTCTTATAAAATATAAAATTCATGAGACTTAGTCGTTACGGAAAAAAATCAATATTCCAAAGCTATATGTATTTCCTAATTTTGTTGTCTGAGAACAATTATATGTTTTTTTAATTTGAGAAAGTAAGGCATTCTAATGGAAAATCGAATGACATAAGAAATTGACTTAAAATGAAGTCTTATAAAACGATTATGCATCACAATGAAAATCTATGTCTTATTTGGCTAGTATCTAAAGTTACTTGGGTGAAATATTAAGGGAACTTTACTTTAGGAATTAGGATAATAATAAAACGTATAAGAGCACATTTACTTACCCTAGGATTTGTGAAATATCCATGTACATCAATATTGCGTTTAGTGGAAATAAGATTGACCTTAATTATGTGAAGGGTTTCAGGTATGCTGAAATCTTTTTGCCGCTTAGGAGAAGAATATGGTGATCAAGCTTTCTTTATATGGACATAAAGTATACATATGCAGCGAATTATATATATATATATATATATATATATATATATATATATATATAGAGAGAGAGAGAGAGAGAGGCTAAGATACACTTAAGTGTATTGGGGTCAGGATATATATATATATATATATATATATATATGCAAGTTATCGAAGCCTCTACTCATCGAGTCTCTACTTATATGTACATCCACGAGATTAACAAGTGATGATGCGTTGGAACATTTCCACTTGTATCATATATTGAGATCATGTCTTATACCTACACATACTTTGGTATCGTTTGGCAAAGCGGCAGCAGGAATCTCTGACTAATGATCGCTGGCAGTTCACCGGAAATATTTCATGCGATTAGATTTGAGTGTTGCTCTAGCGCTCCCAATAGAAAACTGAACATGAAATCTTAGCGGCAGCCAAGCTATGTTTTAATTACAGCGATTAGAGGCTGTCCGAGTTTGTAGAGAGCTCCCTGCAGCTGCCCGGCGTCCAGTTGACGCGTTGTCGAACGAAGCTTTTATTAGCAAGTTGATTGCGTTGCTAACCCCTTACAGCTATCCCTTTTCAGCTGCGGGAGGAACAACAGTTTATATTCATTGAATGGTGTGGGGCCACTTTTCATCTTATAGAATTTAAAATTCACGAAATTGACTCATGGGCAATCATTATACTGTTTACTTTTTGTTGTCTACGAAGGAGCAAAGTGTTTTTTTTTTTAATTTGAGAAAGTAATAGGTCTTTCAAATGACGTGAGTAATTAAGATAAAGTAAGGTCTTATCAGACATGAGGTATGTGTCTTATTTAGTTAGTAATTAAAAGTTACTCAGTTGGAACGTCGAGGAAACTTTATTTTAGTAATTAAGATAGTAATAAATCTTATAATAGCACATCTGCTTATATAGGTTAACAAAAAATCCATTTACAACAATTCATGTACACTTCCTTTATTTTAGAGATTTTGGTAACAACAAATTTAAAATGTGAAAGGAAAGAAGATTATTGGTTATGATGAAGTTTATGCCTTATTTGGTCTTCTTCTTCTTCATCTAAGTCTTAGTTCCAACTATATTGGGGTCGGTTACATGGATCTTTGGTTTCCATTCTGCTCTATCATGACTCATATTTTGGTTGAGGTGTAGAGATTCAAAACCTCTCTTATAAGCTCATCTCATGTTAATTTATGTCTTCTTCTTCTATTTATTGTGTTTGACTCGATAGCAGAACTTCATATAGACGCATTAGTCAGTTTGCATTGCCCATATTTATTTTAAGAATTACATAACAAATCTTATTTTCATTTGCGGTTGGATAAGAGCAACATTTACTTGGCCGGACTCTTAGAATATCCATTTGTATTTAAGAAAGTATGGTAACAACAATATATTTACAATAGAAATAAGTTTTACCTTTTTGTGAATGGAATTATGGCATGCTTATTATCTTTTTGTCGCTTCGGCTGCGTTTGTTACGTGGTGAATCATAGTGATACGGAATGATGGTGAAACAAAAATATTGTTATTTTCCATGGTGATAGGGAATCATGGTGAATCTATGGTGAATCTGGGGTGAATTTTGATCTATTTTTGTCCCCATGAAAAAACATGGTGAATCGTGGTGAATCATAGTGAAAGAAGTTTTCTTTCAATATTCCACTACTTATTTACTATTTAGACAAATGTGTAAAAAAAAGTTCTAATAAATATGATTTTTATGGTATTTTTTATATAAAAAATCTCCTCTCCATCACTATAACTGTGTAATAAACAACATTTTTTAATTTTTCACCATCCTCATCCCTATTACCATGCACATGTTATCAAATAACATATTTTAATAATTTCTCTATCACCATCACCGTCACTATCACCGTCACCATCAATTTTATCACCGCGTACCAGACACACAGCGTTAGGAAAGTAAACGGTGTGACGAAATTTCAGGTAGATGGATTAAGTCTAAATTCAATTATTGAATACGAGTTGGAATATTTTTCTTTAGGAATTGTAGTCACCAATGGCTACCGCAGTTTCTTTCCATATCCCGCGTACGATGAGCAACACAGAAACCCGCCGCTTAACAAATTCCGTGTTGGAATCGGAGTACTTCTCTCCGCGGCGTCTATATAATGCCCCTCAAGTCACGCGCACTGATCACCGGGCACACACAAGAACCATTGTCCAAATAGAGAGGAGATCGCCCACTGAGTCGCCAGACCAAGTGAGAGAGAAGCGCGGTTGTCATTGCTCTTCGATAGCCAACAAACAGAGCTCAGCGCGCAGCCGTGCGTACCTTACCAATGGGTGGCGTTGTCTCCTGCATCGACGGCGATGGCTCCTACGCCACCCTGCTTCACTGGGACGGCTCGTTCAACTGCCGCGTGAGGATCCGGGTGGATGCAGGTGAGTTGTTGGAGCTGCTGTTCGCAGCGCCGGGAACCAAGATCGCCTCGCTTAACCACATCAGGCGTACCGGTCGTGTTTACCCATTGGGGACGTATGAGTTGCTGATTCCCGGCCGGACTTACGTGCTAGTCCCGCTGGAGAATGTCGGAGAGCGTGTGGACAAGGCGCACATGGCTGTGCTCGATGAAGGGTGTGCGCAACTCAAGTGGAGGGCCGCGGAGCTACATGGTTCTTCTTCAAACCAGGTCAGCAGTTTTCCGCAGGCGTGAACAAGTGGCACGCCTGACAGGGGTGGAGAAATGCAATGCCCGCCGGTAGGAATACGAATTACAGAGGAGAGGTGGAGGTGGTTGGTCTTTTTGGTATCTCTGCGTAGCTTCGTAAGTCGGAATGTGTATTGATGATGTAGTAGCGATATGTGTTTGATCCATATCATGTCGGTGTCTTGGATTTCTGGTTGTATATATTCTAAGTTGAGGAGAAGCAAATCTACTGCCAATCGATATTGTATTTGGTAACTTCTTGATGTGTTTCCAATTTAAAAGGCAATTCCCAGTTTGCGTATCGATTTCGTATTGGAATGTATCCATGTGATGATCAGTCGGCTATGTCACTAGGAAGCCAAAGACTGCTGACAGCTCATTCACATAAGCGTCCATTAATAGAATAAGTTTCACTAAAACTAATCTTCTTAACTCTAGATATAATTATCTGATAAGAAGAGTTGTACTTAGAAAAAAATTAAGAATGATGAAACAACCGTACCCTTAATGGGTAAGTAATAAGTATGATAACAAGGAAACAAAGATGAGAACGCTAAACGATAAAATCAATGAGGGCAACAGAGCGTGACAATATCAGTAACCCTTAAGTGAACATCATGTTAATGAAATCATATCCGGATTTGACGGAGTTTCCATATGAGTGTTCTTGTTTCTCTCTTGGCAGCGTCGAACAATCTGCAGAGAAAGAGCGGAAGCGAGAAGCAAACGGAGTAACCGTAGTCTTCTTTTAGGCGCAAGGTTTCTCTCTCCTTTTGGATTCTCCGTAAGATGGGATTCCGGTTGCCGTAAAGAAACCACGGAGAGAGGACCAGTCCTTATTTATAATACTATGTGCTATCTCATCAGCCATCGTGAAGAGACACGGTGGTTACGGTATCTCTTCATAACCGTAACAGACGCATCCTTTTAGAAAAGTGCACTGATAAAATTAACTTATTAATTTTGGGCCACAATAAATAGGATTTAACATTTTTCCACTTGGCCCAAAATGCCATGGCAATAATTTTTATTTATTTGTCATTGATGCTTTAGCATAAACACATTCATATAAGTGAATAATATGAGTCATAGTGGTTAATACCCAATAAGTGGGATCTTCCTTCGATGCACTATAATATCTTATATGTAGTGAGATAAAATTTATGAATAAATTGACCTCAAACTTATTCTCTGGTCCAACTTTATGTCAAAATAGACATTCTATCATAACTAGTATTAAAATAGAAATTTGTGAGTTAAATATGTGATCACATAATAAATATTACATTGTCAAATCAGATTAACCATTACACATCAAATGACTTTCTCAGACTCATATTCTTTACATGAGATGTATACAATCCTGGAGCTAGCCCTTTAGTAAGAGGATCTGATATCATGTATTGTGTACCAACGTGATCAATCTGTATCATCTTGTTGTCAACTCGCCCATTAACAACATAGAGCTTTATGTCTAGATGTCTACATGTTGTTGTGCTTTTATCATTATTAGCAAAAATGACTACAGCTTCATTATCACAATGTATCTGTAGTGGCTTATGAATTGAATCAACAACTTTAAGATCTTGTATCATATTCTTAAGCCAAATTGCATGCGATGATGTTTCATGGCAAGCTATAAGTTCAGCTTCCATGGTGGATGAAGCTGTAGTCCTTTATTTGACAGTCCTCCATGAAACTGTACCATCGACTAGTAGGATGATATAGCCTGTTGTAGACTTCCTACTATCTAGAGAACTAACAAAATCTGCATCTAAAAATCTCATAACCTCAAGGTGGTTTTTCCTTCTATATGTAAGTATGTAATCATTTGTCCCTTGCAGGTAGCGCATCACCTTCTTCACAGCTCTCCAATGGTCCATGCCAGGGTTACTTTGGTAACGGCCAGGCATTCCAGTAGGAAAAGTAATGTCCGGTCGGGTGCAAATCTAAAGATATTGTAGGCTCCCAACTGCAGATGTGTATGGTATTTTTCTCATTTCATTCATTTCAATATCATTAGTAAGACACTGTTTGGAGTTAAATCTATCTCCTTTCACTATAGGTGCAGGTCTAGGTGAACAATTTTTCATCCCATACTTCTCTAAAACTTGAGATATGTAAGCTTTTTGGGATATACCAAGTATGCCCTTAGCTCGGTCTCGATGAATTTCAATGCCGAGTACATACGCAGCTTCTCCCATATCTTTCATCTCAAAGTTAGAGGAAAGAAATTCTTTAGTTTTATTTAATATAATAATGTTGTTACTTGCTAGTAGAATGTCATCTACATAAAGAATCAATATTACAAACTTATTCCCACTGAC
The DNA here is from genome assembly GCA_963693085.1 of Alisma plantago-aquatica. Lineage (NCBI taxonomy): Eukaryota > Viridiplantae > Streptophyta > Magnoliopsida > Alismatales > Alismataceae > Alisma > Alisma plantago-aquatica. Next base: position 15,762,229 of record OY856411.1, read on the forward strand.
CTTGAGGTATGTACACCGGTCAACAATATTTGGTTTAAACCTAAAAGTTGATATAATGGTGTTAAACTTTATATACCACTGTCGAGATGCTTGTTTAAGTCCATAAATTGATTTCTTTAGTTTGCAAATCATGTGACTTCTACTATCATCAATGAAACTTTATGGTTGTTCCATATGGACTTCTTCAGATAAATCCCCATTTAAAAATGTTGTTTTCACATCCATTTAGTGTAGCTCAAGATCAAAGTGAGCCACTAAGGCCAAGATTACTCTAAAGGAGTCCTTTGATGAAACTGGAGAAAAGGTCTCTTTGTAATCAATGCCTTCTTTTTGTGTGAAACCCTTAGCAACAAGTATTGCCTTGTACCACTCAATTGCACCATTTGAGTTTCTTTTGGTCTTAAAGAACCATTTACAACCAATAGGTTTAGTACTCTTTGGTAAGGGTACAAGGTCCCATACTTGATTCTTATCCATAGATGCTAGTTCCTCCTTCATGGCATCAAGCCACTTAGAAGAATTTTCACAATCCATTGTTTGTGAAAAAGATAAGGGATCAATATCTTCAAAGTCCATATTTGGCTCTTGAAGGTATACAACATAGTCAGATGGAATGGCAGGCCTCCTTGATCTGGTTGATCTTCGTAATTCAGCATTGGGTTCTACATTTTCTATAGGCTCTTCAGGTTGTCCTTCATCATGAACATGATCAATTTGTTCATTTACAACCTGACTAGGAGCATGATCTACTTCTGTTGGCTCATCCACTTGACAATTGTTCATGGAAACAATAATTGGATAGCCTATCTGAGTTTGACTAGGTGCAGATGTGACAACACTATCCTGCACTTCATCAAAAGTTACTTCTGAAGCAGATCATTCCCACTGACTTGATGATCCTCTAAAAATCTAGCCTTACCAATCTCGACTATCTTTCATGGGTGAGATGGACAATAAAACCTATATCCCTTTGACCTCTCTGGGTAACCAATAAAGAAACCACTAGTGTTTCTTGGGTCAAATGCCTTCTCATGTGGATTGTAGATTCTAGCTTCTGCACGACATCCCCATATGTGCATATAGTTCAAGGATGGCTTCCTTCCTATCCATAATTCATATGGGGTTTTCTGGACAGACTTACTAGGAACCTTATTTAATACATGCACTACCGTCTTTAAAACCTCACTCCACATTGTAGAAGGAAGGGATGAATTATAAAGCATTGCACGAACCATTTCATTTAATGTTCGGTTCCTTCTTTCAGCTACACCATTTTGACTTGGTGTGCCTGGCATTGTATATTGAGGTACAATACCTTCTTCTTGAAGGAAATGTGCAAATGGTCCCTTTCTTTGTCCCATCTCAGTGAACCTTCCATAATATTCGCCTCCTATATCTGATCTAACTATCTTAATCATTTTTCCTAATTGTTTCTCCACTTCAACTTTAAAGTCCTTAAAGGCTTGAAAAACCTAACTTTTGTCATTTAATAAGTAGATAAACATATATCGTGAATAGTCATCAATAAAGGTTGCAAAATATTTTTTCCCTGTAAAACAAGGTGGGAATGGTCCACTAATATCCGTGTGAATTATTTCTAATGTTCCATTACTTCTCTTTGCACCCTTTTCAGAAGTGTTGGTTTGCTTAGCCTTTATGCATTCAACACATGTTCCAAAATCAGTAAAGTCCAAGGGTCCCAAAATTCCCTCCTTTACTAATCTTTGAATTCTTTCTTTGGAAATATGACCCAACCTTCGGTGCCAAAGTAGTGATGACTTTTCATCTAGTAATGTGCGCTTATTTCCAATAATATCATGTTGGACTATAAGTGATTGCTCAAAATGAGGGCTTAATCGAACTTGATAAAGATCATTTATTAAAAAGACAAGTACCAATAATTCTAGAGTTTTTATACAATGAGAGTCGGCCACTTTGAAGAATAAAAGCATAATTTAGTTTGTCTAATCTAGAAATAGAGACCAAATTTCTACTATAGTTTGGTACATAGAAAGTATTTTCTAAATCCAGCAAGCTTCTATTATCAAGGATTAATCTGCATGTGCCAACAGCATTTACGCACGAGCCCAATTTATTTCCAGAATAAAGGACTTTTTCACGCTCAGTTGGTTTCCTTTGATTTAGAAATCCCTATAATGTATTGGAAATATGCACAGTTGCACCAGAGTCAAGCCACCAACTATATAAAGGAATATTTGAAAGATGACATTCATATGAAACAAGAAACATTATACCTTTTTTTCCAACCATTTCTTGTACTTCAAGCACTCCTTTTTGGCATGCCCTTTCTTATGGCAGAAGAAGCATTTCATATTAGCCTTACTTCCCCCAGCCTTGCCATCACATGGCTTGGACACTCCACCTGAGATAGGAGCAGTTCTCTTCATTTTTTCCTTACCCTTGCAACTATGATTGTCATGGGTACTTAAATGTGCAGTAGGAAATCCTTCGTTCTTAAGTCTCTCTTCTTCTTGAACACACACGGCTAATAAATCATGGCTTGGACACTCTACCTGAGATAGGAGCATTTCTCTTCATTTTTCCCTTACCCTTGCGACTATGCTTGTCATGGGTACTTAAATGTGCAGTAGGAAATTCTTCGTTCTTAAGTCTCTCTTCTTCTTGAACACACATGGCTAATAAATCATGTGTTGACCATTTTTCCTTTTGTGTGTTGTAAGAGACCTTGAATGATCCATACTGACTAGGCAAGGAAGTTAAAATGAAGTGAACTAGAAATGCATCAGAGATGGATAACTCCATCTCATTAAGTTGGGCAGCAATGTCTCTCATCTCCATGATGTGTTCACGGATCCCACAAGAACCATTGTACTTCATAGAGCACATCTTGGCCATTAAGGTGTTGGCCCTAGACTTACTAGAAGAAACATATTGTTCCTCCACTGCCTTTAAAAAGTCTTTTGCCAATTCAGAAGGGGGAATTGATCTTCTAATATGCTTTCGTACATGTGCTTGCATAAGCAACAAACTAAGCCTATTAGAGTGTTCCCACTTATCATAATTGGCCTTTTCAGTAGCAGTACTTTCCTCCATGAGTGGTTGTGGTTTTTTCACTCGGAAAGCTAAGTCTAGATCCATACACCCTAACGTAAACATGATTTTTTCTTTCCATTCATTAAAATTTGAACCATTGAGAGTAGGAATATTGTTGTTTTTACCATAAAAGGATGAGGAAATAACCACAATAATTAAAATTTTATATTAAAACCATAACTGAAATATAAAAGTAACTTATGAGGTCTACTTTATTTACTTTTATAATATGAATCACAATTTGTCATTACAAATTATCTTTGGATGAATTTGTAATACATAATAGGATTCGTATATAACGTGAGTTAGACCATTTATAGAATAAAAATAAATGGCATATGCATTTAGAATAATACAAATATGTTGTCTTTGGACAAAAACATGTTATATATCTAAAAGCATATATGAATCAACTCACTATGTTTAATACTAACAAAATAATACACCTTTGGATGCTACTTTATTTACTTTATAATAGACCATTGGTAAAGGGGTTGACATCACCACGTGATTCAAGTGCCGAGTTGACAAGTCTTTGTAGATGACGCCATTAATTAAACAGTGGCCACTTTAAGTTGAAAAACAAAATTTTATGGTTACCCATAAAAGAAGACGCATCACTGTTGCGTTGTTCATTATACATAGCATTTACGAAAAGGAAGAACACATAATATATATATATATATATATATATATATATATATATATTCAGTGCAATGGAAATCAAAACTGCTAATATAGTGTTTCAAAACCAAACAAACTCAACATCCAAAAGAGTGACCAGAGTTAAAACCAACAGAAATGTATAAGTCCTAATGACGAACAGGTATGCTTGCAATTAAACAAGTATACAACGACTTTGACTAGAATGAGAGAAGTCATTGTAACATTTTCGAGTTTCAATTTTTGTATTGCATACATACTGATGGGAACTAATGCAATCAATGCATTTAAAAAAGTCATCCGCATCCCAGAGCACACCAAAAGACAAAACCTTAAAATTGTTTGTTGCATTGATGTGGTTGTTGTTTCCGTAAATAATAAGTATATAACTATCGAATCCCCAAACTACCAGAAGAGAATAAGAGGAAGGTTTAGAGAAGTGTCGGTGCTTTACTTTTAAGAAAGAGAGCGACGCAATGCCCAAACATGGCATTGAATTTCTTGCCACCGCCGGATAACGTTTCAGAAACACCATCCAGAAATAATATCGGAACCAATTCACGAATACTGTTAATTCTCGGGACAAGTAACCATGGCGTTGGAGGATCCAACAATGGCTCTGAAGCCAATGTTAATGAAATCATACTCGGATTTGACGGAGTTTCCATTGAGTGTTCTTGTTCCTCTCTTGAAGGCAGCGTCGAACAATCTGCAGAGAAAGAGCGGAAGCGAGAAGCGAACGGAGGAGTAATCATAGTCTTCTTTTAGGGGCAAGGTTTCTCTCTCCTTTTAGATTTTCCATAAGATAGGATTCCGATTTCCGTAAAGAAACCACGGAGAGAGGATCAGTCCTTATTTATAATACCGTGTGTTATCTCCTCAGCCATCGTGAAGAGACACGGTGGTTACGGTATCTATTCATAACCGTAACAGACGCATCCTTTAAGGAAAGTGCACTGATAAAATTAACTTATTAATTTTGGGCCACAATAAATAGGATTTAATACACCATACTTTACCAAAAAAAATTAGTGAGGGATGTGTACAAATCTAGAATTTGAAATAATCATAAATTTACTATGAAGTTTTATGGAGAAAATCCACAAGAAATATACACTAGCGATGATAAAGGAGCATAAGTTGTACCAAGAAGCCTCCAGGAGACAGTTATTTTTCATGTTTGTCTTAATTTTGGATTTTCAAATTCTATTAGAAGGGAAGGATTGTAATTGAGACTCAAATCCAATAATCATGATTCTAACTTGTGAAGGTGAAATTTGACGAACTATTCATTTTGAACACCAACAGAAAAATCATCCTTAATTTTCTTTCTTTAGATGTATAGAACTAATGAAAATCTTACAAACTTAATAGCACATATTTGAATTAAGTATAAACTTCACGAGTTCACAACTGAGGTTGCCTTTTACAACTTAATTAACTGAAACAAACTATTTTTTATTTTAGTATACATCAATTACAACTTACTACAAAATTGGTCTCAATCCTCACCCCTACATTCCATGGACTAGAGGTAGGATAACAAATAATCTAACTAAATTACCTATTCTTCTCAAGACCTCAGTTGATCTACTCTTGATGAAAATTAGTTCCTAATTCCTCCTACTGAGCTGGATCTATGCTTGAAAATTTGTTCAGTAAAGTGTGTGAGCTAGTGGTCGAAAATATGAAATGTCATCAAGAAATCATGATAATCCACATTATGTTGTTAATTGGATTAAATACATAAGAATATAAGTGTGGAGGTCATTTATAATTTACCCAAGATGGCATGAGTTTCTACAGTAAATACAATAAGTAAATCAACTAAATCTAACTATTAAAAATATGTATTTCTTTTAATTTTTCTTGGACCCACATAATGTGGACAACAATATGTGGAAATATTGTATCACTGTATGAGCTCACTATATAAAATTTTGAGTATGCCCAGGACTTCAAGTCTACTAAACTAGCTCACTGACTTGCAAGGGGCTCACCAAATCTGGTCTCGGCAGCTAAACTACTAGTCAGATAAACTAGACTCATCCTCTAAAGTTGGTACTATGGTAGTGAGTAAAATCATTTGGGTTAACCGTTAAGAATATTGGAGGCAAAAATACATTGTAAATAACAAAAAAATTCCACATTTTCTACAAGTAGATGTCGTCGACAATAGTGTATTTGGAAAAAGTCTGCACGAGATATACCTTGTCACAAAACAAGTTCAGTGAGATCCTTCCCACGTGGTGGTGTACATCACTCTTCGCATGTATAGAGGGTCATCATTGACATCCTCCGATGTAGCCAATTGCATGATGTCTGCGTTGTCTACACTGATGGATTAGAACTCCTCATCGAGCTGTGTGAGCTGTCCGGAAGGAGAAGCCTCTCGCTTGGTGATGTGCTACCATCATGGTCTCTCTCTCTCTCTCTCTATCTCTCTCTCTCTCTCTCTCTCAAAGACATTAACGGCTAGTGTATTGGGAGAATATTCTAGACGAGTACAAAGTTACACGACACGTCACTACTAAAAATACTAAAGGACAACTATTGTGGGAGATGAGGAAGAGACATGCACTCTCAAGTTGTTTGCTCAGCTACCATGTAAAGTTAGTTAAAGTAAAGATTTTATTAAAACAAACCTCTCTTATATATAAGAGTAGGAAAATGAGTAAAACATGTGACCAACAAAGAGGGCCTAAAGATAGTACAACTACAACACAATACAAACTACAAGCATAAAAACGGACATGCCTCATATATCTCATAAAAACATCCATCCTAAGGGACATGAGCACAACTATAGATCATTTTGTGCTAATGTTGAGTTTTGTAGAGCCACATTATCACGATTGAAAATGAATTTGCATAGACTAGCGTAGACAAACATTGATGAGTAGAATCATTGTTCATCCTTATCAACTGTAAGGAGCAACTTCATGTTACTTTTTTCAATCTTGGAGCAAGAGCCAGAATTTTTGAGGAGCACACACAAAATTTTTATGACCTGGTCTGTGATACCAAGGTTAACTAAGACAAGGTGACCAAGATCATAATGCACCATTGTGGATTTCAATCAATAATCACCATTGCTACCTACTTTTTCTCTCTCACTGCATCATAATAAGCATGAACACGTATGTTGAAGAAGAGTAACCCCACTTATGGCATTAGGCTTAAAATCAAATAAATATTACTATAAGCTCATTATCATATTACCTAGAGATCATTTACATATCACCTCAGAAAACACATATATAAAGTTTTCATACATGTTTTAACATACAACAAAAGATATTTTAGATCTTAGGTTGAAAGTACCTACATATCAGATCTGCTAAACATGAAAAACAATCAGCCAAACTAGATTTGAAAGCATAAAACATCTGACTCAAGGCATAGCATGGTTTATAAAAGAATAGATGTAATGAAAAGAACAAAAAAAGGTAGCAGGGATACTCATGTCACTCTAGTGAGAGGACTACTTGCTCATTGCATCAATAACAAAACTACCTATAGAGGAAGGGAAGGAAGCCATCATCACAGTAGACAACAAAGGAGAAACCATGGCATTCGGGATCCTATATTTGGGCTTGGAGATAACGGTGGTCAAAATAGTAGCAACATCACTCCTTGACATTTGTAGGGGATGGTTTTGAGGATGGTGTCTTCCTTTTTTGTGGACTAATTAGTCTATTGTAAGGGAAGAGTATGTGGACTGATGGTGGTGGTTGGGAACCAACCACATATGGAAGTGGAGGGATTGTTGGTTATCATTGGTATGTAAATGCCCCATCAGTTGGCATACATGACCTTCATCAGAAGATGATCGTGGGTTTTCATTGGTAAGTGACAGTGGGTTTCCATTGGTGGTAAAATCAGTTCTGATGCACCTTACTTAGCCTTTTTTCATAATTAAAATCATTATAAGTAGTGCTTTGATGTTTGGTGTGACATCTCGCCATCACCAAGACAATGATACGCCACGCAAAAATGTGTGGAACCATCATAAACATTGTATTACCAAAAACACATGTTAATTAAAACCGATTGCGGAAAGCAGATAAGAAAGAAACTATTACAACCAGATCCACATCATGCAAGGAAACATGTTATATAAATATACATAAACTTGATACATGTCCACAGTTCATAAGATTCAGTTGTCTCTTATCCATAAAGGATGCATCACCTGTTTATATACATATCACACCTAACCAGGTCTTCAATAGGATACAAGAACAACCATACTCATATCATACATCATGAAACCTCGTCAAAACACTTACAAGGATCTGAGAGTACAGAGATGACTCTAGGACTCTACTACAAAACACCCAAAAATAGTAGCATATCCATCTCTTGCCTTCTACTGTTCTTCTTACTTCTCAACTGCAACACCACGATCACCTCCACGTCTAGCACGTCCACCTAAAAAGGTTTTAAACCAACGGGATGAGACACACAGTCCCAGTAAGAAACATAACCCCCGCCGAAACTATAAAACCTCAAAGGAGAGCTATAATAATAGATAAAGTTTATAACTGATGTTGGTAGATTATATAAGCAACATACTGAGCAGAACTAACTTTCTAACAGCTTATATGGAACATGATTGACAAGATAATCCTAATAAGAACTTAACATAACATCTGAGGAACATGTAATTAGCTGCAAGATAAATCTAGGGCAACTATTCAAACAAGGCCTCAACCAATGTTCTTTGTTTGCCCTAAGAAAATATACTATACGGCTGGATTACAATTTATTATGCCCTGAGGAAATGAGTCGTACCGCTCAAATCCAACCTTCGGTTTCGAAACCCAAAGTCGGTGCCATACAAGGTCAATGGAAGAGCTGGATTCCATGACCTCAACCTCCTCGTGGTCAGTGCATGATATCTAAAGCAGTACCGCAGTCTCATGCTTAAGTGACCTCAGTCACAGGGTCAGCTCCGCATGCTACCCTTTCCTCTAGGCCACCTTGGTACAGGTCTCGGCTCTAGTATACTTTGAGCCACGGGCATGTTCATCATGCTCCTCACACTGAGCCATGGGCTTGTTCACCATGCCCTTATGCACATCTTGAGTCTACAACCATAGTTGCACTCTAATGCTCCTATTTTGGCTAGGAGGAACCCCACATATTCAACAATATACTCTCCGAATTAACCCACAAGATAACCCATTTCACCATCACCGGCTACTGAAGATGATGAATCTATGGCCAGGGCAAACTATATGAAAGGTTCATCTGTAATTAATTAGTGTATTTTAAGTGGATTGCAAGATTCAACCAAGTTATGTAACATGCAACTATAACAAGAATGAATAAACATAAAACTCATTATCTTGTGTTACATTGTCAGTAAGGCCTTCAGTGCCATCAACATCATCTTGATCCATCACAAGGATCCAACATCACATGTTACCACTTGGCCTCTTGCTAATCATCTAGATCCATCACAAGGATCAACATCATTGGGACTCAATCCCAGCATCAAGGTATTCCATACCATTCCATGGGTAACACACATCACATAGTACTGGATTCATCATAACCCATGATGTTCCACATCATGTAACTATCATGTCATTACCATGGCCTCATTGTACAACTGTTACCTACATGGTTAGTGAAATCACAAGGAGCAATGATACTTGTACAAGGAACATTTACAACTCCTTACTTTATTATGAGAGTCAACCATGCAACATAGATGAGTGTATCAAGCATAGCATTCTTATATATATCAAGCATAATAGCCTCATATACCAATGCATAACAAGCATTAGGGTTACCAATCAAACACAAGGTACAACCCTCACTATAGGTGTATCGGGTAAGGAACAACCTTCACCAAAAGCATCTTGGTTAAGGGATAGCCCTCACCGAAGGCGTAACGTCTCTCACCAAAGAGTGTGACGCCCAACGTTAAGCATGCAACTCTTCACCACTTACTGTATCAGCCAGCACCCATCTAGGGCTACAACCATATCAGCCAACAACTATCACCTTGGTATCAGGCAGCATCAAACAAGAAGATATCATCCAAGGAAGAGGGTAAGCTTCATAACGCCTAAGGCAGCAAACCCTAACGCCCACTTTATATCGCCCAAGCCACCAAGGCGCCATGTCGGGCAGCACCACAAGTGCAAGGTGAAAGGTTCAATCCATATCATCCAACACAAGATCATACCCCTATCGGCCAAAGAAAACAAAGAGGCAGCAAGCTACCCTATCGCCTAAGGCACATCCCTACCATCCAAGCTCGGGTTAGGGCTCCCTATCGGTCAACACACTGTATCTCCCAACTAGGGTTCATTGACCAAGACCCCATATTGGGCAACGTCATATTGGCCAAAGGTTAGAGCTCACCTCCCAACTCAAGGAAGGAGGGGTGTTGCTCAACCATCAAGGCATGGCCTATCCATGTCGTCCAAGGTACTCAAGAGGGGATGTCAACCAAGAACCATATCGGCCAAGGACATATCGCCCAACAACATCTTGGGCAAGTATCCATGTCAGTCAAGAAGTCAACAAGACATCCATCAAGCATATTGTCCAATCTCAACCCTACAAATGGGATATCGGGCAACTCAAGCATCCAAAACACTTCACTCCACATCAGGTTAGGTAACCTTGTAACCATGTCGGCCAAGAATCACATAACCTATCGGGAAAGGTACCATATCGGGTTGATCATCTTCAACCTCAAGACTGCCACCAAGAAACTCTAATAGGTCAAGAGAGTTGGCTCACCTCTCAACAACCAAGTGAGAGGGGTTTTGCACAACTTCCATCACATATCGGGCAGTAAGGTGGGTCATCACCATATCGGCCAACCCTCCAACCTCAACTAGGTCAACACCAACCAAAGGCTCACCTCTCAAGTCCATGGTAAGAGAGGGGCATTTCCCAAGCAACTAGAGTATAGACTCACCTCTCAACGACTAAGGAAGAGAGGGGTTTTGCCTACACCACTAGAGCTCAAGCTCACCTCTCAAAACTAAAGGGAGAGAAAGGGATTTTACCCCAACAACACACCACACGCACCATTGAATTAGGGAACCCTAGGCTCACCTCTCAACAACTAAGAGAGGGGGGTTTCGCCTAAGGAACCCTAATCCAAGTTTTGGCCAACAAGGTCCAAGAACACATCTAAACAACATAACCATGTCATCATATCCCACAACGTGAAGGGCACATACTAGAGAAAAGATATTACTAACAAGATAAGCATGGCCGATCAAGATAACATATAAACAAGCAACATAAAAAGAAGGTAATATAGCTAGGGTTAGGAGTTATGTAACCCACCTCAAGCAAGCTCTAAAGCTCCAAGCACCAAGCTTCAAGCTCCAAGCACCAAGCTTCAAGCTCCAAGCTCCAAGCTCTAAGCTCCAAGGCACCACCTTCATCCAACACTAGGAGAGAAGAGAACTCCATAACCACCATGGCTGAAAAGAAAGGAAGAAGAAGAAGAAGAAGAAGAAGAAGATGCTAAGGAAAGGGAGAGATACTAACCACAAGAGAAGAAGCGGCAAGACACTCTCTAGGGTTTCGGCCACCACTAGAGGAAGAAGAAGACCACCAATGGTATTGGCCACCAAGCTCTACCAAGTGTATCGGCCACCAAGGCTCCACCAAGGGGGGTGTATCGGCCACCAAGGAAGAAGGAAAGCAACTAAGGAGCTAAAGGGATCCCAAACTAGAAAAGAAGGGGGTATATATGCAAGGGGGTTAAGTGGGCGTCTAGTAGAGGATTGCTCCACATGTGCTCACCCAAACCACAACTTGTCCAAGCTATGCCACCTTGCTAGAAAAGATCACCAAGTATCCCCAATGGTGACACAAACGAAGCTAGGTCAAGAGGGGTGTGTATTGCCCAACATGGTGCCATGGTTGATACACCACTTGGCTGATACAACCCTGGACGATACACTCATGTCTGATACACTCTTGGCTGATACACTAAGAAAACAAGGCCCAGGGAAGCCCAATAACAAGCCCAAGCTTCACAAGCTTAAAAGGGGCCCAAAAAAACTCAAGCAAGGATCCCAACTCATCCTCTCAATCCTAGAGGATGCAAGGAGAGAGAAAGACATCTCTTAAGGTGGCAAACTGGTACACAACCCTAAAACTTGGGTGAATTGCAAGTTGCACCTCAACCTCCCAACAAAGCACAAACAAGACCCTAATCACACCTCAGGTGATTAGCAAACATCTAAACACAAGGTTTAGGCAAAGCAAATAGGGTAAGCCCAAAACGGAGGTCAGGGTCCTTACAAGCCATAAACCCTACAAAAGGATTTCACCCCCAAAATCCGAGGAGAAAAGCAATGGATACTTCCTCTTCATCTCTTCCTCAAGCTCCCACGTGGCTTCTACAATGCCACGATGATGTCAAAGAACCTTCACAAGAATCAGGTCCTTCCTTTTCAGCTTCTTTACTCTTCTGTCAAGGATCAACAATGGACCTTCCTCGTAGGTCACATCTTTATTAAGCTCAACTCAACCGGTTGTATCACTGTCTCTGTTCGTGGATGACTTTTTGTCGGCATACTAACATGGAACACTGGATGTAACTTGTGAAACTCTGAAGGTAACTCCAACTTGTAAGCCACCTTTCCAACACGTGCTATCACTGGATATGGTCCCATATACCTGGGATCCAACTTGCCTGTCCGGCCAAACCTCAGCACATCTTTCCATGGAGAGACTTTGAGATACACCTTATCTCCCACCTGGAACTCTAGAGGTCGTCGACGGTTATCTACATATGACTTGTGTCTATCCTATGTTGCTTTCAACTGTTGTTGTATCACCTTGATCTTTTCTGTCATCTGCTGCACTAACTCAAGACCCAAAAGCTGATACTCACCAGACTCATACCAACATAAGGGAGATCTGCACTTCCTGCCATACAAAGGCTCATAAGGTGCCATGTCAATACTTCGTTGATAACTGTTGTTGTAGGCGAACTCTATCAAACTGATATGCACATCCCAACTACCTAGGAACTACAAAACACAAGCCCTGAGAAGATCTTCCAAAGTCTGAATAGTCTTTTCAGACTGTCCATCTGTCAGCGAGTGGAAGGTGGTACTGAACCTCAACTGTGTTCCCAACGCTTTATGTAGTTGTTCCCAAAAATGAATCGTGAATTGAGGACCTTTGTCAGAGACTATCATCACGGGAACACCGTGCAACCGCACTATCTCATCCATGTGCACCTGAGCAAGATTCTCTAATGTATATGTTGTCTTTATAGGTATGAAATGGGAAGACTTTGCCAATCTATCCACTACCACCCAAATGGAATCACCAACTACAAAACCCATGGTTACATGATCTCATTTCCACTACGGTATCAGCATGGGTTGCAACGTTCCTACCGGCTTCTGATGCTTAGCCTTAACTTGCTAGCATACCGCACACCTAGCCACACACTCAGCCACATCTCTCTTCAAGCCAGGCCACCAATAGAGGTCCTTCAAGTTATGATACATCTTGGTGACACATGGATGCATAGCATACATCGATGTGTGCACTTCCTCGAGTACTAACTTCCTCAGATTATCCATATTAGGGACCAACACCATGTCATGATAACAAACCAGTCCATCCTCAGACTCATGGAAGCCATCACGCTTCTTGGTGCCAAACTCTGATCTGATCAACTGTACTGTAGCATCTGCCTGTTGTGCTTCTTTTATGTGTTGCCTCAACATAGGCTTCACTTGCATCTGTGCCAACAGTCCTGCCAACAAGGAGACTTCCAACTGTACATTCATATGCCGCAAAGAGACGAACATATCCCGCCTTTGGCATACCAAAGAACTCAACTGTGCCTTCTGCATAGGAAGAGAAGAAGACTTCCTGCTAAGTGCATCAGCCACAACGTTCGCCTTACCAGGATGATACTCGATGGTGCAATCATAATCACTTATCAGCTCCATCCAGCGATGTTGTCGCATGTTCAGCTCACTTTGCGAGAAGATATACTTCAAGTTCTTATGATCTGTAAAGATCTGACACACTTCCTCATAAAGATAATGTCTCCAAATCTTTAATGCATGGACCACCGTTGCCAGCTCCAAATCATGTGTCAGATAACTCTCCTCATGTTTCTTAAGTTGTCACAAAGCAAAAGAAACCACATGATCTTCCTACATCAGCACACATCCTAAGACTTTCTTGGAACAATCGCAGAAAACAACATAGCCCTTCCCAGGTTCTGGCAGTACCAACACTGGAGCACTAGTTAGCTTCTCCTTCAAGCTCTAAAAAGTGTGCTGACAATGATCATCCCAAACAAAAGGTACTTCCTTCCTGGTCAAATTTTTCAACGACAATGCAATCACGCTGAAGTTCCTTATAAACCTCCGGTAGTATCCTGCTAAACCCAGAAAACTATGAACTTCAGTCGGCATCTTCAGTTGCTCCCATTCTGCAACTGACTCTACCTTTTTGGGGTCTACTCTGACTCCTTCTGCGGATATCACATGACCCAAGAAAGTTACTTCCTTCAACCAGAACTCGCACTTACTGAACTTGACATACAACTTGTGCTGGCGAAGGAGAGTCAACGCTTGTTGAAGGTGTTGTTCATATTGTTGACTGTCTTGACTATAGATCAAAATGGCATTTATGAAGACCACAACAAACTGATCTAGAAACAGATGGAACACCATGTTCATCAGATCCATGAAAGCAGCAGCTGCATTGGTTAGCCTGAACGGCATAACCACAAACTCAAAGTGACCATACCTCATCCTAAAAGCTGACTTTGGTATGTCATCATCCTTGATCCTCAACTGATGATATTCAGACCATAGATCGATCTTTGAGAACATTGTAGCACCACACAATTCATCAAATAGATTGTCTATCCTCGGTAAAGGATATTTGTTCTTGATCGTGACTTTGTTCAACTGCCGGTAATCTATGCACAGACGCATCGATCCATCATTCTTCTTTACAAATAAAACTGGAGAACCCCATGGCGTTGTGCTCGGTCTAATAAAACATTTATCCAGCAACTCATGTAACTGCTTCTTCAGCTCTGCCATCTCGGCTGGAGCCATCCTGTACGGTGTCTGAGAAATTGGTTGTGTCCCTAGCACTAGATTGATCTCAAAATCAATCTCTCGAGGTGGGGGAACACCGAGAAACTCATAGGGAAACATGTCTGCAAACTCTCTGACCATAGGTACATCCTTAAGGCTAGAACCTTCTGCCTTGGTATCCACAACATGAGCCAATAACGCCCTACAACCTTGCCACAACAACTTCTCTACCATCATAGTTGATATTACACATGTCGAAAGAATCTTCCTATCTACCTAGAAGATCCACTTCTTACCGTCATCAGTGAACATCGCTCGCTTGGAATCACAGCCCAGCACAAACCTCTCTAAGGTATCCATCCCAAGGATTACATCAAATCCATACATATCAAGTGGTATGAGATCCACTTGTATGTTGTGTCCCAAAAAGGACAGAACATAAGATGGACACTCCTCTCGAAGCATCGAGGAACCATCAAGAGAGGTTTCTAACAACAAGCTATCTTTTTTACAACTAATAGGTAAAAGACATCTATCAAGCATACTACGAGCGATAAAAGAGTGTCTAGCACCCGTGTCAACCAAATTAGATACAAAGCAAGAAGAAGACAAATTAGAATGAAATAACTCCATCTGACCTGCCACCACTCATGGGTTGACTATCGCCTCAGGCTGACTCATAGCATAGAATTGAGTTGTTGCTTGATGTCATCCACACCATCTGCTTCCTTGAGCAGACGATCTAGCTTGTGATGCTTGGCCGCATCCTTGCCCTCGGGTGCCACTAAAATGTTGTCTATCTGAACCTTGTTGACTCTGTCTCAGTTGTTGCGTCACTTTGACATCTCTCCTTGGGCAATTCGACTTCATATGCCCTATCTGTCTACAAAGATAGCATGACTTGTCCTCTAACTGTGGCCTAGATGGCCATGTCACTGCTACTGAAGCTGTATTGTAGGCCTATATGGTGAAAAATCACACCTTCTTCCTTTAGTTGGTGACCACTAAGATGGTGCACTAGAACCTTGCATCACATAAGGTGTTGAAAACATCGGCTTCTTGTGGCTGTCAAACCTCTATTTCTAAAACTGAGCAGGATTCTTCTTGGCCATGGTCTCTCTCTTTTCCTTAACTGACCATTCAATCCTTCAGACAGACTCCACAAACGTGGCAAACCATTCTCGGTTTTCTAAAGCAGCAACAGGTGTTGACAGCTCGGCACTCAAACCTTTCTCAAACTGTCTGATCCTCTCATCATCGGTTGTCTCCATGTGAGGACCAAACCTCAGCAGCTCCATAAACTTGGTTTCATACTCAGTGATACTCAGGGAACCTTAGCACAAATGCTTGAACTGACTGATATTCTCATCCAGATACGTCTTTGGGAAGTATCAACTGACAAACTCCCGCCAGAAGACGTCCCAACCGATCACCTCGCCAGGTCGCTTCTCTTCCTCGATGGCCCACCAGTGGCCAACACTACCTTTCAGAAGGTAGACAGCGTGCTTGACTTTGTCTGCTTCGGGGATGTCGAGGATCCGGAAGGCCTTCTCAAGACTTGTTAGCCACATATCTACATCCGCTAGATCAGTTGTTCCAGCATAATCCAAACCTCTGACTCGACGAAGCCGCTCGAAGGTCTTCCCAATACCCGAAGATTCACCATGGGGAACCGGTGCTCTTGGCGGAGGCACAGGTAATCTATCCACCATGAGATTCATTGTAGCCATTACCTGCCCCATGAGGTGTTGATAAGCAGGGTTCTCAAGAATGGCAGGGTCAATTTGGGGGACCTCAGGCACCCGATCTTTATGTTCCTGCATACTCGCTCCATCAACTGATGCAGCGGCACTACTCTCGGCAGCATGTTCTTCATGACTTCCAGACATCTTTTAGCTTTATCTTCTACTGGGGGAAGGAGGTTAATGTGAGAAAATCTAGAAAAATCACAAGAACAGACACAAAACCTAGTCCTAGATCCCTTTAGACTCGGCAAACCTAGAGCTCTGATACCAACTAACTTGTGACATCCCGCCATCACCAAGACAATGAGACGCCACGTGAAAACGTACGGAACCATCATAAACATTGTATTACTAAAAGCATATGTTAATTAAAACTGATTGTGAAAAGTAGATAAGAAAGGAACTATTACAACCAGATCCACATCCTGTAAAGAACCATGTTATATAAATATACATAAACTTGATACATGTCCACAGTTCATAGGATCCAGCTGTCTCTTATCCATACAAGATGCATCACCTATTTATATACATATCAAACCTAACCAGGTCTTCAACAGGATACAAGAAAAACCATACTGATATCATACATCATGAAACCTCATCAAAATACTTACAAGGACCTGAGAGTACAGGGATGACTCTAGGACTCTACTACAAAACACCCAAAAACAACAGCATATCCATCTCTTACCTTCTACTGTTCTTCTTGCTGCTCAACTGCAACAAAACGATCACCTCCATGTCTAGCACGTCCACCTAAGAAGGTTTTAAACCAACGGGGTAAGACACACAGTCCCAGCGAGAAACATAACCCCCCCCCCCCGCGAAACTATAAAATCTCAAAGGAGAGCTATAACAGATAAAGTTTATAACTGATGTAGGTAGATTATATAAGCAACATACTGAGCAGAACTAACTTTCTAATAGCTTATATGGAACATGATTGACAAGACAATCCTAATAAGAACTTAACATAACATCTGATGAAAATGTAATTAGCTACAAGATAAATCTAGGGCAACTATTCAAACAAGGCCTCAACCAATGTTCCGTGTTTGCCCTAAGAAAATATACTATACGGTAGGATTATGATTTATTATTCACTGAGGAAATGAGTCGTACCGCTCAAATCCAACCTTCGGTTGCGAAACCCAAACCCGGTGCGATACAAGGTCAATGGAAGAGTCAGACTCCACGACCTCAACCTCCTCATGGTCAGTGCATGATATACAAAGTAGGATCGCAGTCTCATGCTTAAGTGACCTCAGTCACAGGGTCAGCTCTGCAAGCTACCCTTTCCTCTAGCCCACCTTGGTATGGGTCTCGGCGCTAGTATACTTTGAGCCACGGTCCTGTTCACCGTGCTCCCAAGCCATGAACGCATTCATGCTCTATCACACTTATCCATGGGCCTGTTCACCATGCCCTTATGCACATCTTGAGTCTACAACCACATTTGCACTCTAATCCTCTTATTTTTGGCTAGGATAAACCGCACATATTCAACAATATGTGCTTCAGATTAACCCATAGGATAACCCAGTTCACCATCACCAGATACTGACGATGATGGATCTATGGCCAAGGAAAACTACATGAAAGGTTCATCTGTAATTAATTAGTGTATTTTAAGTGGATTGCAAGATTCAACCAAGTTATGTAACATGCAACTATAAAAAGAATGAATAAACATAAAACTCATTATCTTGTGTTACATTGTCACTAAGGCCTTCAGTTCCGTCAACATCATCTTGATCCATCACAAGGATCCAACATCACATGTTACCACTTGGCCTCTTGCCAATCATCTAGATCCATCACAAGGATCAACATCACTGGGACTCAATCCCATCATAAAGGTATTCCATACCATTCCATGGGTAACACCCATCACATAGTATTGGATTCATCATAACCCACGATGTTCCACATCATGTTACTATCATGCCATTACCATGGCCTCATTATACAACTATTACCTGCATGGTTAGTGAAATCACAAGGAGCAATGATACTTGTACAAGGAACATTTACAACTCCTTACATTATTATGAGAGTCAACCATGCAACATAGATGAGTGTATCAAGCATAGCATTCTTATATATATCAAGCATAACAGCCTCATATACCAAAGCATTACAAGCATTAGGGTTACCAACCAAACACAAGGTACAACCCTCACTATAGGTGTATCGGGTAAGGAACAACCTTCACCAAAAGCATCTTGGTTAATGGATAGCCCTCACCACAAAGGCGCAACATCTTTCACCAAAGAGTGTGATGCCCAACACTATATCGGTTAAGAATGCAACTCTTCACCACCTACTGTATCAGCTAGTAACCCATCTAGGGCTACAACCATATCGGCCAACCACTATCACCTTGGTATCGGACAGCATCAAACAAGAAGATATCGGCCAAGGAAGAGGGTAAGCTTCATAACGCCTAAGGCAACAAACCCTAACACCCACTTTACATTACCCAAGCCACCAAGGCACCATGTCGGGCAGCACCATAAGTGCAAGGTGAAAGGTGCAAGCCATATCATCCAACACAAGATCATACCCCTATCATCCAAAGAAAACAAAGATGCAGGAAGCTACCCTATCGCCCAAAGCACATCCCTACCGTCCAAGCTAGGCTTAGGGCTCCCTATCGGTCAACACACTGTATCGCCCAACTAGGATTACATCGACCAAGACCCCATATTGGGCAATGTCATACTGGCTAAAGGTTAGAGCTCACCTCCCAAATCAAGGAAGGAGGCGTGTTGCTCAACCATCAAGGAATGGCCTATCCATGTCGTCTAAGGTACTCAAGAGGGGATGTCAACCAAGCACCATATCGGACAAAGACATATCGCCCAACAGCATCTTGGGTAAGGGTCCATGTCGGTCAAGAAGTCAACAAGACATCCATCAAGCATATCGCCCAAGCTCAACCCTAGAAATGGGATATCGGGCAACTCAAGCATCCAACACACTTCACTCCACATCGGGTTAGATAACCTTGTAACCATGTCGACCAAGAACCACATAACCTATCGGGCAAGGTACCATATTGGGTTGATCATCTTCAACCTCAAGACTGCCACCAAGAAACCCTAATAGGTCAAGAGAGTTGGCTCACCTCTCAACAACCAAGTAAGAGGGGTTTTGCACAACTTCCATCACATATCGGGTAGCAAGGTGGGTCATCACCATATCGGCCAACCCTCCAACCTCAACTAGGTCAACACCAACCAAAGGCTCACCTCTCAAGTCCATGGTAAGAGAGGGGTATTGCCCAAGCAACTAGAGTATAGACTCACCTCTCAACGACTAAGGAAGAGAGGGGTTTTGCCTACACCACTAGAGCTCAAGCTCACTTCTCAAAATCAAAGGGAGAGAAAGGGATTTTGCCCCAAGAACACACCACACGCACCATTAAATTAGGGAACCCTAGGCTCACCTCTCAACAACTAAGAGAGAGGGGTTTTTCCCAAGGAACCCTAATCCAAGGTTTGGCCAACAAGATCCAAGAACACATCTAAACAACATAACCATGTCATCATATCCCACAACGTCAAGGGCACATACTAGAGAAAAGATATTGCTAATAAGATAAGCATGGTCGATCAAGATAGCATATAAACAGGCAACATAAAAAGAAGGTAATATAGCTAGGGTTAGGAGTTATGTAACGCGCCTCAAGCAAGCTCTAAAGCTCCAAGCACCAAGCTTCAATCTCCAAGTTCCAAGCTCCAAGGCATGACCTTCGACCAACACTAGGAGAGGAGAACTCCATAACCACCATGGCCGAAAAAAAAGGAAGAAGAAGAAGAAGAAGATGTTAAGGAAAGGGAGAGATATTCACGACAAGAGAAGAAGGAGCAAGACACTCTCTAGGGTTTCGTCCACCACTAGAGGAAGAAGATGACTTTACCAAGGATATCGGCCACCAAGCTCTACCAAGTGTATCGGCCACCAAGGGGGGTGTATCGGCCACCAAGGAAAAAGGAAAGCAACTAAGGAGCTAAAGGGATCCCAAACTAGCAAAGACGGGGGTATATATGCAAGGGGGCTAAGTGGGCATCTACTAGAGGATTTCTCCACATGTGCTCGCCTAAACCACCACTTGTCCAAGATATGCCACCTTGCTAGCAAAGATCACCAAGTGTCCCTAAAGGTGACACAAACAAAGCTAGGTCAAGAGGGGTGTGTATCGCCCAACATGGTGACATGGCCGATACACCACTTGGTCGATACAACCCTGGTTGATACACTCATGCCCAGTACACTCTTAGCCGATACACCAAGCAAATAAGGCCCAGGGAAGCCCAACAACAATCCCATGCTTCACAAGCTTAAACGAGGCCCAAAAACAACTCAAGCAAGGCACACAACTCATCCTCTCAACCCTAGAGGATGCAAGGAGAGAGAAATACATCTCTCAAGGTGGCAAACTTGCACACAACCCCAAAACTTGGGTGAATTGCAAGTTGTACCTCAACCTCCCAACAAAGCACAAACAAGACCCTAATCACACCTCGGGTGATTAGCAAACATCTAAACACAAGATTTAGGCAAAGCAAACATGGTAAGACCAAAACGGAGGTCACGGTCCTTACAAGCCATAAACCCTACAAAAGGATTTCGCCCCCAAAATCCAAGGAGAAAAGTGAGGGATACTTCCTCCTCATCTATTCCTCAAGCTCCCACGTGTCTTCCTCAATACCATAATGATGCCAAAGAACCTTCACAAGAACCAAGTCCTTCCTTTTTAGGTTATTTACTCTTCTATCAAGGATCAACACTGGACCTTCCTTGTAGGTCACATCTCGAGAGAAGGAAGGAATAGATAATTGCTTGTGGTTGTTTACAAAATGAGTAGAGGATATATATATAAAATAGGAGTGAAAGTGTTACATGGTTGTGGTTGACTTGATTGGTGAACCCCAATCCAAGTCCTTTTTTATTATAATTTTATCAATTCATCTTTATTTCTTCTTCTTTTCTTTTAAACTTACAAATATTGCTCAATTTAAGATAACTCGGTCCTTAATCAGAACATCATCAAATTACTCTTCGGTTAGATTAGACTAAGATAAGGTCTCACATTTTTATTCTATTATTCCCCTTATGCTTGAACTACTGCAATAGACTCTATATTTAGTTGCAGACGTCTCTTCTAGTTGGTATAAATCTAAAGTCTGATATCTTTGATTGGACGATCATGTTTACACTTTTTACCCACAAAAAAGAGCGATCAACTTTTGGCGTCGTTGTTGGGGATAAAGTGATGGATAATATTTAAGAACTTGTGGTCTACTTTGCACCAGTCATCACTTCTAAACTTTACCATTTTTTTTTGCTCAAGCAAGCGTGGTACCTTTCTTATTGCTTTATAAAAACATACATTGGTGGGTCCCAAAACACCACACCAAACCAAGGAGATACAAAAGAGGGAATCAAAGAAACCAAAAAAAAGAAAAGGGGGGGGGGGACTATCTACAAGGGGCTAACCCCAAAAGAAAAGACAAAGAGCAAAAGAGAAAGAACATCCACATCGGATTGCTGCCTGCAAAATAGACTACCCTTCTCCAGCTAAGGAAAAAAATAGGGAAAAAAACACCCCAATAGAAGAATCAGTAATCCAATAAGCTACTCATATCATTACTAATTCTGTTCCAGATCTTCTCCTCGTCCAAAGACCAATTCTCAAATATGATCAGATTACAGGCTTGCCAGATGTGGTAAATAGCAATAGACACAAAGGCAGCTTCCTTTTTCCCAGAATATCTCCAGCAGGTATGAGGATCAAGAAAATCAGGTTCAGTAGAGAGAAACCTTTCCTACAAACCTTTTCCCCAAACATAATGAGCAACACAACAATCCCAAAATAGGTGTTTTATGGATTCCTCCCCCCTCTTGCACAGCATACAAATCGAGGTCAGGTAGAGCCCTTTCCTTCTCAACCATTCAATAACAGGAACACAGCCCAGAGCCAACTTACAGCAAAAGATCTTATAATTCTCAGGGATATCAAGCCTCCACAAATTTCTAGCCCAGGACAGAGAGTGATATTTGAATCTCATGCAATCCCAAACATCCTTGAGTTTAACCCTCTTTTAACCATTAAATAGCACAGTGTCGTGCTTATTAGTAACAACAACATTATTGGATAGGAAAGTCAGCAGAGGACTTAACCTCCTATTAGGCTTAATGCTCCATTTACCATTCTTCAAAACATCACTTACTTTAATCATCCTTCCTTTCCCTAACATCAAGCACATTCTCTCATCAACACAATCTTTGAGGAACATATTTCCTTTCACCCAAGGATCGCCCCACAAAAGGAATTTTTCACATTTTCCAAGCTGAAAGGACACAAACTTCATGATCAGGCTGCGAACCTTTAGAATACATCTCCACATCCATGAGTAGTATGGTTTACAATCCATATTCCAAATGGAATTTTTCCTTAAGTACTTGCCATGAATCCACTTGACCCACAAGTTATCTTTTTCACAAGCTATATTCCAGAAGTTGATAGCCAACCCAGCTTTATTAACATCCTCAGTTCTTCTGACTCCAAGACCCCCTTCCTTCTTGGGTCTGCAAATGTTCTCCCAACTAACATGATGCAAAACCTGCTTTTCCTCTTTATCTCCCCAGATAAACTCCCTACAAATCCTATCCACCTCATTCACAACAGAACTAGGCAGAGGAAACACAGCAGTCCAGTAGAGACTATAAGCAGACAGGGTCGATCTCACCAGTTCAACTCTCCCTGCAAAGGACAAAAGCTTCATCTTCCAACACTCAAGCTTGGTTTTGAGTTTATCAATTAAAGGCTTGCACAGACTTCTGGTAATCTTGCCATTAAACAAAGGAACTCCCAAGTAAGTGGAGGGTAGAGACCCTTCCTTAATCCCCACATAGTCCATGAAGTCATCTTTTGAAGCATTTCCACTAAAGTAAACCAGGATTTTGTTGGATTTAATAATAAGACCTGATACTCTACCAAAGTCACTCAAAATATGACTAAGACATCTGGCATTACAATACTCATTCTTGCCATAAATCATAAGATTGTCCGCAAAGATGGTGTGAGACACAAAGATGTCATTTGAGGCCTTCAGTGGCTTAAAGAAACCTTGAGAAATATTAAAATCCATAATGGCAGTAAACCCCTGCATACAAATGACAAAAAGAAGGGGAGCAAGGGGGTCCCCTTGCCTCAACCCATTCAAGGGAAAAATAACCTCAGATGGCTCTCCGTTGACAAGAATTTGGTAACTAGTTGAGCTAAGAATCATTTTGATATAGGAAATCCAGCAGCAGGGGAAGTTCATAGCATGAAGGATATCCAAAAGGTAGCTCCACTTAATAGAATCATAAGCTTTTGTAATATCCACTTTAACACAGAATTTTTCACCACCCTTCACATTCGAGAAGTCACTGATAAGCTCATTAGCCAGGAGAATAGCATCAGAGATCTTCCTATCTTTCACAAAAGCAAACTGACAATTACTAATGATATCAGGCAAAATAAGGCTAAGCCTGCTAGCCAAAATCTTTGAGATTATCTTGTAGAGGAAATTATAGAGAGAAATAGGCCTCCAATCTTTAATATCAGTAGCACTTTTAACTTTAGGAATAAGCGTGATAAACGTTCTATTAATCTCTTTAAGTAAACAACTTTTTTCAAAGAAGTCCATCACAGCTTTTGACACATCATCTCCAATAATAGGCCAAGTTTTCTTAAAGAAAATCGCATTAAACCCATCAGGCCCAGGGGCCTTGTTATCACTAGAATTCATAACAACCTCATTCACCTCTTCTCTAGTCACTTTCTTCACTAAGATATTAATATGAGCCTGAGAAAGCTTTGGAAGCCACCATTTTTCATCCCAGTCAGTATTGTGAACATACTTTTTACAAAACAGATCAGTATAGAAGCCAACCACATGCTTACTGATGTTATTCAAATCAGAGGAGGGATCCCCATCAATCATCAAAGAGTAGATCGAATTCCTTTGTCTCCTGGTGTGTAAAGAGGAGTAAAAGAACTTAGTGTTCTTATTTCCAAGCTTCAGCCACTGTACTCTTAATTTTTGCATAACAAGACTCTCTTCAAGATCCAGAGCTTTCAGAGCTTCTTTTCTAGCTTTAGAGGCCTCACTTCTGAGAGAAAGGTCATTGGGGTTAATATCAGCCAACTCCTCCATTCTAAGAGCCTCTTCCTCCAACTTCTTAGCATGACTACTAAGATTTCCCACCTTATTCTTATTCCAGGAAATGAGCTCTGATTTTACATTTTTGAGTTTCTTCACAACTCTGTACATAGGGCACCCTTTGACATCAATATTCCACCCCTTCTTAATCACATCCATAAAACCATCACATTCAGTCCAAGCATTAATAAAACAGAAAGGGATATGCATCCTTCTACTATTACAGTTCATAGAAATTCTGAGAATCTTGTGATCACTATGTATAGTAGATACCACCTCACCAATGTAATTAGGCCATTCACTGAGAAAAAGATCATTGAAGATAACTCTATCGATCTTAGAAGAAGTAAAGTTCCTCCCCTCTTGCCTGTTATCCCAGGTAAACCAAGGCCCATGCATGCTAGCTTCATAAAGACCAATATCAGACATAAAAGAGTTAAATTCCTCCATAGAAAGATGGCTAGGATTCGACCTCCCTTGCCTTTCTTCCGTCAGTCTCACACAATTGAAATCACCACAGATAACCCAAGGTTTTTCCACATGGTTAGAAATATCCCTGAGCTCCTTCCAGAGAACCGATCTCTTGTTGTCTTCATTGAACCCATACACAGCAGTGAAGAAAAAATAGAGCCCATCCTGTTCACACACAAAGTGAACCCATTGAGCATAAGAAGAGATAACTTTAACCTCAACACAGTTAGGGTCCTACACAACAATGACTCTGCCTAAAGGGTGGTGATCATGGTTAACAAACCACTTGTAACTAGGCCAAAGCCTATTAATAATCCTCCATATTTTCTTCCTTCTCACTTTGGATTCTAAAAGACAGAAAGCATTCGACTTCACCCTCTCCAATTCTTCCTGGACCCGACGTTGATGACCTCTTTTGTTAAGGCCCCTCACATTCCATGAAGTAATTGAATAGGTATTATTCATTTGGAACCATAGGGGCTAGAGACCTTCTAGCCACAGTAACAACACAATCGTCATCTTCAAGAAGCTCAAGGCCCTGAAACTTATTTGTCCCTGACCCTGCCAATCTAGCTACAAACGAAACCTGAGCTTTATTAGTTTTTGTGAGCTTCAGGGGGGGCCTCGACTTCGTCCTCACCTCCTGGAAACCATCATCCACTGGAGTGTTGTTCAGGATCTCAACTCCAAGCGGGAAAATACACTGATTATTCAGCAGACTTATCAGTTCAAGAGCTTTTCTTTCTTTGGAGTAGTGACCCTCAGCTTGCACTGCCATATTAACAGAGTTCTTCCCACTTTCACACGATGGACAAGAACATGGATCCGCCTTCTCCTGAACAAGTGTCGGGGCTTCAAGCACCACCACCCTATCCACCACCTCCACTTCATTGACTTTTTGACCGGATATCGCTTCCATCTCCTTTGGCACCTCCTTTCTCACCAATCCATTCTTCGGGACCCATTGTTTTTTTGTAACCTTCTTCTTCTCTAGGGCACTGGTATCCTGTGGGATGGAAGGACATGAGATTTTTCATGCCCAAATGAGCCACACCTATCACACCTTCTTGGAATCTATTCATACTGAAAGGACACTCTATGTTCAACTCTAGTATCACTGACCAGATCAATAAATTTGGGAAATTCAGAGTGGACAGACATGAGAACAAAGATTCGAGCGAATTCAATCTGCGTCCCTTCCTTCGTAGCCTTGTCAGCATCAACTGGCTTCCCCAAAAATCTCCCAATCCGACTGAACATCACCTCCCCCCAGAGTTCTAGTGGAAAATTATGGAGCCTAATCCACACCAGAACCTCCGACAGGGCCTCTTTCTCCAGATTATCACCAATCTGCCACTACTTGAGGACCAGGGGCTTCCCCTTTATGAACCACGGACCATCCTCAAGAGCATGTTGCATATCCAATTCATCAGAGAACTTGATAATAAAGAAACTGTGTGGGCGCGATAGGATTTGAATCGGACCTCTAACCTTCCAGAGCCAAGACAGATGCTTCTCCAGCATGGGAAGATGGACCTTTAGATCGATGACATATCCCGCAACAGCATTCCTCCACCTCTTTGCATTTTCCTCCGCCTCCACCTGCAGATAGATGATTCTTCCATCTGAGACCTCCAAAGGAATAGCACTCAGCCATCTCTCAGAAGTAACTGTCGACGAGCCTTTTCCAGCCTTGAAGAGATCTGCCCAGGGGGAGCAAGAATTGCTCGTCGAACCGCCAGGATTAGCCCTAGAAGCGTCAATTCCGCCCTGGACCTTCGCACCTTCAGATCGCACGACCTCCTCGGGGATGGGAATACTAGCACCAGTGACCACCGGGACTTCATCTACCAGAGGAATCTCCGACCGCGACGCTCTGCCCGCACAAGGTCTCGAACTTCTAGAGCCTTCCCCGACGCTCGCCCCCTTGTCTGGCGGAGGCACCTTCTTGGCACCTGCTCTCGCCGCGCTCCCGTTCAAACGCTCCATTTAAACTTTACCATTTATTTGCATTATTTTCAAAAAATTATCTATTTGCTAGAATATTTCTTATGTTTCCAGTCTCAGACTCTAATCTGTTTAATATTTTGCTTACAAGTATCCAAACATAATTTCTAGTCCACCTTGGAGTTTCCCATTGAATTTCCAGAGGTAGATATCTTCCTCATCGAGCCAATGGCGGCACAAGAGCCACCTGTTGATCTTGAGAATAAGCCCTTTCTTTGCTCGTTCATCACGGCACATAAATGACAAAGACCCTATTGTTTTTCCTCGCATACCGGAAGCTAATTTTGAATTGAAGCTTGGGTTCATCAGTATGATTCAGAGTAAGATGTTCGGAGGAAATTTTGTGGAGGAAAACCCTTACCATCATATCGACACTTTCAAAAATCTATGTGATGCCCTAAACATGAATAGGGTTCCTTAAGAAGTTGTTTATATGAGGGGCTTTTGCTTCTCTCTCAAGGGAAAAGACCCACAGTGGTACCTTTTTCAAAAGGGAGTTACATCTTGGAAACAACTATTTGAAGATTTTGTAAAGAAATTTTATCCTATAGAAAAGACTGTCAGATGCAAGCACAACATTACTGACTTTTGGCAAAAACCTTCAGAAATTCTATATGAAGCATTGGAGATATATCAAGAATATCTGAGTGATTGTCCACGCAATGGGTACAATGAAGGTTTTATTATCACCACCTTTTATGAAAGTCTTACCTTGACAGAAAGAAGTTCTTTAAGTGTTGCAGCGGGAAGTGACTTCATGAAGCATGATGCAGAAACTACAAAAGAAATCATCAACAACATGGCCTAACTCCAAGCTGGAAAAGACTACAAAAGAAACTCAACAGCAACCGTGTCTACCGAAAGTGGTAGTGCTCTCTACTCAATATACTTGGAGAACCTCAACAACAAATTAGACAAGATGTCGGCCAATGTCTAGAATCAGAAGGAGGCCAATCCAAAGCACTTTACATAAGCAACCATAAAGTGTGTCACGTGTGGATAAGGTGGTCTCAATGTCGACCACTATATTTAAACTCATGAAGCGGTAGATACTCAGATAGATAATGTGTCATATGTCAATTACAAACGCCCTGATCACCTTAGATTTTCTTATGGGAACACCTCAGTGGCAAAAAATTCATATCAATTGAATCAATCACTGCAAGCCATGGGTAGGGGACAAGGAAAGTTGTGGGGAGAGGAACCACCTGGATTTCATCAAAATAGACCTCAGACTCAAGGAAACTCCAATGGACAAAGAGGAAGTATGTTTCAACAACACCAGAAATCCATATCTAGTTTAGAATCCTTAACTGAAATATTAGGGGAATGTGTGGTGAGAAACAACAACATCCTTGCAAACATGCAGACACATGTGTGCAATGTGAACACCCAGATAAGTAATCTACAATCCCATAATTGTATGATTGATCAGCAGTTGGCATCTACAACAACTTCTATCAGACACCCAGTAGGACAGTTTCCTTCAAGCACTGAACAAAATCCAAAGAACAAAACTAAAAATATGGACACACACCATTTGGAAATATGTCCTCTAAACCCCAGCAAGAAGATTTGATTGTTGAAGAAGAGGCCACCAAGGAAGAGATTCCAAAGAAGTCATGAAGGGCAACTGATTCCATTCCTTTATTGAGGCAACCCAATTTTACCTTCAGGGGCACCTTTTTTGTATCGGTTCATCAAGACACAACTAGAAAAGAGATACACCAAGTTCATTGACACCATTAAGAAAATTCATCTAGATATTTCTCTCCTCGACGTCATAGATGAGATGCCTATGTATGCCAAATTCTTGAAGGGTCTCATCACAGAGAAAAGAAAGAGGGGAGAGGTAGAGATAGTATGTCTTGCAAGGATGACATCTACCTTTTGTTAATTCATCATGCCTATAAAGCAAAAAGATCCTAGAGAATTCACTATTCCTTTCCTTAATGGAGATAAGTTAGCACGATATGGTCTTGTAGACTTGGGGGCTAGCATCAGCCTCATGCCCTATAGCTTGGCTACCAGGTTGGGACTGACAGATATCATCAAGTCCAACATGCAGATTCATTTGGCTAACAATTCCTATACCAAACCAGTTGGAGTCGTAGAGGATGTCCCGATAAGGATCGGAAACTTCTTTATTCCTTGTGATGTTGTTACAATCGATGTAGTAGAAGACCCTACTTGCCAAATGATCTTTGGGTGACCCTTCCTTTCAACAACACATGCTTTAATGGACGTAGTAGATGGATTGATCAACACATGGTTTGGAAATGAATCTATAGATTTCCACATTCTTGACGACATGAAAAAGGCCATTCACTAGTAGAAAAAAGTTATTTCACTGACTGTTCCAACCATCTTTTCACACATATTCAATATCACAATGCCATAGTCAACCCTTTAATGAGAGCTTTGACAAATCCTACTTCTAGGATTGAATACCCTATGATTGAGGAAATATTGGCATACTTAGGAGCTATAGAAGAAAAATAGTTTCAAGGGATAGTTGAAACAACAAAATATGTTTCCCTCCAATGAAACTGAATGTGTTTGTAGCAAGACCTCCACCAAAACTTAAACCTCTTCCTAAAGGTTTAAAATACAAATTCATGGATGATAAGAAAAGGAACCTGATGATCATCAATGTACAACTACCTCTTAAACAAAAACAATAACAACAACTACTTCCATCTAAACTAAGGGTTAGGAAGAAAGCTCTTGAATAATGAATTAATGATATCAAAGGTCCAACCATTTGCATTCAAAGGATCAACCTAGACAAAAGTGTGAAATCACGTGTGCAAGGCCAAAGGAAGCTTAATGACAAAATGAGAGAGGTGGTAGTAGGGAAGTCATCAAGCTTATAGATGAAGGTATAATATATGCCATCAGCGACAGCAACTGGTGAACCATGTACATGTGGTACCAAAGAAAGGGGGTATGACGGTCGTCAAGGATAGTGTTGGAAAAGAATTAGCCATCGTACAGTAATTGGATGGCGTATGTGCATCAACTACATGTTACTAAATGTAGCTACTCGCAAGGATCATTTTCCCCTCCCCTTTATCAACCAAGTTTTGAAAAGACTGGCGCATCACTCACATTTCTACTATTTGGATGGGTACTCATGATTCTATTAGGTACCTATTCATCCTAATGATCAGGAGAAGTCCATGCTTACATGTCTATATGGAACGTATGCTTTTCGTTGCATGCCTTTTGGTCTGTGTAATGCACTAGCAACATTTCAAAGGTGCATGTCAGCCATTTTCTCTTATTTAATAGAAGAAAATATTGAAGGCTTAATGGATGACTTCTCAGTCTATTTGACTCCTTAGAAGATTGTTTGAAGAATTTTTCCTTATTCTCCAAAGGTGTGAAGAAAAACAACTAGTTCTCAATTGGGACAGGTGCCATTTCATGGTGCAAGAAGGAATCATTTTAGGGCACAAAGTTTCTGAAGCAAGTATAGTGGTGGATAAGAGTAAGATAGAGGTGAATTCTAAACTCCTTCCTCCTTTGACAATTTCCTTTGTTTGTAGTCTCTTGGGACATGCTGACTATTATCGACGGCTCATTAAAGACTTCTTCAAAATAGCAAAATCTATTTCCAGACTGCTTGTTAAAGATACACCATTCATCTTTAATGATGATTGTTTGAAATCTTTCTACACCTTGAAGGACTCCCTCACCACTACACCAGTCATGCAAGCTCCGGAATAGAATCTTCCCTTTGAGTTAACTTGTGATGCTAGTGACTATGTTGTTAGAGTAATTTTGGGACAGAAAAAGGATAGGAAACATTATGTCATATACAATGCTAGTAAAATTCTCGATGAAGCTCAGGTCAATTATACAACCACCAAAAAAGAGATGTTGTCTATTGTATATGATTTTGAAAAATTTAGGTCATATCTCCTAGGAGGGAAAGTAATAATTTATATTGATCATGGTGCAATCAAGTATCTCATGTAAAAGATAGATACCAAACCTTGATCCTCCAGTGGGCTCTTCTATTACAGGAGTATGATCGTGAGATAATCGATAAAAAGGAATCAGACAATGACGTAGATGATCATCTCTCATGGATAAGGATTGAACAAGACAATTCCCTCCCCATAAATGAATCCTATCAAGATGAGTCCCTATTTCTTATTCATTCTTTAGATCAAGTCACTCCATGGTAGTCTGATTTCTACAACTATCTTGTATATCAATAGTTGTCTCCTAGAATGACATGCAATCAAAAGAAGAAGTTAGTTTCTGACATAAAGAACTACGACTAGGTTGAACCACTCCTATTTAGGAAATGTGTAGATAACATCTATCATCGTTGTGTGGATCATGATGAAGCTCGCTCTATATTAGAAAAATGTCAAACATATTCGTATGGCGGACATTTGGATGTTGAGAAGACTTCACTAAAGATCCTTAATTTCAGTTTCTATTAATAGACCATCTTCAAATATACACATGCTTATAAAAAACAATGTAATGCATGTTAGCGCACTGGGAACATCAGCAAAAGGAACAAAATGTCGATGGACAAATGGATTGAAGTCAAAATATTTGATGTTTGGGGGATCCATTTTGTGGGACCATTCTCACCATCTTATGGCAATAAGTATATTTTCATAGTTGTTGATTATGTTTCCAAATGGTAGTAAGTTATACCTTCCTCTACATGTGACTCAAAACCTGTCATGTGCCTTTTCACAAAGATAATATTTCCCAAATTTGGAGTCCCTAGAACAGTTATCAGTGTTTGTGGTTCACACTTCATACAAAAATCATTTGAAGCTCTTCTGAAGAAGTATGAAGTCAAACATAAAATATCTACTCCATATCATCCTCAAACTGTTGGCCAAGTATAATTCTCTAATAGGCAAATTAACCAGATACTTGATAAAATAGTAGGGAGATCTTGAAAAGATTGGTCGTCCAAACTCGATGATGCATTAGGGGCATATCGAACAACTTACAAGGCACCTAAGATGTGAACTCGTTATTGCCTTATCTATGGCAAGTCATGCCACCTTCCCTTAGAACTGGAACACAAGTCACTATGAACTCGATGGTGCGAGCCCTTCACATTTGTCACTATCTATCCCACTACCATGATGGACATACATAGTGAGAAATTTGACACCTTCTCAGTCAATGGTCATCATCTAAAAAGATATTATGAAGATGAAGTTATCACCAGAAAAGCAGACTTCGCACTGTCAGATACACCAGAGGTCGAATAAGAAGTCTATGAGTCCAGCCAACAGACTATAAACAAGCGCTACTTGGGAGGCAACCCAAGCTTTTTCCTTTTTTTCATTTTAGAATTGTTTCTTTTTTCCATTGATTTTTGTTTCTCGAAGAAAACTTTTTTAAGTCACATCTAAATCAAGATGGACATATGTTTTTCTAAATGATGATTGGAAGTCAATGACTTCACCATGATCTATCGACCTAAATTCTGATCCATTTTATTGACCTTCAATTTTAGACATCCTGTAAATCGATTGCTAGGCACACATTAGTGTCAATCGGTAGCCTGTTCAAACACTATCGACCTCTAGCCAGACTAATCACTTACTCAAAAGTGCTAGTTGTTCTTTTGAGTCGATCAATCAGTCGACAGACTTGTCAAGCACTCCAAGATTTTATCGATCAGTAGTGATCTCATTGACCCAGATCCACCACCTGGGTACCCGATTAGGTTTCACCAACTCTAACCCTCACCTATAAATATAAGATCAGCAATAAGTTTTTCTTACCACATCCTAATTGTAGTAAAACTTTGTCTCTTTGATTGCTTGCATGTCGACCTTCAAATTGACCACCCTGATCGATACGCTTCCAGCCATCACCTTGCCTTTTTCCATCATCTCTTGAAGTTGACATGTATTCACTCTTATTGATCGACAACGTTAGCGACATCCTCAGAAAATTCTTGCTGATTGATTTTGTTTACATCGACCCTATCGACCTACCAGATCCAATTTTGATCAATTTACTCATGTGGATCTTGGGCATCGATAGCATGCTTATGAGTATTTTGGTTGACATTTTTTCTTTTATTCTGACAAAAAAAGTCATCACGAGCATTGATACTAGTTACGTGCCAATTTTTGATTGTTTTATAATGATGGCTCGGCAAGGTAGTTTCATCTCAGCTCTGGGAGGTCATTCTAAGACCAAATATAAATGGCCTTGTTCTGACCAGCCTTCTAATGAAGGTGACAAGAGAGCACGGGTCACTGAGCCAGAATCTACACCTTAAGGCTCGCAACTAGATCTCCCCTACTGTGGATGCTTCAGACCTCACAACAATGAACACTTGGATGCATAAAGGGCTATGTGTCGCAGAACCTTCAAGCCAACTCAGTTCAATTCATCATTTGTCCTGGAGGAACTCGGCATCAAGACACAAGTTAAGGAGCTACTAACCAAGTCCAACTTGACCCGTCTCTGCTTTGCCAAACCCAAAGCCTATGTAGAGGAGACCATGGAGTTTATATCCTCGATCCAAGAGGTCTCATCTCAAGAGATAAAGTTCATATCAACATCATTTATCATGTTCTCACTGATGTGATACTGAACAAAATCTTCTATAGCTCAGAAGAAGAAGCCACAAGGGTGTCTGAAGGATTTCTTGAGAAGAAGGATTGAACTTTAATGCTTCCAAGTATTGGGCATGATTAACAGGAGAGAAGAAGTATCAGTCTGGTCAGTCTAAGGTGTCTATCATACATTTTGGATCTTAGAGAATCAAGCATAAGATAGTATCCAACATTCCCTTTACAAAGTCGGAGATTGTTAGCATTTATCGTGAAGAACTCTATGTGCTATCTCTCCTAATGGACGGCCGCCCTATCAATATTGACTGCCTTCTGATAGACAAGTGGTTACTTTCCAGTTCCACTCCACAAAAAGAATACTACATGGATGTCGTCATTCGACTCATTTACCAAGCCTATGGACATCCTCCTTCTAAAGATTTCAGAGAAATGCAAGGAGACAGCCTCATCACATCAAAGTACTTAACTTGTTCTAGTATTCTGGTCCACCGAAACAATGTCAACTGATATAGGTTCACTAGGACCAATATCTCAATCTTGCTACCTAAATTGGTTGACTATGACAAAGAACAGTTATTGTATTTAGAGGAATAAATCACCGCACTTATCTATAAATATCACAAGGTCAAGCTAGCTGCATAGGGTGCATCGTCTGGCTGAGTCTGCCCTAAACCTGTCATTCTAAAGAAACTTTTATCCAAGATATTTGAGGGAAGTGAACATGAGAGAATAGTAGATTATGACTTGGAAGCACTTCCGTCATCACCCAAGCATAACTCTAACCTTGGGGTTGATCGTACAACCACCTCAAACCACCCCGCCTCCATCCCAGCTATAGTTGCTACAAAAAGAAACCCTCCTTCATCATCTAAAAGGATGATACAAGATGTAGTCGATGATCTGTCTCGACATCCTCACCGAGTCAATCGCCCTTCTACTTCTCAGTGATCAGAAAGCCATTCTTTATCCCCGTCTGGTTATGAATATCCACAAACCTTGAGAGGGGCTTTTAGACATGCATTCAGTACAATTGGAAAAGTTACAACTGCAACTATGGCTGCTTTTCCTAACCTTCAGAAGGATGTTTAGAACATAGCTAAACAAGTCCAGTCTCTATATTAGCAGGTCAGTGAGCTTGGCAACCTTCCTCGCCATATTGCAACTCTTGAGCTCCAACTTGATGAAATCCTTATGGTATAAAATCATATTCTACAACATATCACAAGATAGGAAAATGATTGCAAGCTTAGAGAAGACCAGCACGCTCTCCCACATGAACACTATCATAAAATTCACACTCATTCTACTAAAGCTTCTTCCCCGTCTTCTTCTTACCACGGCAATTCGTATATTCCAAACACTGCCAACACAGATGTTGGCCCACTGAAACAACCTGCTCAGTCTATATGTCATGTGTCAGAGTCAATTATGGGGACCCCTAAGGTTTTTCCATCCAACAACATCCCATATTTCCCTCACTTGCAACCGGAAGGATTACCTCCCACTAACACTGCACCTATTATCAGCCTGTCCAAAGGTATCCATGCACATCCATCAGAGAACATTCCACCTCCATCTCCACCATCTTCCATTGATTCTTTTGAAATGGATATGATGAGGAAGTTGAATGGATCAATGCTCAACCTAAGCCTAATATGTTCCCTCTTCAGTTGACATACATCGGAAGAGGACATTTCTGTTGGCCAATACACTACCAATATGGATCTAGAGGCAAATGCTAATAGTCATTCAGACACTAAGAATGCTTCTTCTGATGAGGATATGGGTGATCTCTCAATTGTTCTATCATCAGCACCACCCAGACTATCTGATCCAGTTTTTCGAGAACCACTTTTGCCTCTTTCACCTCAACTTCCTTTGAAGATGAGTGGATTAGATCTTGATTTCTTGAAAGGATTAGTTTTCTGTGATATTTTTGTATTACAGGACATACTTGAGGATCAACGTGATGGGAGTCATATTATCTACAATTATGGCTCAATCACTCTTTCATGGCGATTTAGAAACATTTTTTGCAATCCTACCAAAGTTAGAAAGAAGGTGTTCACTATCTTAGCATCGACCATACTGGAGGATGTCATGCCTAGTAATAAAGATTGGTCATATTACAGTGCAACACCATCCTTGGCTGAGTGCTTGTTCAATAAGCAAATGAAATCTCCATCCATTTCAAACCTAAAGGATAATCTTTAGATAAAGAAGACAAGAATTATCCTATTACCTTTTCATTTCAGGGGACTATGG
Organism: Alisma plantago-aquatica; assembly: GCA_963693085.1. NCBI lineage: Eukaryota > Viridiplantae > Streptophyta > Magnoliopsida > Alismatales > Alismataceae > Alisma > Alisma plantago-aquatica. The sequence continues at coordinate 15,798,333 of OY856411.1, forward strand.
CTACTTTGTGAAGCTGATTTGAATAAACACCAAGTCACATTATTCAATAGTTGTGTTGAAGGGCTGAAAAAATATGACATGCACTTCAAAGATCGTGTTGCAAAAAAGCTTCCTCACATTCCTATTCTTCTACAATGTCTTGTCCGTGAAGTCTGTTATTATCAACCTAATTGGACAAGTTATGTTATTGTGCCTTTAACCTGCCACCACAACCTAGACAATAACGGCAGTGCCTTCATCATCCTTAGAGTCATGGAAGCCCTCAATCATGAAATACATGTCTCCAGCTCGGTACCAGACAGTTTTATCTCTATTCATGGACGTTACGCAATGGAAGTGATCCATGATAGATGCTTCTTTCAAGGTCCAGAACTACCTGAGAATTTACAGGATCTCTACATGCTTATTATGTGAACTGCTGAGGAGCCTTTCCGCAATGTTTTGCAAAAAGAAGAAGTTGAAGAAGGACATATAACACCATCACCTCTTGTCACTGAGCCTCTTGTTATATCTACAACAAATACAAAAGCCAAACCGGCTACTTATATACTTAAGTTCTTAGATGAGCCTAAGTCGTTCCCCATGTATGGTCCAATATCAACTATAGAATCCAATTTTGAAAACTTTAATTGTAGCTCTTATTGTGAACTAACATCTTCTCAACTAATGATATTGATGAAACATTTCCAACCCAGTGGAAATCATGTGGTATTCAACAGTGATGATCTTCTGGTCATGAAATATGGCCTCCTAGAGACTCTTCAACTAAGAGGATGTCTATCTCATAGCCTTATGGTGGCTTATCAATCTCTTATCTGCCAGAATGTTGATGATGTCTATATGGTTGGCCCTAATCTTGTCAATGATCTCTGTAAGGGCACTGATTCTGGTTAAAAGGACCTCCCCATTGGTCAGCTACAGGATTCTATTCCTAGATATATTTTCATTCCCATTCTTCACGATACTCATTGGACTTTACTTATTGTGTATTCTTCATGATGCTCATTGGACTTTACTTACTGTCTTTACTTGTGAAAGAGGGGTCGTGCTTTATAATAGTTGTGATGCTTCTTTAAACCTTGAAGGCTCTAAGTATTATGTGCTAATTCAAAGTACACATGGAAGCATTGTTGATGCATGTACAAAGGCACTCATTCTGCTAATCTAAGAATTTGGAAGTGGGTATGCTACTCAGGAACCACACATATGGAAGGTTCCTTGATTTTGGCATTGGTTTTCTCAATAACATCTGCTATCCAATGATTGTGGATTCTACATCTTACACTGGATGTAAACCGTTTGGAGTCATCCATGTTGTCATAGAACTATCCCACAATGATAACTATCATTACCTTAGAGGACACTATGCTATGATGTTGCTCAAGTCTCCACGGGCAACAGTGGACCTTCACTGAAAATCTCATGTGTTTACATTTTCTTTTCCTTTCATTTTCACACTCTGAGGACAGTGTGTGCTATAAGTTTGAGGGGGTGTAATCCCTTGAGATAGCTATCTACAATATCACAAACTTTTCTTTCTTTTACTTTAGTATTTCTTTTCATAATTTATTTGTTTTCATCACAAATTTCAAATTGAAGTTGCAGACAATGGAAAACTCCTTCTACAAAGAATCTAGTTTGTTCTTAACTATACCTTTTAGCAAAGTTACAAGATATTTTAGGAAAAAACTTTTTTACTGATATAGTTTTTATACCTTCCTTTTAACAAAACGTCATTTATTCCTCTATTTTGATGACTAACTTTATGATGTCATCAACTAATTCTTACCAAAAGAATGTAATCAATAAGTATTATCTTATCAAAGGAATGTTTTCACAAAAACAAAGAAAGATCTACCTTGTTTCTTCTTCTAAATATTTTTTCAAAATCCCAAAAAGAGTGAGGAGTGAAAAAGAATCTGAGAGATGTGCCATAAATAAGAGCTATCAGAACAGTGTATTGTTGTGCTCATGAACATAGATATGTCGATTCACTACCTCAATTCCCATGCAGTTCATTTAAAGGTATTTCAATTAGGGGCAGTGATACTTAGGATGTGCAATCACTACTCTAAAACCAACTGGTTTGGAACGTAGGGATCACTTGCCCATCTAAACTGACCTATACTTGAATGACTCAGAAGAAGAAAGGAACATCCATAAGCCTTTTTGCCTATCTATCTGTTCCAGATAATACCTAGATGAGAGTGAAAGCTACTTATAAAAAAGTGACAAATATACTAGAGATAAGAGTATGGCTAAAAGAAAGAAAGAGTCTTTTGACAAAATGATATTCTTTATAAAGATAGATCATTTTATGAAGAAGTGAATAGTTTTGATAAGAGGATTGTATAAAAAATATGTTTCTAGTAATTTTTGAATTTTCATTTGCTTGATCAGAGAAATAATTATTCCATTAGCTTGAGGACAAGCTAAATTCTAAGTTTGGGGAGTTGATAACATTAGTTTCTATGCACTTTTCTTAGCCTTTTTCCCAATTAAAATCATTAGAAGTAGTGCTTAGATGTTTAGTTTTATTCATTTTAACTTCCATTCACCCATTGATAGGTTCTAATTTAGTTTTGTTTATATTTGAAGGAGTTTGGCACAAATTCGATAAAAGTAGAAAAGTATAAGAAATTGTTGGACACACTCCAGATTTCTATCGAGTAGGATGGTTGACACCACTGTCGAACGCTACATTGATGAGCAAAGGAACATCGATAGCTACTTATTGAGTGATGACTATCAGGCAATGCAGAAAATCATCCATCAAAGGAACATCGACAAACCTATTGAAGCTAAGCCAACAGACTACCTCGATAGAAGTAACATGACAGGATCCTATCGGTACCAAACTATCAAATGAATCCTTGAAAATCTTGTCGAGGAGTGAATCATCAATAAATCTATCAACAGACCTGATGATAGATCATGTTGACACCTTTGTCGACAACCAGAAGCCACCTGTCGAAGAAATATCTCGACAACACCAATGACACCTTCTTCGACATCATTCAAAGACTGATAAATCCCTATCGAGAGTGTGCCTCATCAACGTTGCTATCGAGCGACAGACCTGTTGAGGAAGCACATCATCCACAGGAAGTTCGATGTCACATGGATCACCTACCAAGATAGACGTTGGTCAAAACCTATAAATAGACCCCCAAAGCCTCGCTTTAAAAGGATTTTGGACCCTGAGAGTCTTCATATTCAAAAGGTTGCCGCTAAATTTAGAACCAAGGATGATAACTATCGATCTATCTAGGTATATCGACCTGACTGACGATCTCTTCTCTTAGTGATTCAACTCTTCACCATCAACAATTCAACAAACCAGTCGATGAGAAGCCAGGATCAAAGGATAGAGGAAAGTCGTCAACGTACTTGTCGACCACTTGCCTGATCAACTGAGAGGTTGGTAGATCGATCATTAGATCTACCTTTTGTATCGATCCTTCCCTTTTTATTTCATTATCATGACTTATTCATGATGTAATCCATTTGAATCTGTTGCCATGTGTGGCTAGACTCCATAACTTGGGTTGGGAGTAGCAGTCAGGCTCTCCCAACCATGTAATTGTTCATCTTTATATTTCATGGCATGTGTTCTTTAAAGTTTTGTTCTTATACTCTTATTTTATTGTGTCGATTGATGATTAGCTACCTTCTTATTTCGATAATGATATTGTTCAAGAGAATGATTCAACTAGATGTGGAGTATACGATAGTAATGATACACGAGAGTGAGGAGTTGTTAAAACAAAAAGTCATACAGTCCTTCCCTTGATCTTTTGGTTACTACCTCAAGAGATAACCCTATTAGATAGAAATCTCTCTAGATCTTGAGGGAAGGAAGGAACAGATAATTATTTGTGGTTGTTTGCAAAATGAGTATAGAATATATATGAAACTGGGGTTAAGGTGTTACATGGTTGTTGGATTGATTGGTGAACTCCAATACAAGTCCCTTTTTATTACAATTTTCTCAATTCATCTTTGTTTCTTCTTTTGTTCTTTTAAACTTACAATTACTGCTCAATTTAAGATAACACGTTCCTTAATTGAAACACCATTAGATTACTCTTTCAATTAGACTTGACTAATTCCCCTTATCCTTGTGTTGGGCCCCATACGGCTGCAATAGATTTTTTATTTAGTTGAGGATGTCTCTTCTAGTCGGTTATAAATCTAAAGTCTGATATCTTTGACTGGACAATTGTGTTTACACTTTTGACCCATGAAAAAGAGCGATCAATTGGTCATGGAACACAAATTATACCTTGGTTTGTAGAACTAATCATTCTCATTGGTGGATGAGAAGGGGTGTATTCATTGGTAAGTGACCATCAGTTGATGCGACAAATGCAAATCAATGAAGTTTGATACCAACCCCCCCCACTGGGAGATTTTAGTGGAGTTCAATGGGCCTATGTTGATGAAGTCATTGGTTGTTGAAATTATCAACCAATGAAGGGGTAGATCGATGAAAATCCTATATAATATCATATATTTTCTTCAATCCTATTAGACAAAGACCACCATTCCTTATATGTTGCGTAGGGAATGAAGCTCAAGCCTACCATGAAGATTGACAAATTATTTTGAAATCTTACAAATGTACATAAAACTAAGAAAAACTAAATGGAATCTGATATGAGGTATATGAATGGAAAAGTAAGCTCATATGAAACTAAAACTAGGATGAATATTCATTCATCACTAACCATTCTATATGTTTTAATGGAGATGCTATGATATTTATGTATGATAAATCTTGCGTCTGGGTGAGGAAGTGTTCCAAGAACCTGGGGAAGGTATGATGATAAAGCATTATGCTAATTTTGTGGCCCCTTATGGAGAACTCTAGTAGTTGAACCTAAGAGAGTTGGGTACTATATGGTAGCTTTTACATAATGTATCAACTTGGGTAGGTCTTTGTGTGAGCTAAACCTTGAGAGCTCTTCCTAAGATGCTAGTCAGGTCAACCTTGAATGATATATGTTGAATAAGGATTACAATCCTTTTGAATAATGACGATGATACAAATTCCTTGTTTGAGCTGGCCTTTTTGATGGATAATAAACCACTCCAATAAATTGGCTTAATATATGATTAAACATTTGGAATTTGATAGGAATTTGCACTTGATTGTGTTCAGTACCATCCATCCACCTTGGATATGGTGTGTTTTGAATTCTAAGGAACTAAGATTGGAGATTTCCTATGCCAATGCATAGTGCATGGACTCATCCTTCTCGCTGGAAGATCATATACTCTTAAGAATTCAACCCTTACACAGCATTACCATGAATCATGGGAAGATAAGAGCAAAGAATGAGGGTCCTTTTAAAAAATTCAGCAGCAAGTTTGTGATATTTTTATCATCTTTCACCACAAACCCCCATATGACCCAATGCTTAATGTATTCCATGTGTCTAAAATAAAGTACCATGTTAAGGATCGTGCTTATGTGTTGAATCTCAAACCTTTAGATGCATGTAGGTATCTTGACCTGCCTAGATTCACCTATGAGGATCTCATATTTAAAGGTAAAGAAGATCCAAAATAAAGGATATAAATAATTAAGGCTTAGTGGGATCACCATGGGGAGGATGAACCTACATGAGAGATGAAAGTTGAAATGGGGAAAATCTCACCCCAAGATTTTTGCTAGTTGAGCTAAATTTTATGGTGAAAATTCATCCAAGGGGGAAAGGACGTGATGATTTTGAATTTCCTCCCTTCTTGTATAAGTTGTAATTGAAAAATATTTTAAATTAGAACTTTCTAAGTATTGGGTGTTGATTATATTTTTTTAAGCCCTTTCGGACAATACTCCAACAAGATATTGTGCAATGTATATATACCATTCAATTGTGAACCAAATGACTTGTTAAGATAATTATAGTCAATAGAATTTCTATAAATCTAAATATGAACTAATAAAGCTACACCAGAATTTTGACTAAGTTTGAAGTTTGTTTAAAGTCTTATTATCCCATTTATGCATTTAGAAAGTTATGGGCATGAGAGTTGCCTAATTAAGTTCCATCTTTTTATCATAGAAAGTTAAAGTTAATAGAGGGCTTACTCTAGTATTTCAAGTCGACTGGATCGCCCTAGTGTCTAGAAAAATTACTGAAGTTTAATAGTTTTCATTTAAGTGGAAAATCAACTTTTCTAAGTTCTTAACTGAATGGATGGTTGATTGACCAATCCATTTTGACATTCAATGTCACACATTATTTGGTGAGATGGACCCAGTCCCCTCTTGAATTTTCACACACAAATGCAGACATTTGATCTGAGAATGAGGATCTTGAGGTCATCATTGTTGGTATGTATGCCTAGAGAGACAATCATATGATGATTGTAATGTGCCATTAGATACGTGATTTGATAATAACAAATGTAATTTCGTATATTATGTTTGCCTCTATAAGAACCCTGACCTTGATTTTTGGTTTAACATGCTTTCTTATCATAATTATGTACAAAAAAACTTAATCTAAACTTGTGATGTGCTTTGATATCATGTGACAAGCTTATGTTTCCAGTTTAAACATTGTTTGAGCTAGTTATGCTTCTATATACTTATTTTGGACCTAATTGCAATTTACCCACATCAAGGGTTTTTCTTGCAATTTGTCAAATGCTTGTTGTGCCTCACATGTTTACACATCATGTTTGATATGATATAGTTTTGGGGCACCTTGCCACACCTTGGTTTGAGTGGTGACATCTCATGTTGAGGTTAGAGTTTGTGTAGATGCCCTAAGTTGATGGTTGACTATGGGGTGTTGATGAACTAGCTTTGGCAATTGCCAAGTTTTCCTGTAGTCCTTAGTCTTAGTGATCATTGATGTTTACTTGTGACACCCTAGTTTTTGCGTACGATGAGATTTTCCACTCATCATGGTCTCCAACATTCTCTAGGGTTAGCGACCATTTGCTTTTCTGGTCAGTTGGTCGCCAAAGATTATCAACAGTCGTTGTTTTCTATGGAACAAGTTGGTCGATGGTTTTTATTGGTGCGGTCACCCTAGTTGTGTAGATGAGTGAGGTACTTTCATGGAAGAGATATCTTGGACAATTGGTTGCTCCTGAAGAGATATCTTGGACAATTGAGGTACTTTCATGAAGAGATATCTTGCACCAACCCTCTTTCCCTCTCTCCAACCCTATGTTATATAAACCCCTCTCATGCATGAAAATAACCACTTTACACACCTAGTTTCCTCTCTATTCTTCCTTGGTTGCTCTTGGAGCTCGTCCCCTCTTACTTGGTGGTGAAGGAGGAGCCCAAGGTTGTAGAAGGAGGTCGATCTTCCTTGCATGTTGATCTAGGGTTTAGATCTACCCTTCTTGTAATCGTTTGATGCTTCCTTGCTATTCTTCTTAGTCTTAGTAAGTGAGATCTCCCACTTTACCTCTATTTTCCTTTCTACCCTACCCTTCTTATTTCTCCTCTTGGAGAACCCATAGTGTTCCATGGTAGTGCTTGAGTTCGAACTTGAAGAACTTCTCTTTCTTTGCTTCCTTGACTTAAGGTTTGCTTCTTTCTTGGAGGTGGAGCTAGCTTGGCTGAGAGAAGTGCTCAAGCTAGGGTTCCTACCCTTATTCTTCAATCTACCTTGTTCTTTGGAGTTTCTACATCAAATCTAAGGCGGGTTATATAACTTTCTCCATAATTATTTTTATAGTCAGTTTGCATGCACTTAATCTTACCCTAAAATGTGGTTACAAGTATAAAGTTGATATCTTCACCTAGGGTTTGTGGTTAAATGATAGTTTTAGAGTCGAAGGACACCTGAATGAACCCTGATCCTTTTGTTCCCAAACCTCCCTTGTTGATGGAAGTCTTGGTCCTTTCATGCTTGTGGAAATGTTGGTTTTGTTCTCTTAAAACTATGGTTTTACTCTCTCATATGATGGTTGCAAATTAGGGTTTTGGATTTGATCTTCTTCGTTGTGATGCATCTCGATGAATATTTGGATTCTTAGTAGTTACCACCTATTTTGGTCTCTAAGGTTTTGGTACCTAAGTGGTCAATGAGGTTTGGACCCTTAGTGGTCATTGAAGTGGTCACTCTTCAGCTATCTATCACCTTCTTGATCTTCAATGGTCGAGGAAGGTCTTGATTCATGTTGGTTTCTTATGTCTCTAACCTTAGTTCCAACGATCGCCAACTTTTTTGGTCTCTGGTGGTCCCCAACTACCTTATTTTTTTCAATGGTCAAAGACATCCCTAACCTAAGTGACTAATGAAGTTTCCTGACCTATATGGTTGTCATGTGGTGTTGACTCTATGATGATGATAGTTAACTATATGCACTCATGATTAGTGGTCTTGATTTAGTAACCCTAATTCGTTGGTGCTTAGTTATACATGACCCAATAGTCTTACCTTTGCCCTCGAACGAATACCAACCTAAGGTTTTAGTAAAGTGTTTTTTGGAAATGTTAATTCAACCATTCTCAATGAACCTAACCCTAATACAAGTAAGTGATGGTGTGGCATAGTTCTTTGTCTGACTGGTGAGGTAATAGAATGATTTTTCTCTCATAGTGTTGTCGTAATCCTAATTTACTATCACATGAACATCATGGCTCTTGAATGTAATGTTGTGTCAGCTTATGTATCACATGTATGGTGTTGGTATGATGAGCCTTGGAGAGGTATGGAAAGATAATGATGTTCTTGCAGGGAACAATGTGAATGGTCATATGACCTTAGATGTGGCCTTATTCCCTAATTGAGGTGTTATCCTATGTATGATGTAATAAGGATTTGAAATCCTATGATGGTATGATGATGAGTATGGCTACATGTATGGCAATGTAATAGTACCATGTGGTGATGTGGTAAGCTTTCTACTTCATACATTTTATATCTTCTGAGGTTGTAATCTACCCATTTTTTTAGAATATTTTAAGCATGTAGTGTCATGTGCCATAGATCCATTCCAAATGTCAAGACTTGATGTATGGTGAAATGAGTACTCCTAAGGGAAAACTCAGAGTGCATACTATTGTGTATACGGGGTGCTTGAGACTATGTGTCCTTATCATCCTAATTCCAAGATTTTGAGGATAGTTGTGGTCATACCTCGGTAAGAGAACGACTGTAGTAGCATCTCAAAGATTTGTGTATATGATGAGATGGAGGAAAACTACGGTTGTACCTTGGATGTTTGGGTTATTGTATACCCTGGTTCACTAATGTCATGACCTATATTCCAAGGACGGACTAGGCTGATTTGCAGTTGGGCTTATATGTTGCTATTGAGGACTCATACTAACCAAGGGCGGATGAATTCATAGGAGTCCATCTCTCCTAGATCTTGTATGAAACTAATTTCGACTTAGCAGTAGTCAGTTGGAGTTGTGGTATACCTTGACTCCTCAAGGCTTAACAAAAGACGTAACCTAGCCGTGTAGTATATATGTTTAGGTTTAAGCACGCTTCACATTGGATGTTAATCCTTACCTTGTTTCTTATATTGTTTAGTTGTTATATAATGCAGTAAGAGAAATCAACTATAAATAAGGTGGTAGTCTTACTTGTTTCCTTATATACTGTGTTATTCATGATTTACCTATTTTAGTTACATAAGCCACATAACCAGTTTAAATTGTTGAATTTGCTTAGTCTGCTTAACCTACTTTTTCAGTTGAATTTTCTCATTCTGTTTAATAAGGTTACTTGTTGTAATCAATAATCGTTGGTTGAGAGTTATATCTCTTATTGGGACATGAGTTTAACATCATGGGTCACCACATCTTTTTAGGTGGTCATCAATGGCATGGTCAGAATTGTGGTGTTGAGGAGGAGCAGCTTGGAGAGCACTAGAGGTAGAAGGTTTGATAGTAGTTTTTGTAGAGTCCTAGAGTAGTCCATGTAATCTTAAGACTCGACAGGGGATGTTTTATAGATGATATGTATAATCAGATTAAGTTTTTGGCAGTGTGCCTACACTTTGTATATGGCATGTATATGTGGAACATTTCTTTTGTATGTAGGTTGAGGCCGATGCCACTTAACAGGCATGTAAATACCTGATATGGTATGTGATGTGATACAGGTTGATGGACCCTTATGTAACATTTTTAGGACATGCTAGTAATGTTGAAATCAATTTTACTTTATCATTTTTTCTAGTAATGTGTTTCGATTAGCTTTTGATTGCATGTTTTGTTTTGGGTAATCTCATTCGGTGTGGCGGGGTGTCATAGTTCTAATATGTTCATGTTAGAGCTCTAGGTTTGTTGAGTCTATAGGGACATAGGACTTAGGTTTGTGTATGTTCTTGTGTAATCCAACATATCTGATTATAGCTTATGCTTATGTAGATATGTCTAGAGAATGTGAAGAGCACACTGAGAGTAGCTACGTTGTGCCAGGAGGTGGCTCTATGAGGCATTCACATGAAGATAGAGTATCTGAGATGGATTTGGAGCAGCCCACAGTGCCTCAGTTTGACTCTACAGCCATGGAAAAACTAGCATTTTAGTCCATGTTTGGATAGCTTATGAATATCAACCTCAAACTAGGACTGTTGTCCCTAATTTAGAATATCAGGGTTTGGGAAAGATGTTTGAACGGATGAGATGTGTCAGAGCGATCAAGTATGTGAGTACAGTAGACCTGACTGATGTTGATATGTGGTTGATTATGCTTGAGAAGGCTTTCAAGATCCTCAATATCCCAGAAGAGGACAAGGTGAAGCACATTGTTTATCTGTTAAAGGGTAGAGCTGGATACTGGTGGGCTATTGCGGAGGATGAGAGACCCGAAGTTATTGTTGGTTGGGAAGAGTCTTGGTGAGAGTTTTTGGATCATTACTTCCCCGAGATGTATCTGGATGAGAAGACAGTGCAGTTCAAGAAGATACGATAGGGATCGATGTCTATCAATGAATTTGAGAAGTTTATGGAGCTTTTGAGGTTTTGTCCTCACATGGAGACAAGTGATAAGGAGAGGATTTGGAGGTTCAAGGAGGGTCTGAGCATGGAGTTGTCTATGACAATGTCTGCATTGGAGAATAGAGATCGGTTCTCTACCTTTGTGGAGTCAATGAGGAGGATAGAGAGGTCTTCTATTGATAAGTGTGAAGATAACACTAAGACAAGGCCAGTTCAGTTTCAGGGGTAGTCGTCTGATGGTTTCAAGAAGCCAAGGTTTTCTTCACCTCAGTCACAACAAAGATCAGGTTTTTCTAGGCCAAGATCATGAGTTTCGTCATAATGGTGCACAATTACGGGTAGAGGTTATAGTTTTCTACCAACTAGAGTATGCAGTACGGCATCTGTGTTAGTGACATGTCTTTATATGCCAAAATATGATTCGAGGACTTTTCACAAGTATGAGCAAGTAGGGCATATCAGGTGGAGTTTCCCTATGAAGCATGAAGAAGTGACACAATAGTTGATCCAGAGTCAGTGGGGTTCGCAGTAGCAACAGTTCATCAGTGTTGGTGGTAGAGGACACGGTTAGGCATTGCAGGTAGGGTCTTTTGGACCATCTAGCAGAGGATGAGGAAGACAACAAGCGCCAACTAGATTCTACGCTATGAGCCGGCTGGAGGGAGTGGTCAATATAGTGGTCGTAATAGGTCATATGGAAATTTTTCATTCTAACTTATCTTCATCTTCTTTTGTATCTATTTTGGTTGACCTAGTATGATACACTCTTATATCACCAGGGAGGTGATAAGTAGTTGTAATCTACCAGTTTGTAGTAGATCTAATAGTCTTTGTCTAGAAACCCCTTTAGTTGGTTCCGCTGAGTTGTGAGAGGTGTATCCATACTGCATTCTTTCTTTCTTGGGATGCAACATTCAAGTGGATCTTATGCCATTTGATAGGCACAAATTTGATGTGGTCCTTGGGATGGATACCTTGGAGAAGTACAAGGTTTTTTGGACTATAGTTCTAAGTTGGTGACGTTCCATGATGGAGATGCTTTGTGGATCTTACAAGGAGATAGGAATATTCTCCCTACATGTTTGGTGTTGGCTATGACATCGGAGAGGCGGATGAGACAAGGGTGTGAGACCTTCTTGGCACATGTTGTGGATACCAAGGTAAGGAGTCCTAGTATCTAGGACATGCCAGTAGTGTGAGAGTTTGAGGATTTCTTTCCTAAAGAGTTTCCTAGTGTTCCCCCTCTTAGAGAGATTGACTTTGAGATCAATCTTGTTCCTAGAACACAACCCATAGCATAGTCACCCTAATAGATGGCACTGATAGAGATGTTAGAGTTGAAGAAACAATTGTAGGAGTTTCTAGAGAAGGGTTTTATCAAGCCAAGCACTTCCCCTTGGGGTGCTTCTGTGTTGTTTTGTTAAGAAGAAGGATGGTTCCATGAGGTTTTGTATAGATTTCTGACAGTTGAACAAGGCCATGATAAAGAACAAGTACATTTTTCCAAGGATAGATGACATGTTTGATCACCTGAGAGGTGCCACAATGTTCTCGAAGATAGATCTGATATCAGGTTATCACCATATGAGGTTCAAGGCAAATGACATACCCAAGTCACCTTTCAATACTAGGCATGGTCACTACGAGTTTGTGGTTATGTCGTTTGAGCTAACCAACGCGCCAACACATTTTATGGATTTGATGAATATGGTGTTCAAACTGTATCTGGATCAGTTCGCAGTTGTGTTCATAGATGAATTTTGATATACTCCAAGGATAGTCAGTAGCATGAGCAGCACCTTCGCTAGGCGTTGACGTTGTTGAGGCAGCATAGGTTATATGCCAAGTGCAATAAGTGTGATATCTGGCTGATAAAAGCATCTTTTCTTGATCACATCATATTTGCTAAATGTGTTTATGTGGACCCAAAGAAGGTACAGTCGATGATGGAATGGGAACAGCCCAAGACATTGATGGATCTAAAGTATCCTAGGTCTAGCAGGTCACTATAGGTGATTCATTAAGAATGTCAGTGTCAAAGCGTTACCCCTAACAAAGTTGACCAGGAAAGGTGTTCCTTTTGTTTATGATGAAAAGTGTCAACGTTCTTTCCAATTGTTGATGGAGAAGCTGACTAGTGCACCGGTGTTGGTTCTTCCAGAGCAAGGGAAGGCTGCATCATCTTTTGTGATATGTCGAAGAATGACCTGGGATGTGTGTTGATGTAATATAAGAACATGATTTCTTTTTCTTTGTGGCAGCTTAAGAAACATGAGGAGAACTACCCAAAACATGATTTGGATCTTGCAACTATGGTCCATGCCTTGAAGATTTGGAGACATTACTTGTATGGAGAGAAATTTTAGATCTTCACCTACCACAATAACATGTAGTATATCTTCTTGAAGTGATAGCTAAACATGAGGCAGAGGATATGGATGGAGTTGATAAAAGACTATGATTGCACAATAGACCACCATTTAGGGAAGGCGATTGTGGTGGTGGATGTGTTGAGAAGAAAGTCATCTTTGTCATCATCTACAGACTGGTGTGTCACAAGCGGCACATTTTAGTGTCACTTCGGTAGATGAATGTTCAATTAGAGGTTTCTATGTTGGTAGGCTTGTTAGCACAGTTGCAAGCGAAGCCTATGTGGATGCAACAGATCAGAGATGCATAGCATAATGATATTGTGATACTGAACATCAAGGTAGAGTTTGGCAGTAAGAGGCATGATGGATTTCATGAGTCATAGGATGGGACAGTTTGCTTTCATAACAGGACAATGGTTCCATATGTTAATGGTTTGAGGAAGATGGTTCTTGGGGAGGCTCATTCCTTGATGTATGCAAATGCATCCTGGCATTACCAAGATGTACCCGAATCTGAAGGATTTGTATTGGTGGCCTAGTTTTAAGTGAAATGTGACATAGTTTGTTTCCAAGTGTCCATTCTGTCATCAGGTCAAGGCTAAGCATCAAAATCATGAAAGAACATTACAACCTTTTTTGATACCATAGTGGAAATGGGATCATATTACCATGGACTTTGTGGTTGGTCTTCCTAGGACAGCTAAAGGCCATGATTCCATTTGGGTTATAGTGATAGGTTGATGAAGTCATCTCACTTCTTGCCAGTCAAGATGATATATATAGTGGAGAAGTTGTCACATATATATGTTGATGAGATAGTTCATTTGCATGGTATTCCAATTACTATAGTATCTGACAGAGGTCCAAAGTTCATGAGTAATTTCTGGGAATGTCTACATTCAGCTATGGGGACACAACTGAGGTTTAGCACTACCTTTCATCCTCAAATAGATGTTTAGTCTAAGAGGACTGTTCAAACATTGGAGGATCAGTTGAGAGCTTGTGTCTTCCAATTTCTTGGGAGTTAGGATGCACACTTGAGTTTTATAGAGTTTTCCTACAACAATAGTTATGAGAGGAGCATAAATATGGCATCGTATGTAGTGTTGTATGCAATACATTGTTGGTCACCACTTTGCTGGTATGAGATGGGTGAGTATCAGCTTTTGGGTCATGAGTAGTGCAACAGGCCTCATGGCAGATCAAGGTGATACAATAGTAGTTGAAAGCAACTCAAGATAGAAAGAATTCATATCTTTATAACTACCACAGGCCACTTGAGTTCCAAGTTGGAGACTGAGTGTATCTTAAGGTCTCTCCTTGGAAAGGTGTGATTAGGTTTGGTAAGAAGGGTAAGTTGGCTCCCATGTTCATGGGACCATACCATATTTTGACATGTGTTGGGAAGGTAGCATATAAGTTGGAGTTACCACCAGAGTTGCACAAGTTGCATGATTTCTTCCATGTCTCCATGTTGAGGAAGTGTCACCTAGATATGGAGTTGATGTTGCATCCAGTGGAGGTCGAGTTGGAGGAGGATGTTTTGTATGTTGAGGGTCTTGTGTTGATCCTGGATAGGAGGGTGAAGAAGTTGAAGAAGAAGGATGTAATTTTAGTGAAGGTTTTTTGGCATCACCGTGGTGTGTAGGAATCCACATGGGAGTTAGAGGATGATATGTATAGTAAGTACATGTCTTTGTTCATGTATGATTGTGGGGGAGAAATCCTTGTTGGGGGTTTATGGTTGTAAGACCCCTGACCTTGCGTTTTGGTTGAAAATGTTTTCTTATCATAATTAGGTGAATAGAATCCAAATCTAACTTAGTGATTTGCTTTGATATCATCTGAAGAGCTTATGTTTCCAGTTTGGTCCAGTTTGGACACTATTTGAGCTAGTTATGCTTCTATATGCTTGTTTTGGACCTAATTGCAATTTACCAACATATAGGGTTTTTCTTGCAATTTGTCACGTGATTATTGTGTCTCACATGTTTACACATCATGTTTGATATATTCAAGGTTTGGGGCACCTTTTCACACCTTGGTTTGAGTGGTGACATCTCATGTTGAGGTTAGGGTTTGCATGGATGCCCTAAGTTGATGTTTGACCTTGGGTGTTGATCACCTTGCTTTGGTGATTGCCAAGTTTTCCTTTGGTCCTTAGTCTTGGATTTTAATTATGGTTTCTTGTGACACCCTAGTGTTGGCGATTGATGAAATTTTCCACTCATCATGGTCGCCAACAATCTCTAGGGTTAGCGACCGTTTACTTTTCTAGTCAGTTGGTCACCAAAGATTCTCAACGGTCGTTGTCTTTTCTGGACCAAGTTGGTCAATGGTTTTTCTTGGTGGTGTCACCCTAGTTGCATGTATGAGTGTGGTTCTTGCATGGATGAGATCTCTTGAACACGTCATGTTTAGCATGACACCTAACCCTCTTTCCCTCTATCCAACCCTATGTTATATAAACCCCTCTCTTTGCATGCAAATAACCTCTTTACACACCTGGTTTCCTCTCTTTTCTTCATTGGTTGCTCTTAGAGATCATCCCCTCTTTGCTTGTGGTGAAGGAGGAGCTCAAGGTTGTAGAAGGAGGCTGATATCCCTTGCATGCTGGTCTAGGGTTTAAATCTACCCAACTTGTGATCATTTGATGCTTCCTTACTCTTCTTCTTGGTCTACGTAAGTAAGATATCCCTCTTTACCTACATTTTCCTTTCTTCCCTACCCTTATGCTTTCTCTTCTTGGTCAAACCCATGATGTTCCACGGTAGTGCTTAAGTTATAGCTTGAAGAAATTCTCTTTTTTGCTTCCTTGACCTAAGGTTTGATTCTTTCTTGGAGGTGGAGCTAGCTTAGTGGAGAGGAGTGCTCAGGCTAGGGTTCCAACCCTTCTTATTTAAGCTACCTTGATGTTTGGAGTGTCTACATGAACTCTAAGGCGAGTTATATAACTTTCTCCATCATTATTATTTACACTCATTTTGCATGCACTTGATCTTACCCTAAAACGCGGTTACAAGTAGAAAGATGATATCTTCACCTATGATTTGTGGTTATATGATAGTTCTAGAGTAGAAGGACACCTTGAATGAACCCTAATACATTTATTCCTGAACCTCCCTTGTTTATGGAAGTCTTGGTCCTTGCATGCTAGTGGAAATGTTGATTTTGTTCTCTCAAAACTATGGTTTTACTCTCTCATATGATGGTTGCAAATTAGGGTTTTGGAGTTGATCTTCTTCCTTGTTATGCATCTTGGTGACTCTTCAGATTCTTAGTAGTTTCCACTTGTTTTGGTCTCTTCATGGTCGCCAAGGTTTTGGTACCTATGTGGTCGATGAGGTTTGGACCCTTAGTGGTCGTTGAAGTGGTCACTCTTCAGCAGTCAATGACCTTCTTAATCTCCAATGGTCACTGAAAGCCCTAATTCATGTTGGTCATTGATGTCTCTAACCTTATTTCTAATGATCGCCAACTTTTCTGGTCTCTGTCGGTCGCCAACCACCTTATTTTTTTTCAGCATTCGATGACATCTCTAACCTAAGTGGCTGATGAAGTTTCCTAACCTATATGATTGTCATGTGGTGTTGACTCTAGGGCGATGATAGTTGACTATATACACTCATGATTAATGGTCTTGATTTAGTAACCCTAATTCATTGGTTCTTAGTTACACATGGCCTAATAGTCTTAGCTTTTCCCTTGAATGAATAAAAACATAAGGTTTTAGTAAAGTGTTATTTGGCAATGTTTATTCAACCATTCTCAATTAACCTAACCCTAATACAAGTAAGTGATGATGTGACATAGTTCCTTGTGTGACTAGTGAGGTAATAGAATGATTTTTGTCTCCTAGTGATGTTGTAACCCTAATTTGTTGTCATATGAACATCATGGCTCTTGAATGTAATGTTGTATCAACTTATGTATCACATGTATGGTGTTCATATGATGAGCCTTGATGAGGCATGGAAAGATAATAATGTTCTTGCAGGGAATGATGTGAATGGTCTTATGACCTTGGATGTGGCTTTGTTCCCTAATTGAGGTGTTATCCTTTGTATGATGTAACAAGGATTTCAAATATTGTGACGGTATGATGATGAGCATGGCTACATGTATGGAAATGTAATAGTACCATGTGGAGATGTGATAAAGTTTCTACTTCATACGTTTTATATCTTTTGAGGTTGCAATCTACCCATGTTTTTGTATATTTCTTTTAGGGTTTGTATGTTACTTGACTGAGCAGTTAAAACATACCCAATTGGCATTAACTAATCAAGTAAAAACCTAATCATGTAGTGCCATGTGCCATAGATCCATTCCAGTTTCAAAACTTGTTGGATGGTGAAATGAGTACTCCTAAGGGAAAACTTAGAGAGCATACTATTGAGTATGCAGGATGCTTGACACTTTGTGTCCTTGTCATATTGATCCCAAGATTTTGATGATTGTTGCGGCCATACCTCGGTAGGAGAATGACTGTGGTAGTATCTCAAATATTTGTGTGTATGATGAGATGGAGGACAATTGCGATTGTACCTTGGATGTTTGGATTATTGTATACCATGGTTCACCGGTGTCGTGACCTATATACCAAGGACGGACTGGGCTTATTTGTAGATAGGATTATATGTCACTATGGAGGACTTGTATTGACCTAGGAAAAATGAGATCATAGGAGTGTGACTCTCCTAGATCTTGTATGACACTGATTTCGACTTAGCAGTGGTCAATTGGAGTTGAGTGGTATACCTCGACTCCTCAAGGCTTAATAAAAGATGTAATCCAATTGTGTAGCATATATGCTTAGGTTTAAACACACTTCACATTGAATGTTAACCCTTTCCTTGTTTCTTATATTGTTTAGTTGTTATATAACGCAGTAAGAGAAATCAACTGTAAATAAGGTGGTAGTCTTAGTTGTTTTCTTATATATTGTGCTATTCATGATTTACCCATTCTAGTTACTTAAGCCGCTTAGCCAAATTAAATTGTTGAATTTGCTTAGTTTGCTTAACCTGCTTTGTTAGTTGAATCTTCTCATTATGTTTAATAAGTTACATATTGTAATCAATAGCCATTGGTTGGGAGTTTATATCTCTCGCTAGGACATGGATCTGACCTCATTAGTCACCACATATTTTTAGGTGGTCATTAGTGGCATGGTCAGGATTGTGGTGTTGAGGAGCAGTAGCTTGGAGAGCAGTAGGGGTAGAAGGTTGGATATTAGTTGTTGTAGATTCGTATAGTTTTGCATGTACTCTCAAGTCTGGGCAGGGGATGTTTTCTAGATGATATGCATAATCATCTTGAGTTTTTGGCAGTGTGCCTACATTTTGCATATGGAATGTAAAAGTGGAACATTTATTTTATGTACAGGTTGTGGCTGATGCCACTTGATAGGCATGTAAATACCTGATATGGTATGTGATGTGATACAGGTCGATGGACCCTTATGTAATGTTTTCTGGACATGATAGTAATGTTGAAATCAGTTTTAATTTATCAGTTTATTTGGTAATGTGTTTTGATTAGCTATTAATCCATGTTTTCCTTTGGGTAATCTAGTTTGATGTGGGGGTGTCACAATTCTAATAGGCTCAATCATGAGATGATGACGCGGATATAATAGATGTCTAAAGATTGATGTTACTCGATGACATATGTCTTCAGGTTGATGACCTGAACAATGAGATCATATGTGTGGTAAGAGTACACACATTCTTGTTATGTCCCTAGTTAGATATTACTATGGAAGCAAATTAGATGATAGTAATAAAAAATACTAGAGTGCATGTTGACTGATGATAAAGTCTCATTAGTCATTGTATGTGATATCAAGTCAAGCACGCATGTACATGTTAGACAACAATGTATCGGACTGACCCACCTTGAGAGTGATACATGGATACCATGGAATGGTAGTCAAAATCAGTACTCTTAGTAATAGTGGTGATTGTGGTTCTTAGACCTAAAGTCACTACACTCATCATATGTTGTTCATTGGACTGTGACACCATCCAACGTGACCTCAAATAAGGGTTGCCATAAAGGTGATGTTCGGGTACTCTGTGACACATGGGGATTTTGTGTGAGTGGTGTACATGGGATTTGTCCCTCCTATAGAAGATTGATATCCAAGCCTCATGATAAGTGAGACTAAGAATTGTATGGCCATACTCATATGATTTAATATGTGATATGTGAACTCACATGCATCTTAGACAATCGGCTCTAGTTTGACGAACATGGATTGAACATTGAGACAATGATGATTCCATTCCTCGAGTTCAATCTAGATATCAGATACAAAAGTACTATACAATCATGATAACACTGATCATGGATTGTAGGTTGAAGTTCTCCAACTTTCTGAATTACTTGGGTATCAATGATGTGTTTCTAGATACCACTCATTGCTTGTGATGTCATAAGTTTGTTATGGACATTTACTACCAACCTAATTTGGGACATATAGGGTCACACACAGAGGATGCACTTGGAATAGGAGTTTATTAATGAATGATGTTTAACTTGATTATTAAAAGTGTTAGATATTCAATTAAACAATACTAGTTTAAAATTGACTAACTGGACTCTGAATTGTCCGGTTCAAGTGTATAACTGATCGGTTGGAGTGTATGGTCAACTGGAAACAACAATGGTTGATCAATGGTCGAACTAGGGCATGAATTGACCAATTCACTAGGTGAACTGACTGGTTCAAGGTCCCAAATGACTGGTTCAATGGTCAATTCAATTGCATCAAGGATTAGTGCAGACATCATGTTGTGCATTAATCGTACATTGAAAATGTGATTCAGAATAGGAAAAATGCACAAACCAACTGGTTCAAGGCATGAACCGGTCGGTGCATGCACAAACCAACTCGCTGGTGAGTGAACCGATTGGTTCACAATTCACAAGTTCTGGAAAATTCATGAAAAGTCATCTCTTCTACTCCCGCACAGACTGGGAACCCTGACCCTAGCCCTCCTATAAATAGAGGGGTACTGGGGGCTTCACAAACACAATAATAAGCTCTGACAATTGTTGTCCTCTCTTGTTGAGCTAACCAATAGAGAGCCTGAGAAAGTCCTACCTGATAAGGGGGGGGATAGCAAGGGAGAGACAATTGTAGGAGAGTGAATCAATCCTAGCAGATGATGTTTGAAGGGACAACTCCTTCCCATTGGCTCTAGTAGCACAATGTGGAGTCACTACTACAGAAATGGCTTATAACGTCATTTTTAAAGGTGTCATTTGTACTAATACACCGACACCTAAACAATATAACGTCGGTTTAAAAATTAAACCAACATCAATCTGTAAAGGGTGACCAGACACGGGTATCGCTTTTATTCGGTGTTGGTTACTTAATAACAAACCAATGCCAAAAATTAACTGCCAAATCCAAAATTTCCAGCGAAAAAAATTACCTCCGAAAATTTAACATATGGCGTCAGTCATTAACTAAAAAACCAACGAAGAAAGATTATTCGCGAAACAGAAATTGGGCACATTTTGATCGTCGGTTTTAATCCAATGACCGACACGTTTGGGTTTTCCCGCACTCTTCGCGGGAAATTTTTCACACCCTTTGAGCATCGGATTTTCAAAAAAACTGACGACGATGGTCATTAATCGAGAACCAATTTTTTAATCGGTGTATGTAGATAGACGTCGGTTTTTTCTAGTTAAAACCGACGATTATCATTGGGCACAGGTGTCAATTTGTGTTGTTAACCGACACTGTTAGTGTTATGTGTCGGTTTGCTGAATAACCGACACCGAATGTTAACTTAATATCACGCGAGTGAGCCTGACTCTTCCCCTTTCTCTCTGTGATTGCAATCGGCTATTAGGGTCTGGCAATTCTGGCATTCTCCTTGCTTGCCGCCGCTGATCTCCTTGCTCACCGACACCATGAAGCGCCTCCGTGAAGTGTCGCCGTGAAGCACCGATCTCCTTGCTGCCGCTGTGGAGCTTGTCGTTTGTAAAGCTCGCCGGCATTCGTGGAGCTCGACGCCTCCGTGGAGCTCGCCGTTCGTGGAGCCGCCACCCTCGTTGGTCCTCTCCTCTAGCCGGTCCTCCTCTCGCCGGTGCTAGCAGTAGCCAGTGCCAACAACAGCAGCCGGAACCAGATCCAGCGCCAGTAGCCAGCGCCAACAGCACCACTGCCACTGCTAGAGGTAAAGCCTCCAATTGACTAGGGTTGCATCCTCAATTCATCCTTGGCTTAACCTATTTTTTAATGTGTGTTGTTAATGTGTGTTGACCTTGGCTTAACCTATTTTTTAAACAAGTAGATGTCAATGATAATTTAGTTAACCAATCCCTATGATTGATCCTAATTCAGTTCAGTATTATTTTGCATTCATACACGATCGTGCTAAAATTTGTAGTGTGCATTTCCAGTTTTAGGTTTGACTTTTTTGATGTTACTAGCAGATAGGAGCCAGGCTCCTGTTCATTTTCTGATTCACTTCAAAATGATTAGAATGTGCCTGGGTCCTTATTATAAGTATGTTCTTTTATCCTTTTAAAAAGTATTTCAAACATAGTGTCATGTACTCATAAAACTAAATATGAGTGTTGATTATACAAATAGATAATAAGTGTCACCTCATTTTATGAAATACCAAGATACATCAAATTATAGAAAATACTAGTCTAAAAATTTATAACATCATTATATGTACTTACACTTTTTCTAAAAATATAACATCGTTATATGTACTTGCGTACACTTTGTTAATACTAATATTATGCAGTCTCTATCCACCCACAACAGTCACTATGAACTGGGCCTCTATGTCAATGTTAACATTCCCTATTGAAGAACAATTGGACATCATCCTAGATGATCGTTCCTTAAACCAATTGGCCATACCCAAACATTGGCATTTTCTAAAATAAAGACACTACAGGCCTGGTGAAGTGACCCTAAATTTTGGCAATTATTCACATGTTATCGAGGTTGAGTATGATTTGGCGGGAAATCTTGTATCAAAATCCGGTTGGTGCGATTGGATTGGAAAGATGCATGTGGGCTGTAGCAACAGGCTTTTTCTCCGTCCAGTTGGCCATAATACCATCAAAGTTTGGATAACCAACATCAATTGTGAGACCCCCGATCATCTACTGCGGTATGAGCGTACGACGTAGGATATCATCTCGGACGAATCTGATTATGAGGCCCCTGTCAGTTCAGATTCGTCTAAATACAGTGAGGAGCTCCATGACACAGCATCATCAAAAAGGCCACGGTAGGTCCAATTAACAAATATAATTGTCAAGACAAAAAAATTTTGTTTACACTTTTTGTCTGAAAGCAATCAATACTCATAGCTGCTTTCTTTTCTGAACTTCAGGAGAAGATCGCCACAATGATAAGTCCTCGAAGTTACTGATGCGGGACCATGTTGGTGTAGTATTTAGTTGTCTATCTATCTAGACTTGTCTGTATTAATAGTTATTTTAATTATGTGCATGTTTAGGGGTACACCAACCCCTTTGTTTAGTTACTGTTTAGGGGTACACCAACCCCTGTGTGTGTATGTAAAAAGAGATTAATGAATGGAACTGAAAGTTGCTACATGAATGCTTCTAACTGAATTGATGATTGGCTTGGTTATTGAATGTTACAAATTACTGATAAATTTCATTATAAATGTTCTTTTATCCTTATTATAACTATGTTTTCAATGATCACTTCCATTACGGTTCAGGAGTTCGTCGGCCTTCTACCTGCCCGTTCGGCTTCCACGTGCACCCATCCGTCTCACCTCTCTCCCTGCTTCAGAGCAAGACACCCGACTGGGCTCAAACAGAGGTAAACATCCCCAAAAACCCTCTGTCTCACCCTCTGATTTGTATTTACTTAAATATTGATTTGTATTTACTTATCCACTCATTCATCTAATGATTTTTTATTCATCACATTATTTAAATTTAGGGCTTTATATTTAAATGCATCTAAACATTCATAAGCTATTAATGTTGATAATTTAGGAAGCATTGATATGTTGTTATGGTTGTCCACAAATGTTTTTATAAGAAATTGTGTGTTGAATGTGGTTGTAAACAAGGAATTGGTGTTGTATTTGTTGGCCTAGAAACCCGTCCAAGATTTACTCATTAGGAGTAAATCTTGGATAGTCCCCGGTTTGGGACTGTTCTTGAAAACCTAATCTCACTTAGGATGTAAGTGTATAATGTGTATTGGGTTTTCAAGAAAATTTCAGCAGCATTTCCCCGTTTGTTCTCTAAGTACATATGTACTTGGAGAACAGTGGGGAAATGCTGCCGAAATTTTCTTGAAAACCCAATACACATTATACACTTATTAGTGAGATTAGGTGTTCAAGAATGGGATAGGTGGTACACATTTAAGAATGACATCACATGTTTAAACCCTAAAGTTTTAACCATAAACTCTAATCTGTTTACCCTAGACCCTAATCTTGTTGTAATATATACTTATTTTCTCTTTGATCAGAGAATGGATAGATCATGGATGTCCATTCGCAATTGCTGCACCCCAGAGTTTATTTCTGATCTTGATCAGTTTGTTAGATTTGCCGAGGAACATAGGAAACAACCTGGAGATAGGTTCTACTATCCATGTAGGCATTACGGTAACAACTTGAAAGTCAGTACTGGTGACGAAATCAGAAGTCATGTCATGTGCAACAGGATTGTACAAGGCTATACAGAATGGCACTAGCATGGAGAGATTTCAAACCTAAAACCAGTGGATGTCGATAGTAGTTCTTGTGTGGAAGAAGAAATTGCCTCCGATGACGTAGATGTGAATGAACCAATTCCAGTAGACATCGTTGATGTGATGCTGGATAGTTGTGGGGTAGAGCACATTGATCCACCTCCCATGTTTAGAAACATTGTGCATGATGATGAGATACCATTATATGCGGGTTGTAAGTTTACGAAGCTTAGCACTGTGTTGAGATTGTATAAACTAAAAGCTAACAATCGATGGAGCGACAAAAGCTTCACGTCATTGTTGTCTTTGTTGAAAGAAATTCTTCCTGAAGGAAACGAGCTACCGACCTAAACATACCGGTTAAAGAAATTTTTGTGCCCAATGGGAATGGAGGCCAAGAAGATACATGCATTCCCGAATGATTGTGTATTATTTCAAAAGGACTATGTGAATTTGAAAGCTTGTCTGAAATTTGGTGCGTCAAGGTATAAATTGACGACTTCGGGGGAGTCCAAAACTAGTTCTCCCACCAAGGTGATGTGGTATCTACCTATAATACCACAGTTTCAACGCTTGTTTGCCAATCCTATAGATGCAAAGAATTTGAGGTGGCATGCAGATGTTAAGAAAAATAATGATGGGATCCTACGACATGCGTCTGATTCCCCACAGTGGAAGAAGATTGATCTATTGTACCCTGAATTCGGTGAAGAGGATAGGAATCTAAGACTTGGGATTTGTACAGATGGGATGAATCCGTACGGGACATTGAGCAGCCAACATAGCACTTGGCCAGTCATGCTTGGTATATACAATCTTCCTCCCTGGTTGTGTATGAA
The DNA here is from genome assembly GCA_963693085.1 of Alisma plantago-aquatica. Lineage (NCBI taxonomy): Eukaryota > Viridiplantae > Streptophyta > Magnoliopsida > Alismatales > Alismataceae > Alisma > Alisma plantago-aquatica. Next base: position 15,823,212 of record OY856411.1, read on the forward strand.
AAATAAGTACGTTATGCTGTCATTGTTGATATCGGGCCCTAAACAACCTGGAAATGATATCGATGTTTATCTTGAACCTCTGATTGATGACTTAAAGAAACTCTAGGGTGAAGGTGTGATGACCTATGATGCTTCACGAAGAGAGACATTTTGTTTGCATGCTATGTTGTTTTGCATTGTGAATGACTTTCCAGCATATGGGAATTTGTCTGGATATAGTGTCAAAGGATCTAAAGTGTGTCCTATATGTGAAGAGAACACTGATTCAATACGACTAAAACATGACGGCAAGACTGTATATCTTGCTCATCGAAGGTTTCTTCCAAAATTCCATCTGTATCGTAGGTTGCGCAAAGCATTCAATGGATGGAATGAAGAATGTAGTGCACCTAATCCTATATCAGGGGAGGATGTTTATGAAAGAGTGAAAGACATCGCCAATGAATTTGGTAAGAGATCACAATGTACGATGGCCACAAGGAGTGACAAGTCTTTATTAAAGAAGAAGTCGATATTTTGGGATCTTCCTTATTGGAGTTCTTTGACAGTCAGGCATTGTATCGATGTCATGCACATTGAGAAAAATGTATGTGATAGCATCATCAGTACTCTGTTGAATATACCAGGTAAGACTAAAGATGGGATAAAATCCAGAATGGACCTACGTGAAGTAGGAATAAGGTCAGAATTAACAGAATTACGTGAAATGGGTAATAAAAGAACATACTTACCTCCCGCTTGTTACACGTTGTCTAGAAAGGAGAAGAAAGCATTTTGTGAATGCTTGGTAAATGTTAAGGTGCCACACGGTTACTCATCCAACATCCGTACATTGGTATCAATGAAAGATCTGAAGTTAATAGGTCTTAAATCTCATGACTGTCACATTCTAATGCAACAAATATTGCCTGTGGCAATTAGATCTATATTGCCGAAGCATGTAAGCTTTGCAATCACCAGACTTTGTTTCTTTTTCAACAGTCTGTGCAGCAAAGTTATTGACCCTGATACTCTCGATAATTTGCAAAGAGAAGTGGTTGTTACCCTATGTCATCTTGAGATGTATTTTCCTATGTCGTTCTTTGATATCATGGTACATCTTGTTGTCCACTTGACTAGGGAAGTGAAAATGTTGGGACCAGTTTTCTTGCATTGGATGTATCCCTTTGAACGATACATGAGCATTTTTAAAGGTGATGTTCGAAACCATTATCGGCCTGAAGGGAGTATTATTGAGGGTTATGTGGCGAGAGAGGTTATGGATTTTTGCAATGACTTTTTGAGTGGTAATGACGCTCCCGTGAATGACAAGAATATTGAGGAGCATTTTGGCAAAGGAGTTTTGGGAGCACAGGTGAAAGTAATCAGCCGTGAGCAGTTGGAGCAAGGTCACTTGTATATTTTACACAACATCGACGAAGTGAGTGTTTATATTGAGGAACATACCAATTTCATCAAGAGACAATATCCTCGATCCAATTCAATGTGGCTTGCTAGAGAGCATAACAAGACATTTATTAAGTGGTTTGAAGATAAAGTCTTACATCAACTATCTCAAACACCAGATAATGTTACTGAAACCATCAAATGCCTCGCCTTTAAACCAAAATTGAATGTTATGTCTTATGAAAGGTTTGACATAAATGGTTTCTCATATTACACAAAGCGTCAAGATGATAAGAGTGTCGTCCAAAACAGCGGGGTCACCCTTCAAGCGTCGACTATGTATTTTGCAAGTGCAAAGGATAAAAGTCCACGTGAAGCTAAAATGTCATATTATGGTGTCATTGAAGACATATGGGAGTTTGACTATGTAGATTTCAGAATTCCACTCTTTAAATGTAATTGGGTTGACAACAACAAAGGAGTTATAGTGGATGAATTGGGTTTCACGTTAGTGAACTTTGAAAAGATTGGCGAGAAGGGTGAACCATTCATATTGGCATCATAGGCAAAACAAGTATTTTATATCGATGATCCTGCAAATGATAAATGGTCGGTTGTTCTTCATGGTAAAAGATAGTTCATTGAAGATCCTATAGATGAAAAAGAGTACTATGATAAGTATGATGACTCCAATCCATTCTCAGTTGGATTGCCAACACCACCAAACATTGAAGCTGGGGATGACAATGACTTGTATGTTCGCGGGGATCATAATGAAGGATCGTTAATTGATAAAAGATCACAAAATTAGAGGCATGGATGTTTATATTTTTATTATGTTCCCATGATGACCGTGCTGATGATCACCGTGAGGGTGAGTACGTGCTTGCACCGCCTGACAATGTAAGTTTTAAGAATATATCCCTGAGGTTTCTATCTATATGTTCATTTATAATTATTTTATGTAAGTGTGTTTTTTTATCAAATTTTTAGGATACTAGTTAATAGAAATTCTATTTAATTTGCAGGCGTTCGCCAAAGACTATAGGCTATGCAGGATGGCCATGACATAGCTATGCAGGCCATCGACATTGCTTTGTAAATCCAAAGCGCAACAGTCGGAGAGAAAGCAAGCATCCCACACTATAGATTAGTACATATATATAGTGGGACTAAGGTGACGATCCCACCTACTAAAACAGGTTACCGACAACTACATGTTACGACTGGGAGGTCGTGATTCAGCAACCGTATGCATTAGCAGGAGGACAAACATATTTCACCACGAGTTAACATTGAAGAAGGTCTTCAATGTTAACTCGTGGTGAAATATGTTTGTCCTCCTGCTAATGCATACGGTTGCTGAATCACGACCTCCCAGTCGTAACATGTAGTTGTCGGTAACCTGTTTTAGTAGGTGGGATCGTCACCTTAGTCCCACTATATATATGTACTAAGCTATAGTGTTGTATGTAAATTCGGAACTGTTGTTATTATGCACTATATATGTGTTAGTCTGTCATGTTGTTATATGAATCTGAAACACTTGTGTGTGCTACACTTTATGTATTGTATATGTATCATGCTACCCTTCATTGTGGCTTCTTTTGCTATTTCATGGCTCTTTGAATATATGATTTTGTTGACAATGATGACAATGATGACAATGTGAATGAATTTTTATGAATTGTGTGTGAAAATCATCAATACATGAATGTTTCTACATGTGTCTGAATGTGAAAAGAGATAAAATGTTTGCAGGTTTGTGGCCTGTTGTTGGCTGATATCAATGGATGTCGTAAAACCTACAGTTCATAACTGAACTGTAGGTTTCTCATCCTGCGACCAGCCACAACAGGTCTGTAGACTGACAGAAAATAAAAAATAAAAACATCGGCGTCGGTTATTTGAACAAAATCGATGATATATAGTTACAATGTCGGTTTCCATACTAGTATCCGACATCGATTTCCCTAATGAGAGGCGTCGTATATTTATATACAACTGACGACATAGGGTAATAGTGTCGGTTTCCCTACTAGTCACCGACGTCGATTTCCCTAGTGGCCAGACAACATGGTCGTGCTGGTCAGCACGGTCGTGGCAGAGGGTGATATGGCATCGGTTATCACTAAGAAACCGACGCCGATAGTGCCCCAGATGGTGCCCTTTCTGTGGCGCGAAGGTATGTGGCGTCGGTTTCGATCCTAATAACCGACACCTATACCCCCTGCTGGCGCGTTTTTGGTGGCGCGTGAAGGGTTTTGGCATCGGTTTGAGAACTGACGCGTAACTATTGGGCTTTTAGCGGCGCCCACATAGGTGTCGCTTGAGAACCGACACTAAAGGCCTTAAAAAATCGACACTAAAGGAATGTTATGTAGTGAGTTCTCAGTGGTCCACGTGGACTACTCTAGAGGTGAGGAGGTTGTTGCCTACGGCTAGGAGTATGTCGTCAACCGTTGTCCATGGTGTTGCACTAGGAGGCCTCCGTTGATGACTGCTCAAGTGTTTCTTGAAAAAAAAAGCATGTTGTTGCTTGAAGAATAAGTATAGTGCAACAAGAGTTGTTGATGGACTTGTTGCAGGATCATGTATAACTCTTGTTACCTTCCTTCCTAGATATATCATTGTTGACACGATCTTACTTATTAGGGAATCTTTCTTTAAAATTTTATTTCTACTGCCTTATATGTCGCATTGATTTCCCTACTGTGGTATCAGAGCCACGTAAATTTACGGTGTATCAAGGATTTAAATCGATGTCATTGGATTTATCTTATTGCATACGATGTGGATATTAAACTAGTTAATGTGCATATATGATTAATTACCACAAAGGATTACACAAACTAATATATATGATATATATATGCAATTCACACGTTGCACCCTATACTTTAGTTTTGATTGTGGTGTTAGCATGGTTATGGCCAATAATCCTACATATGTGTGTGCATGTTTGTGGTTGTTCCTATTTATATCTTGGTTTGCATACTGAGCCTCTCTCCTCCTTTCCAAATGTAAATTAATGCTCTTCTTCCTATTTCCCCTCGAATGTAACTCAAGGTTTTCCTTTTTACAATGTAATATGAAATAAGATAGTTTTAATTTATGTTTCATCTTGAGAATATGATCTACATCAAATGAACTGACTAGCTCGTGAGATTCACCAATTGACTGGAGGATGGAGGAGGCAAGATGAAAGGATGAATTGATCGAATGGTAGCCCAACTAATCGGCTGGAAGAGTCCAAACATTACTTGAACATGAGACCATACAAATTTTCAAGAACCCAACCTACCAGCCAGGAGTCGAGCTGATCGGTTAAAGTGTTGAACCGATCAACCCATATTGGTTCGAGCACATATCTTCAACAACAATAGGTGGTTGCATGTGATGTAGGCCTTATGTGGTAGTAAATTCTTGTAGATCCGAGGAATCACAATAATATGGCCATAACCATCACTCTTATATTTTCTAATTGCATGTTTTCGTTGTGGTTATAGCTTGTATATGATACGTACAATAAGAATGTGGTGATTGGATATGTTTATGTATTCTTATATAAAATCCCTCAACAAATATTAAGTCTAAGATGCTTTCCATAAGTAGCACATATGAAAATCTTGATCAACCAAGCATAGGTTACACCAAAGCATTGGGCATTGTCTATCTCATGGAAGTGTGATGGTAGGTATGTATGTTGGGAAATATGAGAATGGAACAAGCACCAGAAACAAAAAAAATTATCTACCATATTCCCCATAATCAGCAGATCGCGTCAATAACTATAAGATGATAAGGATGATTTCGAGGATATACCTGGTCCTGGAGCAAGTCCCATGACATCTCGTCATTATCATAGATACACAAGTATCTTCTAGTTGCATTGGGAATCATCTGACCGATGCACCTCTTGGTCTACACCACAAACTGTAGCCTCAAACGTGATTGTCTGCAATAGCTCCTCTCTCAAAGGACTACTGGTTGAATTTGTTCTCCTAGTGGCAGACAACAACCTCCCACCTCTAGAGAATTCCACACAGACCGCCAAGAACTCATGTCATCCTGCTAGAATGGATAGTAAGGAGTCATCCCTCCCATTAGCATACTAGTCACCAACTTGCTCTCTCACAACAATGATATAAGTTGTTCTCTCCCTTGCTATCCATATCTAGTCGGGTAGGACTTTCTTGGGCTCTCTTAGTTACCACAACCAGAGAGGACAATGATTGTCAGAGCAATTGATTCTCAATTGTCTGCACTGTGCTCTGGGAAGCCCCCAATACCCCTCTATTTATGGGAGGGGTTAGGGTCTGGGTTCCCAGTCTATGCAGGAGTGGAAGGGACCGGAAGATCTTGAATTTTCTCATCATGTGACCACCAAAATAGTCATCTAGAAACCTAGACAATCGTTTGGCATGCACGATGTTCATCTCGTAATGCAATACGGTCATTTCGCAGTTTCTCAATCGCATACAAAATTGGCAATTCATTTCCCATTAATGAACATTAATTCCTTGCACTCCAAGTAATGTGCAATTGAAATGAATCTGGGAAAGTATCTAAAACCTTCCCTCGGACTAACCGAGCAGTCTCTCCCATGTGAGACAGCTGTCTCGCTCACCCAGTCGATCATCTGGTGAGACAAGCCTATCTAGTTGGTTCAACCATAGCCAATTTCAACTTGAATCTGTTTGGCTCTTCCAAAAGCCCATCTCAACCCTTGAGATGACCATTTTCCACTCTAGATGGTCATCTCACCCTGTGATCCGATTGTCTGGCACTGTAGCCAGCTGATTTTTTGCGTGAATCAGTTACCTAAATGCTTTAGCAATTAATTCAATCATCATTTAAGATTAAACTCCTCTTCTAGGTCGAGACCTATGTGTGTGACCCTATAGGTCCCATATTACATTGGCAGTGAATGTCCATAACAACTTATGACATCACAAGAAATGAGTGGTATCTAGTCACACATCAATGATACCCAAGTAAATGGAAAGTTAGGGAATAACTTCAACCTACAATCTATGTATGGTGTTACAGTGCTTATATAGTTCCTTTTTCACCGATATATAGATTGAACTCGAGGCATGGAGTAGTCTCCCTCTTCAACATTGATGTGATGATTTTGAGTCGCATTTATAGACCGGTTTGATATGTCTTTTATGCATTTATTAATCATTTTCACGGTTAATGTTGCATAATTCATCTAATTTGGTCTATGTTACTTCTCTATGTCAAATTCCCCTTATTTCAACATTTTGAGTATTAATTATCAAAAGAATATATTTTGTTTCGACTTATGTGGTTTCGTGTGTTAATTTCAAGAAAAAAAACAAGTATCTGCTACTGTCGATACCATCGACCGGACCACAGGTTGACAGCCGCAAAGACCAGAAGAAAGTTGATGGTATCGAGATACCATCAGGTTACTGGCGAGAAGTGAGTCGATAATATCGACACCTAAGTCGATACCATCGACTAGTGGAGCTTCAGCGATGGAAGAAGACAAAAGGCGACACCTAAGAATGTCGATACCATTGACCCTCGTCGATGGTATCGAGATGGCATCAGGCGCAAAGACAAAAGAAAAGAAGAACTGCCGATATCGTGCTAGGTCGATACCATCGACCCACGTCGATGGTATCAACACCGTCAGATATGAGTTTGTTTCAGATTTATCTTAATCCGACAGCTGTAATTAATTGGTGACCTAACTCGGGAAATATACCTAATGACGGCGCCCAGGAGGCACATCCCGAGAAGAGGTGAAGAGAAGAACGGAGCCCGAGAGCACGCCCCAGCCGATCCAGACGTCGAAGAAGACGATTTCCACCACCAAAAGGCGGGAGAACGCGTATTCTACACCAAGGATTGCTTGGATCTTCTCCGTTTAGGGGTTTCACCACTCAATCACGTTTTTCTCCATGTTTCCCTTTTTCTACTCCACATTTTGCTCTGAGATGAACATGCGGGGCTAATCCCCTTTGTATTTAGGACCGGGAGTATCCCGGGAATTCATTGTATGACAATTTTATCATAGTAATTCATATCTTATCTCTTAAATCAGTGGTATAATTTCATTTTCTCAATTATATTGTTATGCTTGATCACCATAATAATAATCTGATGCCCTTAATTGCTTTGAAAGAAGAATTAACGGTTGAAAAGAGACGGAATTTACATTAATTGACAAATCCCTTGAACAAGGTGGTGTCAGGTTAATGGTGGATACTGAGAGATCGTTTTTAATGCACCTAGTTTAGGGTATAGGTTACTACGATGGTGGAACCGACCTAGACATAGGTAGTGAATTGTACCACGACAGTGGGCAATTCTTATTTCAGGCCACTACTCGGATAGAGAGATAAAAATTGAGTAATTATATAGAATTTAATACAATGAAAACCCGTGGTGAAACCGCAATCTTAAAGATCTCATTTTTAAATTGATTAAACCAAACATTTAATCAATTGCTTTGTTTTCTTTTATTTTATTTTCTTTTAATTTCAACATTTCTCAACTATTTAATCGGCTTAGATGATCGCGAGTATTTAGTCAGAGTCTCTGACAATTTCATGTATCCCTGAGTTCGACTCGGGCCTCCAAAGGCCTATATTACTTCGACGCGTTCACTTGCGTTTCTACGCACGGTAAATTTGCGTCAAGTTTTTGGCGCCATTGCTGGGGATACGAAAAATTGTAAGCACTACGAGTGCTGCAAGCGGCCACTCTAGGCCACATTTTTATTTTTTTATCATTTCAAAAATTTATAACCTATTTTCTAAATATTTGCAATCGTCAAGCACTGTACTGAAATTAAATTTTTCGATTTGCAGGTACTGTGCATGGTGCAAATGTGTAGTACCGACTACACGTGGAACGCACCTGAGGTTCCGCTCCCGGGACCTAAAGACGAGGATGATTTGCATCAAGACCATTTGGAGGATATAGTTTCAGAACCCGAACAAGAAGAGATGGAAGAGCAACAGACAATATGGGAGAAGATCAAGGCTTCTTCCTCATCCGTGTCGAAAGGGCCAATAAAGAAGCAGGCAATTAACATTCTAACATACAAAATCGATCCTGCATTAATAAATTTGGTGAAGTCGAACGCATTCCATGGGCTTAAGAATGAAGACCCAGTTATGCATATCATCCAATTTGTGGAAAACTATGACATGGTCAAGATTTACAGATTCCCGCAGGATGTACTCTACTTAAAATTGTTCCCGAGTTCTCTGGCAGGAGCTGCAAGAGAGTGGTTGCACAACCTCAACGATGAATATGTGGAATCATGGGACCACATGGTGGAGGTTTTCTTTGAACGGTTCTTCCCGCCCGAGAAGACCAATGATTTGATCAGAAAGATTCACAATTTCACTCAGAAGGCAGGTGAGACCTACTCGGAGATGTGGGAACGTTTTTAGATTATGTTGAGAAGGTGCCCACACCATGGTCTGGATAAGGAGAAGCAAGTTAAAATCTTCTATTTTGCTCTCTCTGAGCATGATAGAAGCAACCTTGATTCAGCTGGTTTAGGATTTTTCTTGAACAACACAGATACCAGGTGCTGGGAGATTCTGAAGAATATGGCGAAAAAGCAATCTTGGGGCGATAGGGATGCTCTGGAACAAGTTAAAGATACAGGTGAGTCCAGAGCCATAAAGGATCTGAATGACAAGCTAGATCTTCTATCCAAGAAATTGCTATCCAAGGAAGATGCATCGTCTGATGAGGAAGCCCAAGTCAAATTCATGCAACAACAGGGCTATAGAAACAATGATTATGCTTGGAGGAGGGACAAGAATTTCTCATGGAAGGACCCCAATAATTTCCTATAAGATCCCGATGCAAAGCCACAACCTAGAGCTGAAGATAAGAGCACCGAGTTGCTTAGTCAAATGGTACAGCAGAATCAGGAGATGATGAGTATGTTCAGTAAGAAACTACAGTCCCAGGGTGACATCTTGACCAAATTTGGGCAGACACTTCAAAGTCATGGAGCACAAATGCGGGCGTTAGAAACCACCGTGACCCATATTTCAAATGAAGTGGCGGCCATCAAGCATGCCAATCAGTAGAGACAGACTGGGAATGTAGATGTGGTTCAAGCACATCATCAGGTTAAATACATGTCTGTGATTAATGAGGAAGAACCCCAGGTGGCAAAGATAAAGGACCAAAGCAAAATGATGTTTGATACGAAGGCTATACCTGCAATACCGTATCCTCGCAGTCATTATGGACTACCAGGCGGATACACTCCTTTCAGAAAATCCCGCCAAGAGCCCATGATGGTCACGCCCCCGCCTAGGCAAGAAGAGCAATTGAAGGCCATTCGTCCAGGTGTGGATACATCCATTGCGAGAGAGGAGCCACAACAAGTTATACCTGTTGATGATGTTCCGACAAAGTCTACGCCAGATGGAGTCCTTGAAGCAAACTTAGGGGAGCTTGCCCCGAAAAGCTCATATGTGCCACCTCATAAGCGTGTGAATGAGAAAATTGTGTCTAGTCTGGACAGCCCCAGACCGAAGAAAGAGCATCGGCATTACAAAAAATTCTTGGAGATGTTCAGAAAACTTCATATCAACATTCTATTAGTGGAAATGATTGAGAAGATTCCCGCCTACGGGAGGTTTATCAAAGAAATCATCAACAAGAAGAGGCGGATTAAAGACACAGATGTTTGCCGGATGAATGAAATGGTGAGCTCAATCATCCATGGGAGTTTGCCACAGAAGAAGAAAGACCTAGGAAGCTTTTATATTCCATGCTCGATAGGCGATCAACACTTTCCACGAGCTCAGTGTGACTCAGGGGCAAGCATTAACCTTATGCCACTGTCCACATTTAAAAAGCTTGGGTTGAAGGACATGAAGAAGTCAGCGGCAACTATTGAGTTGGTAGATGGGTCCATTGTAAGGCCATACGGAGTTTGCGAAGATGTACTTATCAAGGTGGACAAGTTCATTTTTCCTGTAGATTTCGTCATCATGGATATGCCACAGCTTCAAAGTTGCGAGATGCTATTTGGTAGGCCGTTTCAAGCAATGGCTGATGTAGTCACTACAATTGGGAGAGGTACGCTGACGTTGGGGATTGGTCAAGATCGAGTGGAGTTCAAGCTGTTGCACGATCCTTTGGGCACCTTCCCCTAAGTACCAAGTTGATGAGAAGCTTCAAGTCGTCTAGCCTAAGACGTTAAATAAGGGCGCTTGTTGGGAGGCAACCCAACCATTGGTACTTTAATTTAGTTCCTTTACATTCGTAGTTTGATTTGTTTTAACTTAGTTTTTAGTGTAAAAAAGATATTGTGATCATTTGCTACATGCGCAGGGCTTAGGCAGAGTCGATACTATCGACCCTTGTGTCGATGGTATCGACCATGGTACAGGTTGGCGACTGTAGAAATCACACTGCGTTGATACTATCGACGGCCTCGTCGATGGTATCAACATACCAACATGCAGATCACATGCAGAGGTCGATGGTATCGACATGGGTGTCGATACTCGTGAGATCTCTAGAGATTTTTAGAATGAATCGTCTCAGTAAATTTGATACCATCGACGAGCCTGTCGATGGTATCGACACATTCATACACAGAAGGTGACGGCCGGGCCTCGAGAGGGTTTGCCCTAATCAGAGAGTCGATACTATCGACTCGCGTCGATACTATCGACGTGCCACGTCAACGATCTGTGAGGAAAGATCTACAGCGATTGCAGCAACCAGGAAGTCGAGCTGGGGCATGAGTCGATACTATCGACGCGTCAGCAATCCGAGCCCCGCAGATCCAGCCATCGACGACCGTCGATACTCGCGGTGGTACGGATTGTGCTACCCGGGTCGATACCATCGACTCGCGTCGATGGTATCGATGGGCATACAGTAGCACCGGCCACAACTATATATGAGGAGTATTTGCATCAGATGACATCACCACTCCAGTGCAATTCTCCTTGACTTGTGTTGAGCGTGTTCCAGAGCTATCCAAGCCCGATGAAGAGCAACATCGAGCACGTTCTTCATCGAGCGGAGATTCCTTTCTCCGATCTTCACCGAGCTCTCTCTCTATTCCTCTTTCTGTCACGATCATGGTGCATGTTGCTGGTGCATCGTCGTCACGCGCGAACCCGATGGACATCCCGGAGTTCGTGCCACCTCCGACCGCATCAATCTCATGCCCAAAGTTGATCCATCCATCTGCGGATGTCAAGAAGATATACGAGGAGATTCTAAAGAGGAAGATCGAGCCGACCCGTTATGTTGAACGGGAAACCATCCGCAACCTGGGGTTCGACGCCAACCTTGCCTACGTCTTGAAGGGGCAGGCGCATCACACGAGCAGAAGGCCTGACGAGCTGGAGTTTCATGCAGATGGCCAGCCATTCTTCGGTGAGTGGCCTACGTACAAGGAGTTGGTGGCTAAGTTTATGGCGTCGCTGGACGTCTGCATCGTGCCCAATGACGTCATAGCCACCGACCGTGAGTGGATCAAGGGCCGGGTGTCTTTCTGGCTGTACAATAACGACTACACCCTTACACTCCGGAAGTTCAACAAGATTTTCAACTGGAATCATTCGCGGTCCGACTACCGACGGCCGGACAACCGCACCGACTACGATGCAATCTTTTCCGAGCTTGTGACGGTGCCGCCGGGCAAGTCAGTGAGCTACCATAATGCTGCGGTAGCTGATTTCGAGCATCCATTCGTCCGGATACTCCACCAGATGCTCAGCTCTATGTTGTTTGCTAGGGGAGATCTGGCTCTCAGCAAATTTCAGGAGACGGACCTATTTTTCTTATACAAACTCCTGAAGCGCCAAGAATGCAACTGGGGCACTTTCTTTCTGCAGAGGGTTTTGGCAGTGAAGAGGAGTACACGAAAAGCTCCAATTCACTTTGGCGGGCTTATCACCCAGCTGGCCTCCTACCTTGGGTTGAATTTCCAGCAGCTTACTCCTCTCTCCAATAAGAGCAAGGTGAACCTGCAACATCTGCACCGTTCCAACCTCATCCTTCTTCGAGATGGCTTGGCGTATGCACACTGCCACGTCAACCATGCTTACCAGGAATGCTCGATTCCCGATCCGGTCTTCAACATCAAAGGGGCGCAACACTTCCGATGGCCTATCATAGCCATTGCTGACTCCGATGAAGACGGTGGCAACGATGACGATGACAACAATGACAATATGGCTGAAGAGGAAGAGGAGGCCTTCACACCTCTTCGGGCTCGAGTGGCACCACGGAAGCGTCCTCGGATGCATCCGGGTGCATCTTCATCATCACAGCCTCTGCCACCACCACCGCCGCCCTCGTAGCCAAGCGAGGATGTCTATTCTTTACAGGGCATGTATGCTATGCTGCATGACATACAGCAGACGTAGCAGCATCATACTGCGACGTACACCGGTATTCAAGAGACTACAAACCGGCTACTGGACAATCAAATGGCAATGTTCGAGAATGAGCGTCTTCTCCTCGACAACCAACAACAAATTCATGATCGGTTGCAACGGATGGAGATGAAACAGCAGCCCTTTTACGACCACTATTGGAGACAAAATTACTTTGGAGGCTATCCACAACCTCCACCTAGGGCCCAGTTTGATCCGAGCTTCTAGGGGGAGTATCCTTCTTGGGACCCTACGGCTCCGCAGTACCCGCCTCCACCTGAAGAGTAAATCGATATCTATGTTCCAACCTTTAAGATTGTTTTTGACTATGGGGCCATAGTCGAATTCAAGTTTAGGGGGGTGTTGGAACAGCTCTATCTTTGATTTTCTTTGTTTTTAGTTTTATTGCTTTTGTTTCTTGTCATGTGTTTCTTGCAATTTTAGTTTGTTTGTAGGATCCACATTCTATCTAGTGTAATCGTGGATGTCTTTAATCTTGAGTCATCTCAGTTGCATGTGCATGGAATTAAGGGGAAAACTAAAAATTCGCAAGCTTGAGTGTTGTTCAACTTTGATCACTTAACTTAGAAAATGATTGGTTTTGTCAACTTTAAAACAGAAAATCACAACTGTATATTCCTAATGATTCATGAAAGTGGACGGAATTGGTTGTTTGAGCCTAAACTGACCAAATGATAATGAGACTCTAGTTTGAAGTAACAGAGAAAAACCTCTTAACTACTACACAGATCAGTAAGGAGAGACACATAATATTTTTCAAAGGTTCAGTCAGTTAGTCTTGTGATCTGTCCACCTCATTGCTTTTCACAATCCACCAAGATTTGGAAGTAAAGTACGGTTTTAACCTTTTTGATTGCATGTCATGTAGATATGACTTGTATTGCAACTCTTCATATGTTTTGCATGAAAAATAAAAAAAATGGAATAGGTATATATGCACATTACCTTTAGGTGCATGTCATTTAGTGGCATTCATAACTTTTATGCATAGAGTATATCATGTACCTCATTTCTTCTTTAATGGTGAATTAAATTGTTCCATACCTTCTAAATAGTGCAAATATTCGAGTTATGCAGAAAAAGTAAGCCCAATAAAGTATTCATTAATGAAGAAAAAAGTAATAGAAAAAAAATCTAAAAATTTTGAAGAAAAAAAAAGAAAAGTTATTTAGAAGCAACTAGAATAAGAAGGAGAAAGGAACATAATCTCACCTGCATTTTAAGATGAGTGAGTACATGATGTAGCTTAGTTAGATATCCATCTCATTTTGAGATGGATTGTTAGTGCATGCATCATTCCACACAATCTTAGGCATTAGGGCATTTTTCATGTGCATTTGCATCAATTAGGGCATTTTTATTTTATGCATGTTGAAACCGTATAATGCTTCCACTTCTTCCATGAGCCACCCATTCCATCCACCCGTTGCTCGGATTGGTAGGCCACCGTGATTTTCTCCTCACTTGTGAATATCAGGAGAACTGCTTTCATGTAGATGGTAGTTAGGGTGAGCAACGTAGTATAGGAGATCACAAGATGCACTAAGTCTGGACCGGCGAATTCTATTATGTTAACTGCCTTATGTGATAGTGTTCATCAGTTTTGAGGTAGATATCTTTTATGGATGATTAATGTTGCCTTTAGGGTAATTATCGTTCTGTGGTTAGCGAGGGCCGGTCTGCGAATGTCTGGTGGGAGTCATATGGGATGTCTGTTGTGATGCTTTGTTCTTTAGTTGACTCTGGAAATTCTATTCTAAGGTTTAGTTGCTCGAGGGCGAGCAATGTTCAATCTTAGGGGAGTTTGATGCGATGATTTTGAGTCGCATTTATAGACTTGTTTGATATGTGTTTTATGCATTTATTAGTCATTTTCACGGTTAATGTTGCATAATTCATCTAATTTGGTCTATGTTACTTCTCTACATCAAATTTCCCTTATTTCAACATTTTGAGTATTAATTATCAAAAGAATATATTTTGTTTCGACTTATGTGGTTTTGTGTGTTAATTTTAGGAAAAAAATAAGTATCTGCTGCTGTCGATAGCATCGACAGTGGTCGATACCATCGACCGGACCACAGGTTGCCAGCCGCAAAGACCAGAAGAAAGTCAATACTATCGACATGGATGTCGATGGTATCGAGATACCATCAGGTTGCTGGCGAGAAGTGAGTCGATACTATCGACACCTAAGTCGATACCATCGACGAGTGGAGCTTCAGCGACGAAAGAAGACAAAAAACGACGCCTAAGAATGTCGATACCATCGACCCTCATCGATGGTATCGAGATGGCATCAGGCACAAAGACAAAAGAAAAGAAGAATTGCCGATATCGCGCTAGGTCGATACCATCGACCCGCGTCGATGGTATCGACACCGTCAGATATGAATTTGTTTCAGATTTATCTTAATCTGACGGTTGTGATTAATAGGCGACCTAACTTGGGAAATATACCTAATGACGGCGCCTAAGAGGAGAGTATCACGTCATTAGCCGCTGCACACATCCCAAGAAGAGGTGAAGAGAAGAACGGAGCCCGAGAGCACGCCCCAGCTGATCCGGACGCCGAAGAAGATGATTTCCACCACCGAAAGGCGGGAGAATGTGTATTCTACGCCAAGGATCGCTTAGACTTCTCCGTTCAGGGGTTTCACCACTCAATCATGTTTTTCTCCATGTTTCCCTTTTTCTACTCCACGTTTTGCTCTGAGATGAACATGCGGGGCTAATCCCCTTTGTCTTTAGGACCGGGAGTAGCCCGGGAATTCATTGTATGACAATTTTATCATAGTAATTCATATCTTATCTCTTAAATCTGTGGTATAATTTCGTTTTCTCAATTATATTGTTATGCTTGATCACCATAATAATAATTTGATGCCCTTAATTGCTTTGAAAGAAGAATTATCGGTTGAAAAGAGACAGAATTTACATTAATTGACAAATCCCTTGAACAAGGTGGTATAAGGTTAATGGTGGATACCGAGAGATTGTTTTTAATGCACCTAGTTTAGGGTATAGGTTACTATGACGGTGGAACTGACCTAGACATAGGTAGTGAATTGTACCACGACAGTGGGCAATTCTTATTTCAGGCCACTACCCGGATAGAGAGATAAAAATTGAGTAATTATATAGAATTTAATACAATGAAAACCCGTGGTGAAACCACAATCCTAAAGATCTCATTTTTAAATTAATTAAACCAAACATTTAATCGATTGCTTTGTTTTCTTTTATTTTTATTTTCATTTAATTTCAACATTTCTCAACTATTTAATTGGCTTAGCTGATCGCGAGTAGTTAGTAAGAGTCTCCGACAATTTCACGTATCCCTGAGTTCGACTCGGGCCTCCAAAGGCCTATATTACTTCGACGCGTTCACTTGCATTTCTACGCACGGTAAATTTGCGTCAAACATTCAATCTTGTTTCTTGAACCAAGAGCAATCTGTATGAGATATATGTAACTTTAATACCACATATTGACTAACATGTGCATGACTGTGCATTTATCAGTCTCGCTAATCAATAGGCCTAGGATATCATACTCTTGTAGGAGGGACAAATCCCATATCTATCACCCACAGTCAGTCCCCATGTGTCACAGTCACCCAATCATCATCATTATAACAACCCATATTTCAGGACTACGTTTGATGATGTCAAAGTGTACCAAACGACATGTGATGAGTGTTGTGATTTTAGGTCTAAGAACCAGAACCACCACCATCACTATGAGAGTTGACTATGACTTCCATGATGATGGCTTCCATGTATCAATCTCACAGTGGGTATGTTTCATACACTATTCTCCAACATGTATCTGTGTGATTGGTTTGATATAGCCATATCATGACTCATGAGATTCTATCATCAACCAACTCGCACTCTGATCTTGTGTGTTATTGTTGTCTATCAACCTTCCACAATAACAACCGATCAGGGACATAATGAGATTATATATATGAAATCTTAACATCTGTATGATATCATTTCCTCAAGTCAGATACATGAAGACATACGTCATTGAGTAATATTATTCTTTACACATTTATAATGTTACATCACTATTTCATAACTAAATTAAATAGAATAAATTGGAAGCTTGCCTTTATTTATTAATCAAATCATTTACAAAATATTGTCATTACAATCATCACATGATTGGCTCTCTGGGCATATATACCAACATACTCCCACTTGCACTTAGAGGAAATCACCTACGACTCATATTCCAAGTGATATAACATGTCCATCATGCTTCAGCTATGAAAGTGCCTTTGTCAAGGGGTCATCAACATTGTTCTCAGTTGGTACATTGCAAATCTTTACATCTCACCGTATGATATCTCACATGAGATGGAACCACCTTTGTATATGATTTGAGCACTGATGCGATCTGGGTTCCTTAGTTTGTGCAATAGCTCCATTATTGTCGCAATATAGCTCGATTGTGTTGTTGATGCTTGGAACGGCCCCAAGTTCTGTAATGAACTTCTTGATCCATACAACCTCCTTTACTGCATTCGACACAACAATATACTCGACCTTTGTTGTAGAATCAACAAATGTCTCTTTCCTAGATCTCTTCCAACTTACAGCTCTATTGTTTAGGAAATAAACAAATCTTGATTGTGATTGTAATCATCTTGATTAGTCTAAAAGCTTGCATCGTTGTAACCCTTTACCACCAACTCTTCCTCTCAGTCGTAGACCAAGAACTGATCCTTAGTCCTTCTCAAGTACTTGAGGATGTTCTTCACAGCTATCTAGTGGCCACCACTTGGATCTGACTGACATTTTCTCATCATGCTCAAGGCATACGAGACGTCTGGATGGGTACACAACATTGCATACATGATTGATCCAATTGTTGAGGTATATGGAATCAAATTCATGTGTTCCCTTACTTCACAAGAACTAGGACATTGAGCTCTAGAGATGGGGACACCATGACGCACATGCATGTTTCCTCTCTTTCAGTTCTCCATGTTAAACTGCTTCAACACTTTGTCAATGTATGTGTTTTGGTTTAGTCTAAGAATCTTCTTGGATCTATCTCTATAGATCTTTATCCCTAAGATGTAGGATGCTCCTCCCAAGTCTTTCATAGAAAATGTATTTCCAAGCCATGTCTTTACCTTTTATAAAGTAGGGATGCCATTCATCATAAATAATAATGTCCTCTACATATAATATGAGGAATGTCACTATGCTCCCACTAACCTTCTTGTACACACAAGGTTCATTTTCATTTTGAATAAAGCCAAAAACTTTTACTGTCTCATCAAAACAAATATTCTAACTCTAAGATGATTGCTTCAATCCATAGATTGACCTTTGTAGCATACAAACTTTGTTTGCATACTTTGGATTTATAAAACCCTCAGGTCATGTCATGTACACATCCTTGAGAAGAATCCTATTAAGGAATGTAATTTTAACCTCCATCTGCCAAATCTCATAGTCATGATAAGCTGCAATGGCAAGCATGATCCTAATGTATTTAACCATGTCCACTGGATAAAAGGTTTCATCATAGTCAACACCTTGAACTTGTATGAAACCCTTGGCAACCAATTTGCCCTTATAGTTTTGTACTTTACCATCCATGTCGGTCTTCTTCTTGAAGACCCATTTGCACCCTATGCGTTTTAACCCTTCAGGTGGATCCACCAAATTCCATACTTTGTTGGTATACATGGGTTCCATCTCAGATCTCATGGCCTCAAGCCATTTCTCAAACTCTGGTCCCTCAATAGCATCTTGATAGGATATTGGCTCATCATCTATGATCAATTCATTACCTTCCTGAGTCACAAGATATCTAAATCTTTTAGGCCCAAGGTGTGTCCTATTTGATCTACGAGGTTCTTGTGTTACTTGAGGAATATGAGATTCTACAACACTTTGTGATTCTCTTTGTTCCACTTGTACATCTATTGGTTCATTGTTTTCTTGTTGGTCTCAAACCTCTTTGAGTTTCACTTTTCACCCATTGATTCCTTTGGAAATAAATTTCTTTTCTAAGAATACAACATCTCTGGCAACAAACACTTTGTTGTCATATATGGAATAAAACTAATATCATTTAGTCTCCTTATGATATCCAAAAAAATAACATTTATCACATCTAGGACCAAGCTTCTCAGAAAGCATTTTACTAACATAAGCTTCACATCCCCAAATCCTCATAAAAGACATATTGGGATGCTTCCTAGTCAATAATTCTCATATCGTGTCTTTTGAACCAATTTAGATGGTACTCGATTTAGTGTGAATGCGGCAGTTTCTAGATCATACCCCTAGAAGGTAGTCAGAACCTCGATTCAACTCATCATCAATCGCACCATATCCATCAATGTGTGATTCCTTCTTTCTGACACACCATTATGCTGAGGTGTTCCAGGTGGAGTCCATTGAGATACAATCCCATGGGCTTGAAGTATTCTCCACCTCGATCAGAATGAAATGGCTTAATACTTTTACCAAGTTGGTTCTATACTTCATGTTGGAATGTATGACCTGAGTTCCAATCATGGGATGATTGATGGGATACATTAAGATTGATTTGATAAACATCAAAGGCAATCTTCCAATTCTTTCCGGTTCAGTCATATGAGATAGTGATAGAACAGATTGAATGTCTAGAGAATGACAGTACTCAATGACGTATGCCTTCAGGTTAAGGACCTGAATGATGAGATCATACATATGTTAAGAGTTTGTACATTCTTGTTATGTCCCTAGTCAGATGTCATTTTGGAAGGTAGATAGATAGAAATGACACATAAAACTAGATTGTGGTGTTGGTTGATGAAAGAATCTCATTAGTCATGATATAGAGATATCAAACCAAACACATAGGTACTTGTTAGAGAACAAGTGTACCGGACAGACCCACCGTGAGTTTGACACATGGAACCATGACATGGTAGTCACACTCAGTACTCACAGTGATGGTGGTGAGTGTGATTCTTTGACTTGAAATCACTACACTCAACACATGTCGTTGGGAACACTTTGACATCATCAAACACAGTCCTGAAACATGGGTGGTTATAAAGGTGATGATTGGGTGGCTTTGACACATGGGGCTTTTGAGGGGTGAGTGATAGATATGGGATTTGTCCCTCCTGAGGGAATTTGATATCCAAGGCCACTTGATGAGTAGGATTGAAATAGGCGTGCGCACACATGTGTGAATCAGTATGTGATATTGATGTCATACATATCTCTTCCAATCTACTCTGAGATCAAGAAAGTGAATGAACGTTGACAGGATGATTGTTCCATGCCTCGAGTTCATTCGGGATATCAGTGACAAAGGAATTATACATTCACTATAACACCATTCACAGATTGTAGGATTGAAAGTTGTTCTCCAACTTTCTATTTCACTTGGGTAGCACTGATGTGTGACTAGGCACCGCTCTTTGCTTGTGAAGTCATAAGTGTTATGGACTTTCACTGCCAACGTAAAAAAGGACTTACAGGGTCACACACATAGGATTTAACCTGGAAAAGGAGTTTCATAGTTCAATTAAACACTCAATTAATTGATAGCTCAATATCATAATGTCCAAGGTGTTGGACACATTGATTGGAGTATCGGATTGATTGAATCTGCAATTGACTGATTCTGCACAATCTGCACTCCCAACCGATCGGCTCATGTGATGAACCGATCGGCTCATGTGATGAACCGATTGGCTAATCTTGGTGAACCGATCGACTCAAGTGGTGAGTCGGTCGTCTCAGGACAGGGTGAAACAATCACTTCAAGTGTTGAAACGATCGGTTCAACTGTTGCAACCAAGCAAGTTGGGAAAGTAGGATTGGTGAGAATTTTCCTTTCGTTTCACTTGCCCAATTTGATTGGAACAAGGATTGGTATTTGATACCGATTAGAAACAAAAGATGGAAAGTCAATCGGGAACTGACCAGGACCACGAACCGACTGGTTCAGAAGTGAACCGACCGGTTGAGGTGTCAACCGACCGGCTCAAGTCCCCAACCTACCGTTTCAGAAATGAAATGATTGGTTTAGGTTGCAAGTTGCTTGTTTTGTGGAAAATCTCAAACCCTTCTACTCCTGCTTTTAGTCTCGCATTGCCCGGGATGGAGAACCCTGTCCCATGACCCTCCTATATATAGGGGTATTGGGGGCTTCTCAAAGTACAACTTAGTGCAACCAGTTGCTCTGTGAAGTTGTCGTTCTCTCTGGTTTTGGTAACCAAGAGAGAGCCCGAGCAAGTGCTACCCGATAAGGGAGGCACAGCAAGGGAAGGACAACTATAGAAAGCGACTGGTGCAGGAGAGTGTGTTGGTGACTAGTACACTGACAGGAGGGGGTGAATCCTTCCAATTTCTTATGGGACAAGGAGATTGGAGTTCTAGGTGGTACGTGTGGACTACTTCAGAGGCGAGAGATTTCTACCGCTTGGAGGACAGCTGTCAATCCTGATAGTCCCGGTGAGACCAGGAGTCATCAGTCCCGATACGACCAGGAGATGCACAGACACTATCCAAGACCGGAGGTGAAGACCGCACAAGCCGCGAGGTATTGTCGCCGAGCAAGCCTCGAGACAAGGTATGATTCCACAAACCATCCTTTCCTATTATATAGACGTTGACGCGTTTCCTTGTTCCGGGTTTGGGGGAAAAAAATTTGTTTCTACTGCCTTCTCTGCCTCCCCTAAAACCCAAAAGTGGTATCAGAGCCACGTCAACTACTCTATACTTTAGGGATTATCGATATGATCGATTTTGGTTTGTCGCCTTTATTGCATACGATGCGAATAAAATTGGCTTTATGCATGTCCAATCCTAAATCCACAAATCCCAATTTACATATATGATATGTATTATAAATGCACTCGATATGCGTCGCCCTTAAATGAGTTTTATGGTGGATGTATAGCGTGATTATGGCCAATAAACCCTATCTGTGTATGGTTGTATGTGGTTGCTTGCATCTCAGTCTGCGCACCGATCTTCCTTCTCCTATTCCTGATGTAACTCGAAATAATTCGAGATTTCTTTCCTACCTTTGCTCCCCTCGAATGTAACTCGAGGTTTCTATTTTTACAATGTAAAATAGGATAGAATTTATTTCTTGTTATGTAAAAGAACGGAGGACATCCTGACGACAGCTGAGACGATCGGTTCAAGGCGTGAACCGATCGGTTGACGTTCCAGATGATCAGTTCAAGGAGTGAGCCGATCGGTTGATGACCAGTTCGAGGAGTGAGACGAGCGGGTGGCGGCCATGATGAGATGCACAACGACCAGGCGAACCGATCGGTTGGAGGAGCCAACCGATCGGCTGGTGGCACCCAGACGACCGACCAGTTCGAACAGGTCGCTCATGTGATGAGTTGATCTACTCGGAAGGCAAAGCACAGAGTTCATCTTGTACAGGTCGCATGTGATGTAGACCTAGATGATCGTGATTCCTCTTGGCTCGAGGAATCACATTAGGATGGCCATAATCATCGCTTTTATCATTTTGCATGTTTTATGTGGGATATAGCATGTATGTGATACGTACTATGTATTGTGGTGATTGGATATGTATATGTATATAAAAACCAAATCCCTAATTAAATATTAAGTTTTAGATGCCTTCCAAATGTGACACATGTGAAAAGCTTGATCGACCAAGTGTGGGCATGCCCAAGCGTGGTGCACCATCTATCTCGTGGAAGCGTGAAGGATGGATATGTGGGTCTGCCCAAGCAGGGTGCATATTCATCGTGTTGGCTTTGGGTCAGACTTAACAAGGTGACCTAGATAGGATCTAGCACCTTGAGGCATGGAGATGATCATGGCAAGGAGTTGCATATGACATCTTATCAAGAGTTGCATATGATGAAATTGGCAAGAGTTGCCTACCTGAGAGATCTAAGTTGTGGGTGACAGCCCAAGCTGGTCCATGACTTAGAGGATTTTAGGATCTCACCCACTAGAAGGTTGTACGCTGCAACCTTCCGAATTGATGGTGAGGGCTATCAATTTGAACTAAAATAGTGGGAGCGATAATTAATTAAAGGCCTAATTATATCGTCAACTTTTCAAATCAATCAAATAAGTCAAAAATGAGTTTTTGGACTAAAATTGCATATTTTCCTTTTGTAGTACAAATGGCAACAAGCAACAATCACTTTTCTTTGCGATCATCCTTGAAAAGGACAAGCTGAATGGGACAAACTTCCACGAATGGTATAGGACATTGAGATTTGCTCTCACTCAAGAGCGAAAGCTCTATGTCCTGGATACTCCAATTCCAGAGGAACCTGCTCCTAATGCACCAAAGGCATAAAGGGACGCTTACAAGAAGCATTCTGATGATTCCATTGATGCAAAGTGATTGATGTTGTGCTCTATGAACCATGAGTTGCAGAGACAACATGAGAACATGTGTGTCATTGAGATGATTCAGCATCTCAGGAACATGTATGAAGATCAAGCACGGCAAGAGAGATATGATGTCTCAAGGGCACTGTTCAAGTGTGTCATGACAGAAGGAGATCCAGTTGGTCCTCACACACTCAAGATGATTGGGTATGTGGAGAACCTGCAAAGACTGGGATTTCCACTGAGCCAAGAGTTGGTTTGTGATGAACTACAACATGAACAACTTTGATAGGCCACTGTCAGAGTTGTTGGGCATGTTGAGGACAGCCGAGATACAAATGAAGAAGGAAAAGCCTAAGTCTGTGATGGTGATTACGGGAAAGAAAGGCAAGTCCAAGCGCAAGGGCAAGGGCAAAGCTAAGAAAGGTTCTGATGCTAGCCAGGAGCCCAAGTCGTCTTCAGCTCTCAAGGCCAAGGGAGGCGTGACCAAGAAAGAAAATTTCCACCATTGTCAAAAGCCAGGACATTGGAAAAGGAATTGTCCTCTCTATCTGGAAGAACAAAAGAAGAAGGAGGCGACAGACGTCTCTACTTAAAGGTGTCCTGAAAGTAAACTTGTAACACTTTTGAGGTATATGATACCAAGATGTAAAGTGTAAAGCACTCAATAAATGGAGTAAGTATTTCCGCCACAGATAGGAGTACTTTAGTTTATTTTCAGCCTAAAAGGCATGTAATACAATTATGAACTGCTATTTCATATTTGCCAATAGATAGAAACACTTTATTTTTGCATATTGTATGACAATGATGGCAATCAATAAAGTTGATGTTTCAATCTTTTAAAGATATGATCTTTGTGGCAATGCCTTGTTTATCTTGTGGTATTTGATATGCATAAGATAAAATGATACATAAAAGTTATAGATAACTCAAACAATCAAATTAGCATCAATCATGAGAAATTCATTTCTAGTGTCCATATGATGGATAAATCTAGACTCTTTTGGTTAGAGAACCAATAAGAGACATGAATATCTTGGACATGATTAATCAATCTTCACTAATGGTAGTGGGAGAATGATTATCCTATTAGGTATAATACATGTGATGTATTTACATAACTATTGGAACAAATGCTAATATTTCAAAAGGTGTTTAGAGAAATACCAATATGAATATCTTGAAGTGTTCAAGAATATCATAGATGAAGTGCAAATTTGGTAAAGTGTTAATTCTTGATGAGATCAATGAATGAAATACTTGGACCAAATGTTTGAGATCCTTTTGAGTGATTATGATAGTGCATCATAGTAAACTCATGATTAAGGAATGGAGATGTCTAAATCAAGAAGGAATCATACTCTAAGGATTTAGAGAATGATTATCAAATAACTAAATTCTTCTTAATAAAAGAATACCCCACACTAATAAAGGACATTAAGAATCACAAGGAGTTGTGAGTTCTTATATCCTTAACAGATACACCTCAATTATCTATATGATGAGTTGGTCATGTGATGAGTCAACTATCTAGATGAATATGAGGAACCAGATTTTGAGTTATGGTTTATGACCATTACATCCTAAATGGCATCCATGTGAACCATAAGGTATGACCTTGATGGTAGCACCAATTGGAATAAAATCCATAAGTGTGAATAAGTCTTAAGTGTTAAGATACATGGATAACATTTTGAGAAGGATGATACTTGTTGATTGCAACTTAATGACTAAGACATTTGGCATATGGATACTAAAACCGCATTCCTATGAGGAATAAAACAAGGATGTGTTCGTGACACAACCTATAAGGTTTATGAATCCACTAATGCAAATGAAGTCTATAAGTTACAATGGACTAATCAATGTGATGGATTGAGTACAAGCAACTCAAAATTGGATCTTTTCTTTGATGATATAGTTAAAGGGTTTGACTGATACGTCAAAGGTAAAGAAGGGATCTGTGATTTAGTGGGAGCGTGTTCACATTTCACATGTTGATGTGAAATGGAATATTCTAGAATGGAAATCCAAAAGTGGAAATTATCTTTAAGGAAGATAGAGATGTTTCCTATGTGATAGGAATAGAGATCTATAGATATAGTTCTCAAAAACCTCTTGACCTAAAAGGGGAAAGCATACATTGGCAATCTGTACTGAAGGGTTCAGTATGCACAGATTCAGTGGGAGAAAACTTGTCCATGTTACATGGAGTTAGTATCCCAAGGCCAAGTGTCCAATTCTTATGAAGAATGGGAACACTAAGAATAGATAAGGATCTATCATGTATGTAATCATCCCATTATCTTGCATGGCAAGAACAAAATGCATTCATCATCTTGTATGTAGGACATGGCAATATGATGTGCTCATCCTGATAACTCGTATGTGAGACATGACGAGTGGATGTATGTCTACTTCCAGTAAGGGTTACTGGAATACCATGTGAACTTGATAGGTACTTGAGAAGTACTAGTTCTATGGAGATAAGGAAGAGTTCAATGTAAAGAGTTACATTGATGCGAACTTCCAAAAAGGACAGAAAATTAATCGCAAAATATATATAGGATTTATAAAAGAAAGTTTGTTGATAATTGGAAGTGTTCCAATAAAACCATTTAAAAGGAAATGCTGAGTATCTATGTGTTAGAGAACAACAATGGATACTATATGGATCTGGAAGTTCATGAGATGAACTTATAGATATTCCGCTCATTGATGACAAGTATGGAATCCTTGATCATGCAATGTGGCTAAAAGTTAGCAAAGGAATACTAGATCGCATATTACGGCAACTCCATCTCATACGTGTGACGTACAACGAAGAGATGTGAGACATGAAATTTATACTGACTTTGGCAAGGTGTTGCCATAACTCACTATGTTGGCACAAGAGCACAGTAACATGTGGGACATGTTTGAAGATCACTATGAATATGATTTAAGGGTGATTGGCTCGCAGTGCAAGTGGGAGTCTGTTGGAATGTATGCCCTGAGTGCCAATCATGGGATGATTGATGGGATACATTAAGATTGATTTGATAAACATCAAAGGAAAGCTTCCAATTCTTTCTGGTTCAGTCATATGAGATAGTGATAGAATAGATTGAATGTCTAGAGAATGACAATACTCAATGACGTATGCCTTCAGGTTAAGGACCTGAACGATGAGATCATACAGATGCTAAGAGTTTGTACATTCTTGTTATGTCCCTAGTTGGATGTCATTGTGGAAGGTAGATAGACAGCAATGACACACAAGACTAGATTGTGGTGTTGGTTGATGACAGAATCTCATTAGTCATGATATAGAGATATCAAACCAAACACATAGGTACTTGTTAGAGAACAAGTGTACCGGACAGACCCACCGTGAGTTTGACACATGGAACCATGACATGGTAGTCACACTCAGTACTCACAGTGATGGTGGTGAGTGTGATTCTTTGACCTGAAATCACTACACTCAACACATGTCGTTGGGCACACTTTGACATCATCAAATGCAGTCCTGAAACATGGGTTGTTATAAAGGTGATGATTGGGTGGCTTTGACACATGGGGCTTTTGAGGGGTGAGTGATAGATATGGGATTTGTCCCTCCTGAGGGAGTTTTATATCCAAGGCCACTTGATGAGTAGGATTGAAATAGGCGTGCGCACGCATGTGTGAATCAGTATGTGATATTGATGTCATGCATATCTCTTCCAATCTACTCTGAGATCAAGAAAGTGAATGAACGTTGATAGGATGACTGTTCCATGCCTCGAGTTCATTCAGGATATCAGTGACAAAGGAATTATACATTCACTATAACACCATTCACAGATTGTAGGATTGAAAGTTGTTCTCCAACTTTCTATTTCACTTGGGTAGCACTGATGTGTGACTAGGCACCGCTCTTTGCTTGTGAAGTCATAAAACCCAACACTTCATTGATAAACTCCTTAAACTTTTCAAAAGTTTCTCACTTATGTTTCATTAAATAAACATAGCCATACCTACTAAAGTCATCGGTGAAGGTAATGAAGTATTGATACCCACCTCTAGCGATTTTTCTAAAAGTTCCACACTCATCTGTATGTATGAGTCCTAATAGATCACTATCCCTCTCATTATTACCGGTGAAAGGGTTCTTAGCCATCTTGCCCAACAAATAAGATTCACATGTCTCTAATGATTCAAAATCAAAAGAGTCTAGATAACAATCTTTATGGAGTCTAGATTTGTGGTTCTCATTTATGTGCCCTAGATAATAATGCCAAAGGTATCTCTTATTTGAGTTATTGAGTGTTAATCTTTTTGTATTTATGTTATAAACATCTATCGTTATATCTAACAAGTAAAGACTATAAGACATTGGGGAACTGTCATAAAAGATCCCATCTTTTGAAATAGAACATCAACAATTTTTAATATGGAATTCAAATGCATCATTGTCCATACAAGATACAAAATGATGTTTCTATTTATATAAGGTACATAATAGAAGTTCTTCAACTCTTTTACAAGCCTTGTGAGTAGAGATATACTATACGTTCCAACTATGATGACCGCAACTCTTGCACCATTAGCAACTCGCAGTTCCACCTCTCCTTTTCCCAAAGGCCTACTTCCTTTCAGATCCTACATGTGAGAACATATGTGAGATCCACATACGGTATCTAGTACCCATTATGATGAAGTAGATAGGTTTATCTCAATAATGTATATACCTGAAGCGGAGATCATCATCCCCATCTTCTTCTTCCTGAATGCCTTCAAGTACAAAGGATGAGTTCCTCTTATAATTTTCTTTCTCCTTATCTTGAGTGTTGAAGATTTGGATTTGGGCTTGACCTCAGAACTCTTCTCAGTCTTGCTTTGATCCTCATATTCAACTCTACTAATCACCATCACAGGCTTGTCCTTCTTCAATTTTGCTTTAGCATGAATCAACATGACAAGCAAGTCTGACATCTGTCTAGCCATATTATTCACATGATAACATGCAATAAAGCGCCTATATTATTTTGGCATGGTCTTTGTCATATCAGCGGCCAACTCTTGGCTTAATGTGAATCCTAGTTCTTCAATATGATACACATGTCCAATCACATTGAGAACATGTTCTTCTACCGAGGTTCCTTCTATCAGCTTAGAATCAAGTAGCACCTTTAGTATGTCGTCCCTTTCTTGCTTTGCAATACCAAGTGTCACTTTCTTAAGATGTTTAATCATCTCAAGAACACTCATGTGCTAGCATTTCTCATGAAACTCATAGTTCATGCAACCTAGCATAAGGTACTTTATCTCTAAGGCATCATTGACATGCTTCTAGTAAGCATCCACATGTGACCTAGGTGCATCAAGAGTAGGTATTTTTGGCACTAGTTTGTCAAGGATGTAGAGCTTGCACTCTTCATTGAGAACCCTTCTCAAAGTCCAAAACCAGTTGTGGGAGTTTGTCCCATCAAGTCTGTCTTTCTTAAGGACCAATCACAATACATATTTGTTCGTCATTTGATTCTATAAGAAAAAATTTGCATCCATCACAAACTTTTGATTTGATTTGAAAACTTTGACAATATTTATTAGGTCTTTAATTATTATCACTCCCACTATTTTATTCAAATTGGTAGCCCTCACATATCAATTTGGAATATTGCAGTGTACAATATTCTAATGGGCCAAGATCCATATTTCATCAAATCATGAGTCAACTTTGGTTGATTGCCCACAACTTGACTATTTAGGTAGACAACTTTTTCCAGTTGCATCCATATGCAACTCTTGGATATATGATATGTGCAACTCCTTGCCATAATCATTTGCATGCTTCTGGGCTTAGACGCTATAAGAATTACCATTTAAGCCTGACCCAAAAACTGACACGATAATAATACACCCCTCTTTGGCGATACCTACACTATTACCATCACACTTACACGAGATAGACGACATACCACACTTTAGTGTCACCTATGTGTAACACCCTTGACCTGGGTTAAGGCTTAACCCTAGGATTTTTTTCTTAAGTAAGATACTTACAAGCTAATTCTAATCTTTTGAAAAGTAATTACGGCTTTTTGGTGAAGTTTGTTTTCAAGTTTGAACTTAATTGCAAACTATGTGTGCATTATAAGAAAGTCTGAGTGAAAAGTGCAATTTACCCATGATGAGGGGTTACATTGCAAAATGTCACATATGGAATGTGTCCTAAGTGTTTTAATATCATAAGAAAGAGAATGATGCTAAGTGGTGGCTTGTGGAAAGCCTAAATTCCAAGTTACAACTCGTTTGAACAATGTCAGTACCTTGTATACCAATTTTGGTACAATTTGTAATTTACCCAATATGTGGGGTTAAAATGTAAATTACCACCTCTAGAGTGTCCCTACTCCCTATATGTATCTTTTAGATGAAATATAAAGAAGGATACACTATGTTTGAATCACCTTTGAGTGGTGGTACTCTTGGTAATGAAAGACCAAGAATGAGTTGAAGGCAACAACCTTATATGTGATGAATCGAGTTGTAGACTTGATATAAGGAGCTCTATCAGCCAAGGAGCCAAAGTAGAAGCCTCCTATCAGTTTTTTTAGCCTTGGAAAAGGCCATGACGGGAAGAGCACCTCAAGGAGGTGGCCCATGATGAGTTGCAAAGTTTCTTACAAAAAGTGTATCAGGTTGCTTATTTAATGAGATAAAGATGAGATAACTTGCCCAACAAGATAAGTAAGGGTCGAGATATTGTCTCTAGGTTATCCCCAAGACTCTTGCATGAAAAGATATACATGTGTGCATGCATGGACACATGTCAACCATGCATTGCCACGTGTCATCTAGTAGCATGAGGGGAAGACACCTCATATATGCTTTATCTCATGAAATCAAGTATATATACTTCACCTTTCATCAACTTATGAAAGTTTAAGATCCTCATAACCATTCCCCTTGGATATATCGTGCAAAGACCCTTAGGTATCGTGCAAAGCATCTCAAGGAGCTATGAGAGCTCGAGCACAAAGCTTTAGGTAAGGCTTTGGTCACCTTCAACCTTGGTTGAAGTAGGATATCGGGTTATGGATATTCTTTTCTTTCCTTCTTCATCAAGTGCTTAACTATGGTGATATCTTATCCATGGAGGAGTTGTGAACGAGCCCTGGACCTTGGAGAAGTTCTTCTTCAACCTTAGGACATGAATCTTTGGAGCTTAGATCTTTGAAGTTGTTCACAAGGTGGGTTATATAACTTGAACTCTATCATGTTATTATTCATCACCTAAATTGCTATACTTAATGAATTACTTTTAATTCTGAAAATACTTATGAAATAGTTGTTGAAATTATGAGTTCTAGTAGTTTCTTAGACCTATTTCCATGAACTATAACAGTTATAACAAACTTCTAGAGATTGAAGAAGATGGTATCACTTTATAAAGTGATATCGGGTTCAAGCATACACACAAGTAGCTCTAACCCGATATAGGTATGTGCAAATATCACTTGCATGATATGAATCTCCTTGCATGATATGAAGGTGAAGTTCATATCTTGGAACACGATATGGTGTTATCCATAAACCTCTTGCATGATAGGAAGTCAAGTATAGACTCTATGCATGATACAAGGTTTAATGTATACTTGTAAGATTGATATGAAACCCTAATTTGGGAAATCCAATATGAGTAAGTTAGAAAGTATTCCTTACACGATATGATTATGTAATATACACTTGTACATGATATATTGAAGCATACATCTGATGCATGATATGATGGATTGAGTATACATTTATGCACAAAATAAGATATGGATTAAAATATAAGGTGTAACTCGATATGGTTGGAACACCTCAACCCGATATGAGACCCAAGATGGGGTTAAACTGATATGTAAATAGATGACAGCTCATACATGATATGGGTTGTGTACTTGCACGATATGGGAGATACCCATTTACCCCTTATGCACGATACAAGTCCAAGAGTATACTTCTTGCACAATATAGAGATAGTAAATACTATAAACAATATAGAGTTGGAAACTCTAGGTGATGGGTAAGCTGATACAAATGGTAAGTAATACCACATGAATGATATGAATGATAATCCTTGGATGCTAGGAATATCACTTAATCCTACTTGGTGAACGATATGAGGTTTAATTCATACTTCAAGAATGATATGGCATAATTTACCCAAACTGATGGAAAACCCTAATTGAGGGATTAAAACCCGATATACCCTACCCCTTTGTGTAATGGATTGTGATATGAAGACATCTAGATTGTCAAGTAAATATATGATAAGGTTGATCCTTGAAGGAATGAAGGGTTTATGAGTTTTAGGGTCTACCTAAGATGTTACCTAATATGTTGCCCGATATGGATACCCGATATGACAATCCTGAAGGGAGACTGATATAGTATCTTATATATCACTCAAATGATATATGATGAGACATATGTTTTATGCCCAATATGGGGCACATCTTGTGCACGATATGGCACCAAGAACATAGCTTATACCCAATATGGGGTCAAGCACCTAGCTCATACCCGATATGAAGTTGTCTTGAGATGATAAGAACTAAATGATAGTCAATTTGATATGGGTACATGATAAGATGATTAGGGGATACACCCTAAAACATGATATGGTGATGTGGTTATACCACCTGCCCGATATGGATACACTGTGTGAAATAAGAATGTATCTTAAAGAAATACATGTTAACATACACACATCTTATACCCAATATGGTAGAGACACTTCAATCATATGTGATTGATTGAGTGATACATGTTGAATGTGGTGTTAAGTAAAAGATGATGGGAATTGCTAATGATGAACTAAGATTCCTCAAAGAGAAAGATTGAACCAAAAGTATGATGTAATCAATATCCTAGCAAGAATGAGAGAGAAACACATACTCTATGTTGGTAAACATTTAATGACAAATGATGAGAACATATAAGTATGATTGCATACTTATGATATCAATATATGCTCCTAGATGTGTGGAGCAATGAATTAGGGTTTGGATTGATAATTTGAGCTTGAAACCCTATTTTGCTATAAAGGGGAAAACCCTAACCCTAATAATGGGAAGGTTGTATTTCTCTTATTGAATAAGCCTTGTAAAGCATGTTAAATAATTGTATAATGCTTATGTGGTCTGATGACCTAAAAGATAATTGTTACCTAGTGAAAGGTGACAAGATTTTTAAATGGCCTTATGAGCCATATGCATAGTTGTTACCTATGAGAGGTGACAATATGTTTAATAACATGTGTGAATATTGTTACCTAGAGAGAGGTGACAAGACGTTCAATAACATGTGTGAATATTGTTGCCTAGTGAGAGGTGACCAGATGTTCAATAACATGTGTGAATAATTGTTGCCCAGTAAGAGGTGACAAAATGATTAATCAAACTATGTGAGCTATGTGAAATACTTGTACAACAAGTGAAATGAATACCTTGGTCTGAGGACCTAGAGGTAATAGTTACCTATTACATAGGTAACAAAGCTATGTGACCATCTAGGGGTTTGAATACCCATATTCAGTAATCATAATGATAATGATGTGAAGGGATGAGGATTCCCAATAATGTGATAATGGATTGAGATCCCAAGTACCAAGTATCTAAATGTGTTTAAAGACTTGAAAAGTACATGATAGATGTATTACACCTTTCTTTGTAGCATTTGTTGTAATTAATGATTATAACTTGTTTGATGCTAAAATAATGTTGTAATGCACGTAATATATCATTAGAAACCATAAAATGTTGCCCTAACCATAGATCAATCAGCGTCAGAATTTGTTGAATGGTGAAACGGGTTCCCCGCGGCATAACCCGGAATGCATATTTTTGAATATGTGGGGGCATGGTGCCTAAGTGACCATGACCCAATAATTTCATAACTGGGGACAGTTGTTGCATATGTTCCCCTAAGAGAGCACAATTGACACTGTAGCTCTAAGTGAGGATGCCTTTGTACCCTGGCACAACTATATTGTAGCTGACACAAGATGTCCTGCTAAGCCTAAGTGGTCTCGTACTGACCGAGATAAGGGAGGTCATGGCAACTGGCTCTTCCATTGAACTTGTATGGTACCGACTTGTGAGAAGTTTGTGGTCGGTCGGAGATGAACGGGGTATGCTTCATCTCCTCAGGTCATAAGTGTGATCGTTAAAATATGTTCAGCTGTGTAGCATATCTGCTTAAGGATTGAATACGGAAAAATATTGTTTGATGTGAAATTCAGTTATACATCTTAGTTGATAGATGTTATTTAGTTTCTTTACATTCCTTGCAAAGTAGATAGATGATTTATAACTCTACCATGGGTAGATGCAATGTTCTCCTTAAGAAAGGAGATTATCTTATTCTGTTCATACAATGATTAATCCTTCCTGTTAATATAAAAGAATCCCTACTCAGTTTTATAATGTTTATCTACAATAATAATATGGTCGGTTGAGAGTTATATCTCTTGCTGGGACAATTGTCTCACCCTGTGGGATCCACAATTTTTAGGTGGACATGCACAAGGTGGTGAAGACCTTTCTGTAGAGGAGGAACAATAGTTGAGACAACAGTGACAACTCAGGTTGAGTGTACTGTCTGTCGTGTCTTGTAGATAGAAGTCCTATGTGTCATCTATGTACTCTCAGGTCCTTGGAGTTGGTTCGTAATGGTTTTATGAACAATCTGAGATTTTAGCTTGTATGCCTCGAGGTTTTACGTTTCTCCAATATGTATTTTGATAGAGCAACTATTATATGTTGTCCTCAAGATGAGATGAAACAAAGTTGTATAATGTAAATCAAGATATGTATGGGTTTTTGATCTTTCAGTAAAAGTTTTCTGATCAAGGATCTCCTTGCAAAATGGTTTTAAATTTTAGTGATTTTTTAATCTATTTATTATGTTTATTCTGCTTAATTAATAATGATTTGTTTGTCAGTTTGATGATGGTCGTTACACTATGCTTGGTCGATCAAACTTTTCATGTGTGCCACTTTTGGAAAGCATCTAATACTTAATATTTTAATTGAGGGATTTTGTATTTATAAATGCATATACTTTATCTAATCACTACATATATAGTATGTATCATATACATGATATATCCCACAATGAAAATATGAAATAAAAAAAGTGATGGTTATGGCTAGCCTAATGTAATTCCTTAGAGCCACAAGGAATTATGTCATCATAGGTCCACATCACATGTTGAAACCTGATGTTGATGAAGATCATGCTTGCCAATCTGGGTTGATTAGTTCAACCCTTAAATTGATCGGCATGCCTCTTGGCCCGTTGTTTGGTTGTCTCACTAGTCGTCTGGTTCCATCAGTCCACCATCTGGTGGCTCGGGGGAAGTAAGGGTAGGAAAGAATTAACTTTACATTGGGAAGATAAGATATAGGCTCAGTACGCAGACCAAGATAACAGGATAAACCAACCACACAGCCATGCACAGATGATAGGGGTTACTGTCCATAACCATGCTACACATCCACCATCAAAACTACTTTTAGGGTGACACATGTAAATTACACACACACACACATACACACACACACACACACATATATATATATATATGATATGTATATATATGATATATATATGATATGTATATATATATATGATATATATATATATGATATGTATATATATGATATATATATATGATATGTATATATATATGATATATATATATATTGGTTTGAAGTTATTGTGGTATTTGATTGGACAAATATTATTTGCATCACATGTAATAACAGAACGACAAAAGAAAATTTTGATCATATCAATTATCACATAATATAGTAAATTGTCGTTGCTCTTATACAACTGTTGGGAAATATGGAAATAGAATAGGTAGCGGAAAAAAAATTATCTACCATATTCCCCATAATAAGTTGATCATGTCAATAACTATAAGATGAGAAGGATGGTTTCGAGGATATACATGGTCCTAGAGCAAGTCCAATGACATCTCCTCATTTTCATAGATGTACAACTATCTTCTAGTTGTACTGGTATTCGTCTGATTATTGTGCCTCCTGGTCTGCACCACATACTGTAGCCCCAAACTTCTTAATCTACAGTAGCTCCTCTCCCAACGAACAACTAGTTGATGTTGTTCTCCTAGAGGTGGACAATGGCCTCCCACCTCTAGAGAAGTCCACACATACCGTCTAGAACTCCTGTCATCCTGCTAGAAGGGATAGGAAGAAGTCATCCCTACCATTGGTGTACTAGTCACCAACTTGCTCTCCCACAACAATAATCTCAGTTGTTCTCTCCCTTGCTATCCCTCCCTAGTCATGTAGGACTTGCTTGGGATCTCTTGGTTACCACAACCAGAGAGGACAACAATTATCAAAGCAACTAATTCTCGATTATCTGTGTTGTTCTTTGGGAAGCCCCCTGTACCCCTATATTTATAGGAGGGGTTAGGGTCTGGGTTCCCAATCTATGCAGGAGTGGAAGGGACTGAAAGATCTTGAATTTTCACAACCTATGACCACTAAAACAATTGTCTGGCAAACCAACTGGCCATCTGGCATGCGATATATTTTTTCCTATTACGAGATGGTCATTTTGTAGTTTCCCAATCACATATAAAATTGGCAACTTGTTTCCCATTAATGTTAAAAATTAATTCCTTACACTCCAAGTAATGTACAATTGAAATGAATCCGGGAAAGAATCTAGAACCTTCCCTCATCCCAACTGAGTGGTCTCACCCATGCGAGACGACCATGTCGCTCACCTAAACAGTCCTCTAGTGAACCGATCTGAGCCATTCAGTTCAACCCATAGTGAATTTCAACTCAAATCAGCTTGGCTCTTCCAAACGCCCATCTCAACCCTTGAGACGACCATTTGGCACTTTAGATAGTCGTCTCACCCTTGAGTCGATCGTCTGGTAGTATAGTTAGCTAATTTGTTGTGTGAATCAATTACCTAAATGCTTTAGCAATTAACTCAATCATCATTCAAGATTAAACTCCTCTTCTCGGTTGAGACCTATGTGTGTGATCCTATAGGTCACATATTACATTGGAAGTGAATGTCCATAACAATTTATGACATCACAAGCAATGAGTGGTGCCTAGTCACACATCAATGCTACCCAAGTAAATGGAAAGTTTGTGAGCAACTTCAACCCACAATTTGTGTATGGTGTTACAGTGCTTGTATAGTTCCTTTGTCACTGATATCCAGATTGAACTTGAGGCATGGAGTAGTCACCCTATTCAACATTCAATCTTGTTTCTTGAACCAAAAGTAGAATGTCTGAGATATATGTAAGCTAAATATCACATATCGACTCACATGTGCATGGCCATGCATTTCTCAGTTTATATAATCAAGAGGCCTAGGAAATCATACTCATGTAGGAGGGACAAATCCCATATCTATCACTCACAATTAGTCCCCATGTGTTATACTCACCCAATCATCATTGTTATATCAAACCATGTTTTAGGATTTTGTTTGATGATGTCAAATCGTATCGAATGGCATGTGATGAGTACAGTGATTTCAGGTCTAAGAACCACAACCACCATCATCACTGTGAGAGCTGACTATGACTTCCATGTGTTAGTCTCATGGTGGGTCTGTCAGATACACTATTCTCCAACATGTATCTATGTGCTTGGTTTGATATATACTTATCATAACTAATGAGATTTTGTCATCAACCAACTCACACTCTGATCTTGTTTGTTATTGTTGTTTATCAACTTTCCACAATAACAACCGATCAGGGACATAATGAGAATATATATCTGTACTCTTAACATTTGTATGACCTCATTTCCTCAAGTCACGTACTTGAAGACATACGTCATTGAGTAATATTATTCTCTAGACATTTATAATGTTACATCAATATCTCATAATTGAGTTAAACAGAATAAATTGGAAGCTTGCCTTTATTTTTTAATCAAATCATTTACAAATTATGCCATTACAATAATCACATGATTGGCTCTCTGGTCATACATACCAACAATGTAGACTTACTAAAGTAGGGTACATACTCTATCGTGTTGGCTTTTAGGTTAGGCTTAACTAGGTGATCTTCATGAGATTAAGTACCTAGAAGTATGGAGATGTATTGTGACAAGGAGTTGTGCACACCATCTATCCAAGAGTTGAATGAGATGAAAGTGACAAATGTTGTCTACCTAATTAGTCAAGT
The DNA here is from genome assembly GCA_963693085.1 of Alisma plantago-aquatica. NCBI lineage: Eukaryota > Viridiplantae > Streptophyta > Magnoliopsida > Alismatales > Alismataceae > Alisma > Alisma plantago-aquatica. The sequence goes on from OY856411.1 coordinate 15,860,630, forward strand.
TGTGGGTGATCAGCCAAAACTGACTCATGATTTGATGAAACGTGGATCTTGGATCACTAGAAGGTTGTACGTTGCAATCTTCCAAATTTGTAGTGAGAGATATCAATTTGAACAAAATAGTGGGAATGATAATTAATTAAAGGCCTAATTAGTATCGACTATATTATCAAATCAAATAAAAATGTTTTTGACAAAGTTGTAAAATTTCTTTTATAGAATCTAATGGCAAACATAAACATGTTATCTTTGCAACAAATCCTTGACTAGGATAAAACTAAATGGGATTGACTTCCACATCTAGTTTAGGACTTTGAGAAGCATTCTCACCAATGAGGGAATGCTCTATGTCCTTGAAAGACCAGAGCCAAAGGAACCCACTCTAAATGCACCTAAAGGCTAAAATGGATGCTTACTTGAAGCATGCCAATGATGTTGTGGAAGTTAAACACCTTATGCTGATTTGTATGAAGTATGAGTTGCATGAACAACATAAAAACATGGACATCCTTGAGATGGTAACACATCTTAAGAATCATGTAAAGCATAAAAGGTATAATGTCTTCAAAGCATTGTTTGAGTGCAAACTGACAAAGGGAGATCTAGTAGAGTATCGTGTGCTTAATATGATTGGGCCACGTGGAGGGACTAGGATTTCTTTTCATCAAGAGTTGGCCATGGATATGATTCTACCATCATTTCTTGAATCATATATCCAGTTTATTGACTGTTGTCACTTAAGTAACTTGGTCAAACCATTGTCTCAATTTCTTGGGATGTTGATAAATGATGAAGCACAAATGAAGATGGAAAAACCCATGATGTTGATCAATGCAACAGAGTCCAAAGACAAAGGCAAGTCCAAGAAAAGTTCTAAGGCTAAACTGAAGTCCAAGTCTTTTGCACTCAAGATAAAGAGAGGGGTAAGTGAAAAAGGAATTTGTCCTTTTCAATTAGATAATTAAGGAAGGGAGGTGCCACCACTGTCACCAACTAGATGTTGGTAAAGGAACTGTCTTGTTTATATATAGGACCTCAGGAAGTAGAAGGAGATGGAGATCTCCACTTTTGGGCCTGAGAAGAAGTACATTAGAACTGTGCGGAGCAAGAGTTTCTACCACTACAGTTGGAATTTTTCATTCATGGTCATGTGATAGAATTAGTGAATTGTTATTATGTATCTGCCAATGATGAAGACATCCTTTATCGTGTATGTACAAGAATATTATGATGATTTATTGTAAAAGATGAGATCTGATATGACAATGTCTCATAATCTATGCTTGATAGTTATAAGACAAATGTGTATGACACATATATTGAATGACTCGATGACTCAAACAATGAATACCTACAACCTTGTCATCAAAAGCATGTAAATGAGAATTGCATTTCTAGAATCCATAATGATGGTTATCTAGAATCTTTTAGTTATTGAACCAATAGATACATGTGACTCCTATTTATTGGGAAATATGACAAAAGCATCTTCACTAGATGTAGTGGGAGAGTGACTATTCTATTAGGACTCATACATACTAATGTATATAGACCTTTTAGAATAAATGCTAAAGGTAGTTACTAGTACCTCATTATATTTACTGATGTTATCAGTAGATATGGAGGTTTATATTTAATGAAATACAAGTATGAACCTCTTGAAGTGTTCAAGGCGATCATGAATGAGGTACATAACTAACTTGGTAAAAGTATTAAGACACTTTGATATGATCAATGTTAAAATATTTTAAACCAAGAGTTTTAGGACCTTCTGGGAGACCGCAATAGTGTGTCATGAGGAACTCCACCTGAAGCATAATGATGTATCATAAAGAAGAATCACACCCTATTATTCATGGTGTGAGTATAAAGAAATCTAGCTATATTCCAATTTCCTTTTGGGCACATGCTTTACACAAAAACAATGTACCATCTAAAATGGTTTAAAAGACAACATATGAGATATGGTATGTGAAATGTCCCAATATGTCTTTTATAATGATTAGGTATGAATGCTTATATAAGAATACTAGGATGATTTTGATGTTGAATGGGAAACCTCAACCTCGAGTGATGACTTGGTTTAATTTTGGGGACAAAATTCCTCTTAAGGTGGGGAGGATGTGATAACCTAAACTTTTCTCTCTCCCTATGTGTTTGCTTTGCACTGATTTCTCACTCTAACCCTTGATTTCATGATTTGAGTTGTTTTGAGGCCTTTTGAGGTAACCTTATGTTGACATGAGAGGTGGGGACACTCTTTTTGATATAAAATCCATGTTGCGCCTATATTATGCATAATCCTCTCTCTTCCCCTTTTTTATATCATATATGTGTCTCACTGTACACTAATTTGGTGATCATTGTGTAGAGGGCACTATAAGGTTTCCAACGCATCCAATTTTATTCCATTTCAAGCTAGGATGAGAGATATGGTCATTCAAAATTTCATGGAACTAACTTGATTTCTGGCTTTTTTTTAACTATTTTGAGCCTTAATGGTCCGATCTAGAGTGTGTGGCCCAACAATGTTGGGCACATCCCCTTATTCATCGAGCCAGATCGATGATCCGACCCCGCCTTTGTGAGCCAATGGTATGCCTTCTTTTCCTAGCTATATATTCTGACCATCAAATCCCTCTTTCTCGGATTTGAGCTCTCATCTGACGGTATAAAACCCATATCCTTTCTCTGTACTCCTCATCGGAGTGAGTAGCATTGAAACCATCTAACTCGCCTTTGCGCCCAACCAATTAACCCATCCTCCTCATGCCTTTGTCCAATTAACCTTGCCTTTTGCTTTTTCCCTTTATCCATTTTCTTTCCCCCCTATTGAGCTCTCATTTCATAAACCCTAGTGCTCGAATTTCTTCCTCCTTCCCCTCCTTTATTCCTATAGCAATGCTGCCCTCCTTGATTTGGGCATCTCTTCCCTGGTCACGGTCAGAGATTGTGACAGTCGGGGGTATCTATGGCTAGCTTCCCCGAACTCATACAACCAGTTCACGCTCACCCCGAGACCCAAGCCTTGATCCAGCTTAGGCTCCGGCAAGGATGAAGATCTTGTGCCACTGTGGTGCTACACAAGAACATGCCTGGGTGGGAAGATAGTTCGATAGCCAACCAATGTGGATCCAAGGGCCAGAATGCCCCTCTCCCTCTCTTGAGCGTAGGACGAAGTTTGGGAGAGCGGTGATGTGGATCCAAGGGCCAGAATGGCCCTCTCCCTCTCTTGAGTGTAGGGCGACGTTTGGGAGAGCGGTGTCGTGCGTTCCCGAGCCTGGTCGCGGGAGTCCATGGGTGGTGGGATGTGATTGGCTGGTCAATGCCAGTGATGTGAACCCACAAGCTACCCTACAGGCCTAAGGATGTGAACCGACCCACAAAGGCCCCTTGGTATGAATCTTGCACAAAAATAATATGAAAAACATGTTTTTCTTCCATAAATCACATCTCCCTAAATACTTTGTGGACCTCTAATCAATAACTTATCATATTTTGTGCACCTAAATACTTTGTGGAGGATTCATGTACCCTAATGTGATCAAATTCCCTAAACTTGACTTGACTTGTGACATAATGCACATGTTGTTAACTAGATCTCTAATCTTGCATGAACCTTGCACTAATGATATTCTATGATAAATTATGATTTCAAATCAGTAGATTGATGATCTTTATAGGAACAAATCTAATTGGATCTCTTTTATGGCCTAATAAGTACTATCTTGCATGCGAATATCTCATATGACCTGAAATGACAAGTATTGATGGCTAGATTGAATAATCTTGGTCGTAATTTATGATCACTCAATCGAAGATATTGTAACCCTTTTATTATGACCCATAATATTAGTCATGATGTGTCACCCTATGTTCTAAATTAATTCATGATGGATAATGTAACTTGATAATGAACTCGCATGTCTAGTTGAGATAATGAAATCAATAGTATATATTTTGATGTCTAGATCTAGGTGACACATCCCACCACCACGATTGTGATTAATGAGACCTAGTTTTTCTGATATTTAATCCAATTATACTTATGTGTAATCTCAGGATCAATTGATTGTATCTATTGCCAAGATCTAGTTAAAGTTGCTAGTTGTGCTTTCTAATCAATGGTTAACTTGTACTCTACTCACAAGGTACACTTAATCTCTTGACCCTACTATGCTATTGGTTTGTTTGTATGTATGCTCGTATTAATGCTTCTCTAGGTAGTTACATGTTTGAGCTACTTGTTCCCGATGATTAGTACGTTCATTTTGCTTGAGATATGTTGAACAAACCTTGAACATAATTGAACTTGAACATTATACAAACCCTACGTACCTGTCTGTATTCCTGGGGTAAGGGCACAAGGCTAAGCAAATTACTTGAGAAGTCAAGATAAGGCGAACCATGTCGATAAAAGGGTTGTCTAATCTTGAGCACCCTTACAGACCCTTCCAATGGAAAGTTGGTCATTGGCCATACTATGTTGTTAAGTAGAATGGAAATGCACTTAAAACACTCTTTTTATACAAGAATGTTATTAAGTGTTCTCGCCTTGTTTCTACTTCTTGCTTTATATGATGTTTCTAGCCAATAAACTTTAATATTACTCTTAAATTGTGGTTACATGTTTTTCATAGCGTACTTAATTTTTAGCATTAATATGTTTTGTTTATTGAGTTCGTAATTCCCAAATGAAGATTTGCTGCACTCAAGACTCTGAACTCTGAAATGCAATACAAATGGGTATACTTGATTCTAGAAAGGGGTAATATCTCTTATCTTCATGATAAGTATCTTGTTATCTCCTTAGTTTTTTTATTGCCTTTTCATATGTATTGCCTGTGTGAAATATTTGTGTCATTCTACAGACGGGCACCCAAGTCCACTCATCTTTGGCTATGTAGTCATTAGGAGTGTGGACTTAGGGTAACAAACAATCATGTGAAAAGGTGGCTTGTGACTCCGATTGATCTTGGACATCTTTAGACTCGTTTTGAGGTATATTGCATTTGTATATGAGTCATATTGAGCAATTAATCCTTTGATTATATCTCTTGAACCTCTACCAGAACCACAAGAACTTAATCAATAGCCTTATAATCAATTCCACCAACAAAACCAAAGTTATACATATATCTAACCTTGATGATGTCCAAGAAGCCAAAAGCAAAGTGGGTGCATGTCTAATGCACACAAACCTAGCAATAGTTCTAGTCCTTATATTTACTTGACATGTCAACCATGTGTTGGATCCTAGGATGGATGATCGCAGGTGAATAGAGCTGAATGCACTTCAACAAAATTCATTAAACCTTCAAGATATATCACAAGATAAGGTTTCTAAATAGGAAATCCGAGTGCAACTAAAACATACATAGCAAGGGAGAGAGAGATTGAACATACACCAATTCACAAGCTATGTAGAGTGGTTCCACACTTCAAACTAGAAGTATGTCAGTCCACTACCTAGAGAGGTCAACCTCTAGGATTTCTTAACCATTGCACTCTTATATTCTTTCATAAGACTTACAATACATGACCCACCAAGGACTTACCTATACAATAAAAAGAGTTTTCAACCTTACCAAGGACTTACCCACTTTGAAACGAGTCTTTGGCCTTCTCCAAGGACTTACCCACTCTTGTACAAGTCTCCAGCCTTCTAGGAATTACCCAATCTTCTTGGATCTTCAACCTTTGACTTCACCTTCACTCAAAGAAGATTTCACCAAGGACTTACCCAATTGATCAAGGATTATTCTTCCTTCACCAAGGTCTTACCCACTCTAGCTCCAAGTCTTTGGCCTTAGTCTTCACCAAGGGACTCATTCCCTTATTCTTTTCACCTCTTTTATCTAAGAGAGAGAATCTTCATCTTCATGGTTGAAATGAGAGATAGGGAGGCGGTGGAAGTGAGAGCATCACAAGATATACATGTAGGATGAGCTCTCTGACAAATCTCCTACTCACTCTAATGGATGTAGCAAATGATTAAGCTTAGAGAGAGAGGAGGTTGTAGGATCACTCAACTATAGACTAGGAACCTCATATAGAATTTTGCATTGAATTCTCAACCTTGGAATGAAGCCCAATGGGTCCTATTTATAGTTTATGATGCCTATTAGCCTTTAGGAACACTTAAGAATGAAAACTAACAGTTTTATGGCTTGCAATGGATATATTTTCAATTGTTGCAACTCCACAATGGCTAGAAACACTTTTCTGCACTTTTCCGTATAGTGGGTTCAGTCAAGTTCTGAGTGTCAGAAACTCGACTGATTGCACTATTCAGTTTTTTGAGTGTAGGGATCAGTCGAGTTTGTAACTCAATTGAATGGATCGGTCGAGTTTGTAACTAGACCGAACCTGGACATTTTCAAAATCCATCAAGGGATCGATCCAGTTTGTAACTCGACTGATTAACGACCTGTAATGAATTTTAGAAAATGTCATTAAAGTGCTTAAGTATTTGATTTAAGTACTCTTGATTTTTTCTAAGCTTAATTACAAGTCATACATCCATTAAAAGTGATTTACAACATGATTCTAATGGATTTACATCATATTCCAAAAATGTGCACTTGTATTGACTTTGACTTGTCTTTTCTCCAAGTTGAGATGCACAAGTTAGGGCATTTAGAGTATGTCTATACCTAATCTAAAATCACTCAAGTAGAGACATTAGACACAAATAAGTGGAATGGTTGATCATCATCAAAATAAGGGTTTAGTCAATTTAGACGTAGAGTCAACATTGACCTAGAGTCAATATTTTTGAAGATGACAAACCATTCCATAAATGAATTGAAAGCATTAAAGTAAAATCATACCTTTGGAGAAACCATGGGGTTTCAATATAATTGAGTTCATATGATTCCCCTCAATTGATGCTCATAGAGTTATCATACTCCCCCTCAATTGATGCTATTTCTCCTGCATGGTTAGCTTTCATAACATTTATAGTATACTATGTCTTATACTCATATATGTTCTAGATGTATATGTATTCTCCCTTTTACCTTCTCCCCTTTACATAAAAGACATGCTTCTTCTCCCCCTTTGTGAAAACAAGACATGTGCCTTCTCCCCCAATGTCATTTCAAAAAGTGGGGTATAAAGAAATAAGAAGCACCACTTGTTAAAAGAAAGGAGATAACAGAAGTTATAAAAGGAGAGTAGAAGAGAAAAACTAGTCTTGTCCAAGCATAGAAAGAAAAGCAATTTAAAGCATTAGAATGACCCTAGATGTGATTCTAGCATATAACAAGGCAAAATAAAGTGGTGCGGAATAATAAATCATAATTTTGACCCTCAAGATGGCGGAATTCACCCAAAAAGCATCAGAGCTCATTGCAAAACAATGAGTCTTTCTCAGAAGGTCGTTTCTGCATGAAAAACACTAATCTTGCATCAAAAGCTGACACTGGAGCAAAATGTGCATAAAATTCAAAGATGCTCCAATATCTACATACAATGTAGCTCTATATGTCTTGCATCACAATGTTATGCAAGAAACTCAAGGTAGTAGATATGCAATTCAAGGAACAAGCTTGAGCAAGTATGAAACAAGATACAAGCTAGCATATAGTAGAATACCACGTGATGAACAAGGCTAGAACTACATGTATAAGAACTACTAGTAGATGATATTTCAAGTTATGACTACTAGTAGGATCTAGATCATAGCAAGAGATGTACCAATTAAAGAGCAAGCTATGAGTAGATGTAGAGATATATCCAGATATGGAATTTCAGAAGCATAAAAGGATATAACTCACTAGCACATATGCATCATTACCAAAAGATGATTTCCACTAAGAACCTCAAGTTTGTATCAAAACAAGATATACAACTATATAGATGTAGCAAGTTTGAGCATAGTGGAAGCAATTTAGACACAACCAAGAGATCCAAAGATATCAATATCAAAACTTGTAAAGCAACTCAAAGCAAGTAATTGCAAGATATATATATACCAATTTAGTGCAATTAGAGAGATAGAGTTGTAAGCAAGAAAGGCAATTTAAAAACATGGCAATGAGCACATATAAAAGGTACCAAAAGGGAGTGCTAAATAATAATACAATTGGTTGAAAAAATCTAGTTGAGAGGGAAATTCTCATTCAATAAACCAAATGTATATTCTGTGTAAAATGTTGTCAGTCGAGTTATGTGAATTGACAACTTGACCGATGACAACTGTTGGAAAAACCCATTGGTGCCTATCGGTCAAGTTTCTAACAGGACAAAATCGATCGAACTTGCTATCAAAAAGCACATATATATATATATGAAAGCATATCTCGAGGCATGATAGAAATATACACCATATCCAAGAATGTGTAGGCAAGTTAGTAATGCATTGTGAAAGCATTAGAAACAACTTTTGTGAAAGAAAGTGACGAGAATCACAATATACCACTTTTAACTCAAAAACCATATTTATGTGCACACTAACTTGGCAAATCACACTATGATTGAATATTAGCAAGCATAACATTACCTTAGTGCTTACCATTGCTTTTCTACTTGTTGCCATCCCCTACACATCTCACCATAATTCTTTCATGTGGATTGAGAAGTCAATTTGCAATTCAATAGCTCAAGTCAATCCATTTGCAAGTACATACAAGAAGAAAGATGAAATGGTCCCCAGTCCTATTTTTAGGTCCAGAGGGGTTAACTTAGCAACCCAAGTCCTATTTCTCTTGGGTGCTTTCCTAAAATGGCAATAATTAGAATAATGACCAAAATCATTGCAATAGTAGCATGTGCTTGTATCCTTGTAACTAGAGGATTCTCCATGGAAGATTGGAGGTCCTTTATCTTTGTTGTTCATTTCGCTACCATTATACCCTAAACCATGTCTACCAATTTGTTTAGTATTATGGTGTAGGATATCATTAAGATTATTTTTACCAACTAAGATTCTTTACAAAGAAGATCTCAAACTATGATTATCATGCATAAGATAAGTAAAAGTAGAGGACAAATGATTGATATTATATCTAGCATGCACAAGATCATTTTCTAGGCAAAGAGCTTTGATCAAATAAGAATCTCTATCAATACAAAGAGCAACAACATTATTCTCTCTACTAGTAGAATTAGAACAAGATTCAAGATCATTGATTTTAGCAAGCAAGGTAGCATTTTCTTTTTCAAGAAAAGCAATCTTAGAAAGATAAGCACTCTTTTCAGATTCTAATTCTTGCAAAACAAAGTTTTTGTCCTCATTTTTAGTTCTAAGAGCATCAATATCTGGCATGAGAGAATCAATAATTAAAGTATGCTCATCATTAGAACTAAGCGTAAGAGGTTGAGCTTCTAGAAATCTAATCTTGTCAAGCAAATTAGCATTTTCAAGTTTAAGATAATCTACTTGACTAAGACAAACATTTTTATCATTAAGAAAACAAGTATTTGCATGTTCAATATCATCTAATTTTATATGCAAGTTATCAAGAATTCTAGCAAGATTTTTCCTTTTCCTTTTAGAAGACTTAAGAGAGGCACGAGTAGAATTAATGATAAAAATTAAGGGTTTTTTATTTAAGAGTATATATTTACCTCATTAGAGTCTTTTCTTGTAGAAGCCATAACAACAAAATGGCATTGTCCTTCATCACTAGAGCTTGAGCTAGATCCTCCACTTGATTCTTCACTTGAGCTTGAGTTGGAGGAGTAACTTGAGCTTTTGTACCATTTCTCTTTCTTCTTGTACTTCTCTTCTCTTCTCTTATGATGACGAGTCTTTTTTCCTTGTAGACAATCTATCTTGAAGTGACCTATTTTTATGCACTTGAGGCACCGAATGGAGGAGGAAGACTTGCCTTTGTAGAGTCTACCCTTAGAGTACATGACATCTTCTTCAACTTGAGAGGATGGAGAGGCTTTATCCACAATAGCTTCAACTCTAGACTTGATTTTAGACTTCTTCATTCTCTTTAGCTCTTTCTCCTCTTATTTTTCAACTTCTTCTCTCTTGTCAAGTGTGACTTCATGGGCTTGTATATTTCCAATGAGCTCTTCAATAGGAATATCACCAAGAAACCTTTCTTCTGTAATGGAAGTCACCTCGGATTCCCATCTCTTGGGGAGAGTTCTAAGGATCTTAGAGTTGATCTCCCTTCTACCCATAGGATGACCTAGGATGGCAAGGCCATTTATAAATGTGTTAAGCCTTGAGTACATGTTAGCTATCTTCTCCTCCTTTCCCATTTTGAAGTTCTCAAGCATCCCTTTGATCATGTAGACTTTGCTTTCTTTCACTTGAGTTGTCCCCTCATAAGTGATGCATAGCTTTCTCCATACTTCATAGGCCATCTCACAAGAGGAAATCATGTTGAACTCGGTGGGGTTCATGGTGGCATAGAGGATGTTGATTGCTCTTGCATTCAAGGTGGATTTCATGGTAGATTCATCCCATTCTTCTATCTTGATCTCCGATAGATTGTATGGATGGTCTACCATTTGCCATAGCTCAAGACTTGATCCTTGGATGTAGTATTGTAACCTTCTCTTCCAATAGAGGAAATTTCTCCCATCAAAGATTGGAAGGTTGATTAAGTATCTCCCTCCTTGGTAGTCACCCATCTTCTCCTACTTGTGTAAGTATGCTTGGAGAAGACCTGATCTCATATCAATTGTTGGATCCTAGGATGGATGGTTGTATGCTCTAGAGGGGGGGTGAATAGAGCTAAATGCACTTAAAAAAATTCATTAGACCTTCAAGATATATCACAAGATAAGGTTGCTAAATAGGAAATTTGAGTTTAACTAAAACATACATAGCAAGGGAGAGAGAGATTGAACATACACCAATTGAAAAGCTATGTAGAGTGGTTTCACACTACAACCTAGAAGTATGTCAGTCTACTACCTAGAGAGGTCAATCTCTCAGATTTCTTAACAATTGCACTCTTATATTCATTCATAAGACTTATAATATATGACCCACCAAAGGACTTACCTATCCCATACAAAGAGTTTTCAACCTTACCAAGGACTTACCTACTTTGCAATGAGTCTTCGTCCTTCTCCAAGGACTTACCCACTCTTGCACAAGTCTTCAACCTTCTAGGAATTACCCACTCTTCTTAGATCTTCAGCCTTTGACTTCACCTTCACTCAGAGAAGCTTTCACCAAGGACTTACCCACTTGAGCAAGGAGTCTTTTGCCTTCACCAAGGTCTTACCCACTCTTTCTCCAACTCTTCGGCCTTGATCTTTACCAAGGGACTCCTTCCCTTATTCTTCTTCACCTCTCTTATTCAAGAGAGAGAATCTGCATCTTCATGGTTGAAATGAGAGATAGGGAGGTGGTGGAAGTGAGAGCCTCATAAGATATATATGTAGGATGAGTTCTCTTTTAAATCTCCTACTCACTCTAATGGATGTAGCAAGTGATTAAGCTTAGAGAGAGAGGAGGTTGTAGGATCACTCAACTATAGACTAGGAACCTCATATAAAGTTTTGCATTAAATGCTCAACCTTGGAATGAAGCCCAAGGAGTCCTATTTATAGTTGGGAATGTCTCTTAGCCTTTCAAAACACTCAAGTAGAGACATTAGACATAAATACGTAGAATGGTTAGTCATCATCAAAATAAGGGTTTAGTCAATTTAGACCTAGAGTCAGCATTGACCTAGAGTCAACACCATGTTCCTGACTCATGAGATTGGGGTTTACGCAGGCATCCCTCTGAGATGCACTCATACTTACAGTTCAAATTCTATCACAAAACACACATACTTATCCCATCATTTTTGTGTTATTATCTAAAAGAGGACATGCATGTTCCTCAAAGAAACATGCCCACATCCAAGCCATTTTGAATGTACTCCCGATAACACCTAGATCAAGTCCGCCGATGAACATTTAGGACTTTTGATTCAAAAAGGGTGTCTAAGGAATCACAATTGTGCATTTTTGGAGTAAATGTTGAAAATCACAAATGAGATGAGAACCTTCACCATTTGAACCCAACCAACCCCCCCACATCTTAAAGAAATTACATCTTGATTGTCATTTAAAGAGGCATAAAGAGTTCAGCATGTCAAGCCCCTTGACACATCAAACCATTATGATACCTCAAAAACCCTAGGTCATTGCCTATGACTAAGAGCTTGCATTGTTGATGAGGGTAACAGACAAAATTGGAGCCACACCTTTGTTGGAATTGAAGGATAACATTCTTCCTCTGCCTCCATGACGTCTGAATAAGGTAAAAAAGTTCCATCACAATGTGGACTCGTTCTCCTCTCCATTATCCAATTCCAAGCGGTATGATGATACAAACACCTGATTCGGTTATTTCCCTTGCTATAACTTGTTTTAACATGTTTTTTTACAATTTTCTACATTCATGCATGTACTAAATAGTGAGTTTCCCGTGTTTATACCTAATTTAACAAAGCCATCTATTTTTTCTCTCTCCAGATAGACAATATTAATTTTTAAACATGTAGGGCTTCTAACCACCTTCCCCACCCGTACCCTATCCCTTATCCAGATTTTAGGTCATGTGATTTCCTTATCTGTATGCTTTCTCATAGTTTCATAATGGGTTTATGTGTTTCCCCACATAATCACGGTGGTGACTTCATTTGTCGTTTCCCAAGCCGCTCAAAAGAGATTATCTCACGTTCTCAAAGCAACAATAAGAAAAACAACAATTAACAAAGACTGTAATTTTTTTAATACATTCTAATAACTTGTGTACTAATGTGTATGTTTTTGTATGTTTTTTCTATACAATTGTGTACCATCAAAATGTATGTTTTATAGGGCAACGATGTAGTAGTAGCTCATTACGGTTCACATTAATGCTAACAATTCAACATTTTCCACCGGTACACATCTTTGTCCACTACTTGAAATGGGCCGAAGCTCGCTAGTGAGAGAAAGCTCCAACTTCTCTCTAGCCCTAACCTCAGGAGCACCAACAACTATCTTCCTCGGCGATCTCCTGAGCATTGAACTCCAACTACTCACTAGCCCATACCTCTGGAACACCAACTGTCCTCTTCGTCTATGGTTTACGACACATCAATCTCGTAGAGACACACACGACACCATCAAAACTAACATCTATACCTTCTATGAGCCCGATCAGGTGAGCTTTTCGACCTAGGGTTTCTACTCAGGTGAGCTCTTCCAACTATTTTTTCCTCCAGACCAGAGCTGCTACACCTCTGATTTTGTGATTGTACCACCTACCTAGACTCCCATACCAGTATCTTCCATAATCGATCGCTAACCTTTTTTTAGTTGCCCTACGATCATCCCCTCTCTGGGTTGCCCCTAGTTGTTCCTGCTCCCTACATGCACGACTTGATCCCTTACCTTTCGAGCGAGTCCATCTCTACCTTTAGCGATCATTTTTGTGGCATATTTTACCAACGCTAGTGCTCCTGATATAAATCACTGCCCCTTTATTGCCCTCGAGCCACCCTACCAATCTACAACACCCATTATCTTAAATATGAGGATAGGAGGTACCATTTCTACCTCCTTGAGCACCAACAAGAGGATAAAAGGCAAGAAAATGATCTCAACCCTTTTCAAAAGTGCCTTGCAGTATAAGAAACCATTGAACCCTGCAAAAACAAACTACCTCCCATCTGCTTTACCAAATATGGCTTCACGCTTCCCCTTCATGGATTACAGCCTATCAAACCCTTTATACCTCACCAACATACCCCTCCTGAAAGCTAAGAAATACCACAAATTCGACATCTCGCTTGGACCAAATACCATCCTCATTGGCAACAAATATTTCCCAGTTACCATAGATCTCATCGGAAACTCCAACCTCTACATCACTGATGGTTGGGCAAGCATGATCACTAAGCTAAAGCTTAAGCAGGAGTGGACCATCTTCATCAAACCCTCAGCTCACAAAACCCTGACGGTTTGGGTAAATGATTTCAACAACGAAACTCCCCAAGAACTATACCCACTTTTCTTCAGCAAGGAAGAGTACATCTCCTCTTTTACTTCTAGCTCAACTAATCATCTCTTTGTGAGAAAGGAGCACCAGCCCCCACTGGTTCAAAGTTCTGGACCATATCCCTATCGTCAAGTCCTGATATTGAAGATATGGAGGACACAGCTACATCATCATCTATCAATAATATGATTGCAACAAGGTATGAAAAATCCAGCCCACCTGAGTTTTGTAGGGTAGCTAGTAAACACCACGATAAAAAAAAAATCATCCCATCAGACCCCTCACCTCTTGGACACCTCCCAACGATTTCTCTTACTCAGCTATGCTTTGAGACAGATAGACACTCTCAAACTTGGATTCCAGTCCCTCGGAGGTGACCCTTCATAGCCCTTCACTGCACCTATTGCCACATCCCACACCACTCACAACACAGATGTACCAAAAAAGTGCTCTGCTACAATTTCCAAGAGAGGGGTCATACCTGGCGCTTCTGCAAATCCACCCTAAATCATTTTCCAAAAAAGTTTAGACTCTTCCCTAGAACTCATCTAGGTTACGATGCTCACAAACAACCCGCTAAACACATTTTCAGATATGACAAATCCCAACAGCAGAAACAACCTAATCTTCCTTTCTCGATTCAAAACAACCCTTTTACATGTCTTGCAAATCCACCTTTCCCTCCATCTAACCCCCATGTACACGAAAGACTCTACTCACGTCCTGTTTTTAAACCCTCTTCGGCACCACCAGGAAAACCCACTCCCCATCCTTCTAATCACAACATTACCCCTTCTCCTATGCCGGCAACCCAAACCATCGTCATGGCTCTTGCTGCCCACGTTGAGTCTGCTATTCCTTTTGATCTCCCAGCCCATTCTATGAGACTTCTAAAGGTCTTCACATCTCATAGTATTCTGGCAACTATTGAAAACAACCTAGACAACAACACGGTCAACATTTTGGATGTCACTAGAGCTATAACCCTATTAATCCCCGGGCACACTGTGATTAAACCAAAACTTCTCTCGCCCTCACAACTTCTATACTCTGTCCCTGAAAGTAAAAAGATAGACTGCCTTTTCAGACAGATCCTCACGATTCCTTGTGGGTCTAGCTTTGTTCAAGCAAATCTCTCCAAATGGACATCTAGACAAGGGGCTTTTGAGGCCCATTCAGGTGGGTCGGGGTGGTTGTTATATCCAACCTCCCCCCCAAACCTTTGGGAAGTTGAGGTCTTCAGAGTCATTGCTCATGCATTTGGTGCTACTCTACAATACATCAGTCTGGAGACCTTACACCCCTCACAATTTATCAAAGCTTTCTGCCTATTCTCTGTTAAACAAACCACCTCACTGCCATCTTCCCTAAATATCAGACTGGGATAAATCATCTACAACATCAAACTCTCAGCAGAGCACCCCTCTGACATCAAAACCTCATTCTCTAATCTCTATGTTCACCCCCCTTCCTGGTACTCCTCGATCAACAACAAAAAAACTTACAATCCTATTCACAAACCAGGTGAAAGGAACTTGGTTTGGGAAAGAAAAACTGCCACCTCAAAATCCTCAGCTGACTCAAACATATCTCACAGTCTCAAAAGACAAAGAACAACTTCCCCACCAGCAAAAAATTCCTTTCCCTCCCCAAATGGCACATATCAACCTTTCTCCTCGATCCTAAAAGATGAAAACGTTTCTCTAAACATTGACCCGGATACTATTAAGAAGCTCAAAATAGCAATCATTGAAGAAATAAAATCTTCGCAAAGTCCAAAGAAGAAGGGAAAAGGAAAGGACACGAGCATCATTAAGTCCATCAACACCATGCAATCCAGCCCAGAAGGGATGCCCAGGAGAAACATCTTTGCTTCTCCAGAAACAAGTACTATTTTCTCATCTTCCTACTCAGATTTCATTTCAAATACTAGTTTATCATCTTCTGCCTCCATGGATGATCATGATATCGACAATATTGAAGATTTAGCATCATGGCTTGATATTCAAAGTTTCACCAATTTTTCAAACAAAATAGGAATCCAATTTGATGAGGAAAACATAGCTAACTCAGCATTGAATGACATAGAAAAATTTATGAACTGTACAAACAGTAGGCCATTAGGAGAGACAAACCAGAAAATCAACTTACCGAGTATCACCTAACGACCTTTCTTACTGAATCTTATTGATTTGTTTGTCCCCTCTTTTGATCCAATGAGAATAACATCCTGGAATGTCTGTGGTGCGGCCAACACACGTAGAAGAAAAGAGATTAGAAATCACATCTACAATCATAACATAGATATCATTACCATTCAAGAAACCAAAACCACACTTTCTCCTTTTGCTTTAAAAACTATAAGAGGAAATAAGATTATTGAATGGTTTCAAATCCCTCCTAATGATTTTAGAGGGGGACTCTTAGTGGGATATAACAAGAACACTTTCACTATCTCTCACTGGGATCTCAAAACTTTCTCCATTTCTATCTCTCTGACTAGCTCATCTGGTCAATTCAGCTGGACTTTTACTGGTCTATATGGAGAGCCAGGACGCCACAAAAATCTTTTTCTTTTGGAACTCTCTGAAATCACGCAAGCCAACTATCATAAACCATGGCTTCTTGGAGGGGAATTCAACCTCATTACCATGGTCACCTACAGGCAAAATACATTCTCAACTTCATCAGCCCTCACCCCAACTGACAAAACCTTTATACATCTCCTCTCTAAGCACAATATGACTGACATCCCCCTCTAATGCTGGTTTCACATGGACTAGAAATAACATGAGAGCTAGATTGGACCACTTCATCTGCTCCTCCTCTTGGGAAGAACATTTCCCTCTAGCATCTGTCCATGTGGCTCATCGGCCCATCTCAGACCACTTTTCCTTAATCATTGACACACACAGAGAAATTTGGGGGATTTTTTTTTCGATTTGAAAACTTCTGGCTCACAAACCCCCAATTTGTTAAATACTATGAAAACAACTGGATATTGGCATATCACAGAACTAGAAATCTGGGATTCCACATACAGAGAAACACTAAACTCATGAAACACAAGATCCTTGATTGGAAACTTAGATAATCCTAAAACCTTGCAAACACTCTTAAAGATCTTGAACAACAACATCTGTTTGTTGATAGTGACCCCTCAGCTGATCCATCTCTAGTACTTACCATCAAGTCAGAGATTGACCAACTTAAAAATTGTCTGGACATTAAGTGGAGACAAAGAGATAAAGTCACATGGGCTAAGGAAGGTGACAAAAACACAAAATTCTTTCACAAATTTTGCAACAATAACCATAGGAGAAATATCATTGCGTTTTTAAACATTCAAGAGGTCATCACCACAAATAAACATCTGATCATATCTCACATTGTTGAACACTTTAGAAAGATTTTCAATACCAACCACAATCCATCCTTCCTTAACTCCATAAACTGGCAAACTCTCTGCCTGAAAAAGATTGATTCTCCAACAAACTTAACCAAACCTTTCTGTTCATATGAGCTTGATTCTTCTATAAAGTCTCTTGGACAAAACAAATCTGCTGGGCCTGATGGGCTTAATGTGGAATACTACCTTGTTAACTAGAACCATTTTAGGAAAGACTTCTTGGCTTTGCTTCAAGAAATTCACAAACACAACAATGCTCACAACATCCTCAAACATCTAAACAAAACTTTCATTGCTCTTATCAAAAAAATTGATAATCCTGAGCGAATATCACAATTCCATCCAATCAACCTCATCAATACTTCATACAAAATCATTGCTAAAACTTTGGCTAATAGATTTAAACCCTGCATAAACAACATCATACCTCTTAACTAGAATACCTTTCTTAAGGACAGAAATATCCAAGATGCTTACCTGATGGTAAATGAGATGATTCATCTGTGCCACATAAATAAAAACCCATGATTGCTATCAAACTTGATTTTGAAAAGGCCTTTGACTACATCAACTGGAATTGTCTCATTAAAACCTTGGCCAGTTTTGGTTTCCCAGAACCTTGGATAAACTAGATTCATGCCTGCATCTCCACAAATCACTTCTCCACAATCATCAATGGCTCACCTTTTGGATACTTTAAAAACACTAATGGGATCAGGCAAAGTGACCCACTTTCCCCTTTTTTGTTTATAGTAGTAACCTCGATCCTCTCAAGGATGATCAAACTTGGATCTGCCCATGGGCTTATTTCATCCCCCTATAAATGCAAGGATAACATCATACAGTTTGCGGATGAAAGTATCATCCTGGTTTCACCAAAAGACGACACCATCATAAATACCATTAGAATCATTGGAATATTTTCATACATCTCGGGACTAAAACATAACCTCCAAAAGTCTTCCATCTTTGGTGTCCACACTGATCATCACATCATCAACATATATAAAACTCTCCTCAAATGCAAGCATGGAGAGTTCCCGATCAACTATCTTGGCTTACCCATCACCCCCTAAATATCACACATTCTACATGGGTTCCCATCATAGACAAGATCAACACAAAATCAAATTCATGGACAAATAACTTCCTCAATCTTGATGGCCACTTAACGCTCCTTAATAGTGTCATTACCCCCATCACAACACACTACCTCAGTTGCATTCCCTTACCCACCAAAACAAAAAATATCTGTTACAACCCCAGTTTTGGGTTCTTTTGGTGGGAAATGTGATTTCTCATATTAAAGATATTTGAACAAATAAAGATATGATTTGTTTTGAATAAATGGATTTCGTTTACAATAGCCTTGATGTTTGTTTTGTGGGCTTTATTGGCTATTGGGCCCAATAACAAGGAAGAGACAAAAGGAACTCCATTATTAATAAGAAATGGAGAAAATAAAAATGTAGAAACCTCTAGAAGGTAGATATATATAATCCAAAAGTGGATTTCATGCCTCTTGGGTTCCTTGGGTTCCAAGGAGTCCAAAGTTGCAAAAATAAAGTAATAAGAAAAGAAAAGATCAATTAAATATTTCTTTATTAAGAAAGAAATTGAAAACAATTTGTCTTTATCTCATTTAATTTTCACGGATGATCTAATGATTTTTTCAAAGGTTGGTGTTAGTTCTGCAACTGCTATTAATGAGATCCTTGTTGACTTTGGTATTATTTCTAGCCTCAAAGTTAATTCGGGCAAAAGTTCCATTTTATTTAGTAAAGGTGTGATTAAAGAGCCTATCATTAACATTCTTGGGGTTAAGGAAAGTTCTTTTCCTTCTAAATATCTTGGTTTGCCTTTGTTTACTGGTAAGTTGTCTAAACGTCATTGCACCATTCTTGTAGATAGAGTCAAGAAGAAGCTAGATGGTTGGAAAGCAAAAGCTTTGTCCATGGCTGCTAGATTGGAGCTTATTAACTCTACCCTTAGGAACCTCCATCTTTATTGGACGTTTTTCTTCCCTTTACCTGCTGCTGTTCTTGATCATATTGATAAGCTTTGCAGGGATTTTCTGTGGGGAGGATCAGATAATAAAAAGAATTTGCATTTAGTTAAATGGGATTCTATTACTGAACTGAAGAAAAATGGTGGTTTAGGTTTGAAGAAAGCCAGGGATATATCTAAAGCTTGCCTTCTTATAAATGCTTGGTCTATTGCAAGTAAAAAAGATATTTTATGGGTTAAATGGATTTCAGAGAAGTATTTAAAATGTGCATCTTTATGGATCATTAAGGAATCACCCAACTTCTCATGGTTGTTTAACAATATCCTCAGATCTAGGGACATTCTATTACAATATACATCCTTTCATATTGGCGATGGTCTGAACACTTATCTTTGGAAGGATCCATGGATTCCCCCTCATTCTTTTCTATAAGATATTGTGGGCAAGAATCTTATGCCTATTTCTGGTTTCTCTTGGGATTGCTTACTATCGAAATTTATTGAAGATAGTGATTGGGTTGTACCCAGAAGTAATAATAGACATCAGCAAGTTATCATTGAGGCTCTAAAAGCAACTAATATCAATTTTGTGTCTAGTGATTACATTTCTTTCAATGGTATTATAAATGTGAGCTTTAAGGTTGTTTGGGATTCTATTAGATCCAAAAGTAATGAAGGTTTTGATTTTTCTTGGATTTGGTCGATTAAAACTCATATGAGGTCTAAATTGCATTTGTGGAAAGCTCGGCATAACAAATTTCATACATCTAACTATTTGAGGAGAATGTATTGCTTTACCTTCAATTTGTTTCCTATGTATGGAAGCGTATGAAGATACTCACCATATCTTGTTTGATTACTGGTATACTCAGAAGATTTGGATGCATGCTTGCTCTTTTGACAATAGTTATAGTATGCCCAATGGGTGGAGCTCGATTGCCAATTGTCATTCTAAGAAGTTCCTGTGATACACCATTCGAACAAAATGTCATTAACTAAGCGGAAGCGTTTGTTAGCAGTAGATTACTGAAAATCACTAAAATTTAAAACCATTTATAAAATATCCATTAACAGAAAACTTTTAAAACAAGAACCAAAGTATTATAATTACATACTGGTCCACATTATACATTCCATGTATCATCTCTTCTCGAGGAATATATATACATCACTTTGCCTTGATAAAAACACAAGTAACAAAATCCTCGAGGCATTCAATCCAAAATCTCAGATTGATTAAAAGAACACCGTCCACTGACTCCTAGGACCTGAGAGTACAGAGACGACACATAGGACTTTATATACAAGCTTGACAGCCAGTATTTCCACCTGAAGGATTACTGTTGTCCCTGTTGTTGCTGTTGCTGCTCTTCCTCGGCTGTAGGGTTCCTACCTCTTTGTCGGTGTCTACCTAAAAAGTTGGATCCCATGGGGGTGAGACAACTTATAACATTGTCCCAGCAAGAGATATAACTCTCCGCCGAAAACATTATTATTGTAGTTTAATAGAAATAAACTGAACAGTGGAATCATATATTTCAATAGCAGATAAATCAATACTTATGCAGATTAGAGCAACATTCCTATTCAAGTATTTCAGCTATAACTTGATAAGGCAGCATGTCTCTTATTCAATACAGAATTAAAGAACATAAGTAACATTTATGTATCAAGGACATACTAAGCAAGATAACATCAACCAGTTGTTCTCGTATTTTAATCTTATGCAAATACGCTACACGGCTGATTACATTTTACAAACATACTTAAGCTATGAGGAGATGAGGTATACCACTCATACTCCAACCGACCATTGCGAAGTCAAAATCGGTACCATACAAAGTCAATGTAAGAGTCAGCTTCCATGACTTCCCACATCTCGGTCAGTGCGAGATCACATGCAAGACATCTTGTGTCTCTGCTACACAGCTTGCCAGGGTATAGTGGCATCTTCGCTATAGAGTTACAGTTGCAGTTGTACTCTCTTTGCAATCAAGAGATTTCATGTTTACCTTCATCAATCCGGCATTAACATCATCGAGAGATTCATGATACATCCATCCTGGCACATATAATGAAGGATTGAGAGGTTTAATGTTTACCTTCCATCAATTCCCCCATTAGGACGTACGAATATTTTCACCCATCGACCCCCACATATTCAAAAATATGCGAACTCCAGAAGATCCCGTAGGAAAACCTATTTCACCATCACCATCTACTGACGATGATGGATCTATGGTCAGAGCACTACATGAAAAGATTTCACTTGATTAATTAAGTACATTATCATATTCTTTTAGCATCAGTCAAGTTTTCAAACATAACTTATTAGGACAAATGCTACAAAGAAACATGTATTGTTTTCATCAATTGCTTCTCAGTCTTTATAAGACATTGGGATCTCAGTCCCTCATTTCAAAACTGGGAATTCTCATCCTTTCACAAACTCAATGCCATAATCATATGGTTCTGGGTATTCAAACCCTTAACTCATCACTGAGCATTGTTACCACTTTTTCAGGTAACTATCACCTTCAGGTCATCTGACCAAGGTAAACATGATGCTTGTTACAAAAGCATCTCTCATGGCACTTAAGGCCCATTAATTCTCTTATTACCTCCTACTAGGCAACAAGGCATATTATGGAACATAAGGCCCAGTAACAATTTTAATAAATAAAACATCATAGCTCATACCTGGCTATGATCATTATCTCATGATACCTGCATGGTTAGCATACATGATAACAGATATATCAAACATATTTTAGTTCCATGCTATTCAAGGGTAATACCACTATTCCCTTGCCAGGGTTAGGGGTTCCCATTTCATGTCAATTGGAGGTATTCATCCCATTACCCAGATCAGGGTTATGATTTATTACCATATTGCTCAAGATTAGGGTTTCATATAACATTACATAACATCACCCTGGATTTGAGTTCCACATCACATTAATATACTAGGGTTTTACATAACATCACCCTAAATTAGGATTCCACATAGTATCACCCTAAATTAGGGTTTACACTCAATATCCCATAATTAGGGTTTACTATTCATCCCTATTAGGGTTTCATATTCAATTACCCATAATTAGGGTTTACTATTCATCTAAATTAGGGTTTTACATTTCATAACCCTAACTTAGGATTACTCATGTCATCACCCTCAATTAGGGTTTCACTATTATACTAGATTAGGGTTTCACTCAGAATTGCTCTGAATTAGGGTTATGGTTCATTAACCTTCTCGATTAGGGTTTTTATGATTTCTTCACTAAGGATCATACCCTAATCACCACATGATTAATACTCATGTATGAATTCCTTTCTATCATCCTCTCAACTTGATTAGGTTACATCAACCTTTCCATCAAGTACAAAGAACTATGGTTGACATAGTGAATGATTGCTTTCATAAACTTTTAGGGTTAATCATTTTAAAGGTACTAATCATCTAGGTACTTTAAGGTTTCAACCTTTGTACCTATCCTTTATAATAATCATAGGATCAATGGATCAATTATCATCTTAAATATCCAAAAGGTCTGATCACTTTAGACCTCCATTCAGTTTGATCATGACCTTCAAATGGTCTTGAGGTCACACCCTCAAAAGATCTTGGGGTTAGACCTTTAAACGGTCTTGGGTTCAGACCTTAAAACGGTCTTGGGTTCTTAGTCCCTCAAATAGTTTTGAAACTGTTTCCTTTCAAACAATCTTGAAGACCTTTTCCCTCTCAAATGGTTTGAAATTGTTTTATCTCAAACGGTCAACCTTCACCAAACAGTCAACCCTATCAAATGGTTTTGAAACCATTTCCTACAAACGGTAAACCTTTCTCAAACGGTCAACCCTTGATCCTCAAATGGTTTGAAAACTTTTTGAGCACCAAACGGTTTGATGAAACTATTTCGTCAACCAACAAGAAATTGAATCGGATCAATTAGGGTTTTAATGCTTCAATCCGATTAGGGTTTGCAATTGGTAGATTAGCCAATCATGGAACCTTTAGAAACTAATCAATTAAATCTATTAGATCATTATTCAACACATCAGAAACCCCCTTCAAATGGTCAACCCCCTCCATTCGGTCAACCACTCCAAACGGTTTGGAACCCAAACCTCCAAACGGTTTGCAAACTGTTTGGTCACCAAACGGTTTTGGTGAAACCGATTGGACCATTTTATTGAAACTGTTTGCCTATGATATTAATTGAGATGTGTGCTTGAGATGATGTAATCATCATCAAGCTTCAACCCCTCGAAATGTACTACCATTTCCATGGTGGTTTCATCAATTAATCAAAGGAATTGTAAGAAGAACAATTGAACAAAATTGATTGAGGAATTGAATTCAATAACAATGAATAAGGGTTAAAGTTATATAACCCGCATTCAATTGAGCTTCAAAGCTTGGAGCTTCATGTCAACAATGGTGGAAGAAGCTTTCTCAAACCACAAGGTTCGTTCCTCAAGCTTTTGAGTGAAAAGGATTGACTAGAGTTGAAGATTGAGTTAAGAAAAGAAGAAATCAAGCATTGATTTGTGATTTCCACCATGAAATCAAGGTGAAAGAAGGTCAAGAAGCTTACCAACAGGTTGAGGGTCGTCCTCCTATTTCTCCAAGATCCCTTGGTCGTTTGTGCAAGCAAGAAGTGAAAGTGGATTCGAAATTACCCTTTCAACTCATGGATAAAAGAGCTTACATGCATTTTATTGAAAATTCATTTAAGAGAGAGAAAGTAGGGATTATCTCCTCCATTTCCTTGCCACCTGCCCCCTTCCCTTCCTTGGTTACAAGGATATCTCCTTTGCCTCTTATTCCTCTTAATTATCCATGATTTAAAGAAAAGCAAATTAAGCACCTTAACCCTTATAATAATAATATCCATAAGTTAGTGGATATTTCTTTTTATTTTCTTAATGTGAGTGGGTTCTCCACTCACGTAGATATTTCCATTGCCTTTGCAAGGAACAAGGACGTGAATATATATATGTATTTTCAACCAACACAATTTTGGTTGAAGGGCAATCCATTTAATATAATTATTTTTGCATTAAATTGAATTAGGGTTTCAATTATGCTTAAATCTTGATTATTTTAATATCAATATTCTCTCTCCTTCAAAGAGGTACAAATGAGATGCCTCTCTCATTTTCTTGCTCTACATGATGCCAAGAAACATTAGGGACTATTTTGAAGTGGTAATTTGCATATTGAACCCTGGGTTTTGGGCAAATTGCACATTACACCAAAACTAGGTTTTAATGCACAAACATTGCTTTATCAGCTCTTTCTTGGTACTCAGGCTACCACAAGCCATACCTTTACATCATCTTCATTCTCATGATGCTTCAACACATGAGGAACATCTTATCATGTAACATATGCAATTTAACCCCTCAACTTGGGTAATGTGCACTTTAGTCCAACACAAGCAAAACATTATTTTCAACATCATTCAAAAAGGACTAAAATTAAAATATAAGTTCCTCTTGAGACTTAATTACTTCTCAAAAGATAATATTAAGTATATAATTATCTTTCTTAAACAAAACACCTAGGGTTAAAGCACAACCCAGGTCAGGGATGTTACAGTTCCTGTCTATTGCAAGTCTTATATACTATCACTGCTGGTGCAAGAGAAACTTTAGAGTTCATGATGACAGGTATAGAACTAATGAGGTTCTCTAGAAATGTATTATCTAGGAGTTTTCAGTGTTCTGTGGTTATTTCGGTTAAGCTTGAGTTGGTTGAACCTCTGTTCTGGGTCCTTAGCCTTATGTTTGCTTTCCTTTTGAGCCCTTTTTCCTTAGAAATCGTGTAGTTTTTGAAGGAGGTTACTGCCTGGTCTAGGCTTTTGGTCAGTTCTTTTGCTCCCTTATTGCTTGGTGATGGTTGAGTCTTGGTGTTGAGTTCTGCTGGTGATATGAGGGTGTTGTTGTTGTTTCTATGAATGTGCTACTTTTCCCTCTTCTTATGATGAGCTATGATGATGACAGAGAGGTAGCATACTTATGTGGTGCTTGTAAACAAGCTTGGGAGGCTTGTTTCTCTGCTTCTGGACTTTGGCTTTGTGGTTGTGTTCTTGATCTTATAGTTGTGGACTTTTTCTGGTTGTTTTTGCTTTTTCTGGTGATGATTGAGTTAAATGCTTCCCTCTCACTAGAAGCTTTGAGCTCGGTTGATTGTCTGGGTTCTGGATGCCTTCTTTTTTTTGCTGCAAAGATGTGGACACTGCTGGTGCGTGAGGAGCTTCAGAGTTCATGATGACATGTCTTATTTCTTATTTGTTTCTTTCATCCTCTTGGGTTGCTAGCTGTGAGCTATGCTCTCTTGGTCTTGGCTTTTGGTCAGTTTCTGAAGGAAATCGTGGTTCTGCCTGGTCTATGCATCTGTTGTTGGTGATGGTTGAGTCTTGGCATTTCCTTTTCCTTCTTTTGATGATGAGTTGTAATGATGACAAAGGTAGCTTATTTCTATGGTGCTTGCAGTTATGCTTAGGAGGATCCAAAGGATTCCTAAGGTTAAAAGGAATGCCAATGAGGAAAATAAAAAGAAAGAAAAATAGAAATCCTAAAAAAGAGATATTTTAATAAGAAATAAATAAGATAATGTGAAATAATGAATATTGATGCATCTAGAAGGATAATAAGTATCCTTATGAATGAAATTCGAAATCTTAGAGTTTCTTGGGATCCAAGGAGTCCCAATGGAAAAAAATAAAGAGAAAATACCAACAATAGAAAATAAGAAGATAATGTGAATACATTATTAATGAATTATGAGGTATTGTTAAAAAGGAAGTATTTTCTACTTAAGGAAAATGTATTTTCATGACGAATGAATTAAAAGGCAAGAATAATGAGAATAAGGGAGAGGATTTTCAAATTCCTAAATATCCAAATAATAGAGAATATCAAAAGATAAGGAAGAGAGAGAAGATTTATTCACGATGAAGGAATATGATTCCTTTTTGGAAAAGGACTTGTGTGCTTTGTGGGCAAGCATGTTAGGGCATGGATACTCTCCCCTATATAAAGGGTAGAGCCTCTGGTCTAGCCCAAGGAGATTCCACACGTTTCTCTCCCCTCCTCCTCCTTCTTCTTCTTTTCGGGTAAACCCTAATTAAGGGGGTAGTCCAACCCCTGGGACAATGAGGAGCCACAGGCTGGAATTAGAAGGAACCACGATGCTCCCACGACGCCACATAGGAGCACATTCATTTCCTTATGCTCTGAAACTCGCACAACAGCCATTGTTTGGCTGTAGGTCAGGCACGAGTTGCGGAACTAAGTAGGCCCAAAACAGTCACTCTACCCACGTACCAGAGGCACCCGAAGGTGCGTGGAGGTACAGCGGAGTCAGAGGTAACCTCCCCGACAGCCGTCGAGGTTAGGGATGGAGCAGGGGAGCTGTGCCTAGGGCTGCAGGTCGGCGACAGGTAAGGTTTGCAAGGTTGAAGAAGTTGGATACCCATTGGACCTTTTTACCCTCCGCGTGCTAAAGAGCCAACCACTCAAGTGGGGGGCAAAACCGTCATTCAATTATAATCTCGTCGAGCACTTTGCATGGTAAAGGAGGCGACGTGGCATCCTCTAATTGGTCAAGTAAGTGGAATAATACAAAAATCATATCTTTTTATCCGTAACTCTGATGGTAGCAAATAATATATGCTTTTTGCTCAGAAAAACGAGAGGAATCCAATAAAAATATATTTAGAAGCTAATTCATCTTCATATTTGAAAACTAGTGTAAGTAATCAACTTTAATGAATTAAAGATTAAGAAACCCTATTTTGAGATGATTAATGTGTTTAGTAGGGTTTAATGGATGATTAGAGTTGATATTAACATGTTAATTGTAAAATGGTACATTAAGATCGAAAAGGATGAACTTTGCTCATAATTAGGTTAATTTAGAGTTTCATGTGCTTAAATAAGCTTTAATGGGCCTTGAAACCCTAATATTTGCAATCATGTCTTTTAATAGGTTTAAATGATTGGATTCATGATTTAAAGTTGAGATATGATGGTTCTAAGATACTTCAAGTATAAAAGTTCCTAATTATGGATAAATACCCTTAATGTAGAAATTAGGGTTTTCTAGTGGATAAAAGGTAGAATTAATGATAAATAACGTTCATATGTAAATTAGACCATAATGAACTTTGAAATGATGATAAATGAGCATAATGATCTTTTCATTGATTAAAAGGATAAAAATGGTAGCTTTAATGTAAAAGAGGCTTAATGGACTTAATTGTGCTTTTTCTAAAATTAGGGTTATATGTTGTTAAAAGATAACCTTAATATCTTTTGTGAAGAATAGATGAGATAATTAGGGTTTGTGAATAATTGTATATAATTAGGGTTTAAAATAGTATAAATGAAGAGAAACCCTAAATGTAATTAAAACCCTAAAGGTGGGCTAGAAACCCTAGGAAGAGAGCTAGGTTTAATAGATCTTGACGACATGAGTAATATAAGGGAATTACATGATTATTTCAGGATCTTGTTATGTTTGCTTGCTTGCTTGGATTTCTTACTTACATGGATTATTTTGTCTCAAATCAGCCTGACAGGTATGTGGTTACGCTTATGAATAATCGCTTTAGATTCACGGCGATTTCCGAACGTTTTTATCGATTGCTTGAAAATAACTATTGGATGCCTTTTATTTCATGCAACTATAGAGTGACTATGACTATCACTATAAATGAATATATAACTGGCTTAGATCCGGGTCCTCCTCTGTGGCTTTGTAAATGCTAAAAAGGGTAACCTAGAGTAAGGTCTAGGCTATCATCAGTTAGAAATTGGGCTACCCACGTGTAGTGCCATGAGACTCTATAACACGCCATGAGTTAAGGAGTGGGCTACCTACGGGTAGTGGCATGTGACTCAACCCTAGAAACTGATTCACCAGATAGGTAGGATCATGAGGGGTTTAATGGGGATCTACCATAAGGAAGGTAGCATCCAGGTCCATTGCAGGGACAGTGCAGATGATAGGTTATGTATGGATCACATAGTTATATTGAAAACATAAAGTTGGTTGTTAAACTATAATGGACTGCAATATGTAGTTATTAATTGCACGATTATTGTTTCTCCCACATACCAGCTTTATGTTGAATGACGTTTTGTTTGTCGGCATTTTAGGTACAAAGCCAAAAAGGACAAATAGTAAATCTTCATATTGTAAAATACATGAATTAAAATACAAGGAGGATTAGTTAAAGTAGAATCCATATGTGCGTAGAAGTTTAGAGATCCAAGTTTTAAAAAGGTATGCAAAGTTTTTATTTTTAACATATTTTAGTATAGTTGGTAGAATTTAATAATTGTTATTGATTATTTGTCGAACCTTTGATCTTGTTAATTGGGATAATGGCTCTGACCTTCTAGTCTCCCTTAATTAGGGGTTACCGGGAGGCGGGGTTGTTACATTTGGTATCAGAGCCTAGGTACTTCATTTAATCTTTAATAATTATTAAAATTTACAAACTCCGTAGAACCCAAGGGAGTTATTAGAGGATTTTCCGAAAGACAAAGGTGTCTTGAAAAGGATCATGTTTGGGGGCTGGCAATATTTTCCTCCGCACCGCTAGTTGGAATACAAGGACTCCCGGATTAGTGTGACTGCTTGGCCAATGTATCAGGATTTGACTCGAAATAAGATACCTTTAGGACTCTCTCATCTTGTTCATCCCTTCTCAACTCAAATGTTGTTAAGGACCTTAAGGATTAGAGTTTTCTCTCTTTTCCTCACCCTCTTGAGGTATGGGTAAGGTTGATAAGGTTTAAGGAGTCCTCCGCCAAATTAATGAAAAGCATGTAAATAAGATGTCATGGACATAAGCTTAATAGTGTAAGAATAAACTAAAGTATAGATACATGCTTAGGTCGTATGACATAAGTTGTCATTCCGTAGGAGAGACCTGAGGCTAGACCTTCTTGCCGGGAGGATAAGTAAAGAGAGTTAGTCTTGAAGGTAGAGATCTCCATTGCAAGTAGAGACATGGCACATCCTCTGAGGATGATGTTAACCCTGACCCTAAGTGAAGGCTAAAGAGAGAGATGACATGATGAGTCAGACGTCATGGTAGACCAGGTGTTTGGATAGACATGCCTTGGATGCCATATAAGCCATGAGAGGTTGGATGATCGAGTACCTTTGGCGACCCAACCCTGGAAAGGGTCGTGCATGTTAGAGTGAAGGATAGCTCCTTCATTGATGAGGTCAGAGAAGGACCTATAGAAACCCCATGAGCTTATATGAGCATGGCATAGTAGGCACCCAATATACGTCAGTAGTGCAAGCTATAGGTGGAAACCCTATCCAGGAGAGTATGATAGATAGCTTATGAGATAAGCATAAAGATAATTATGAGAAAACATAAGTTTGAACATAGGCTTCACCACATAGAGGTATGCCTATAATCTTGACCCACCTTCATGGAGAAAGGACCTATAGTAGTTAGGTTGTTTGAAGGGTTAACTCTAGAGAGAGAGAAGGATCCATGCAAGAAGGTTGGAAGCCTAGACTCTGAGATATGAGGAAATATGGGGAGTTGGGGATGATGTGACCTAAGTGGATGATAGTGGTTTCCTCATGTTGATGATATCTTGGTTGCCTTTAGAGGAACCAAACCCTGAAGAGAGGATGAGGCTGTTGGTACCTCTGTACCTATGAGAAAAAGAGTTCCTTAAACCAAGAAGAGGTTTAGTGGCAGGTTGTGAGACCTTATACCTTATTGGTTGTCCTTGAGGAGGACTCCACTCTGAAGTGTTGTTCAATCAAAAGGATTATGGGAAGTGCATGTCATGACTTATACATGCTTGATTCGTGGTTAAGAGATTGAGCATGCATTTGGACACCCAAAAGTGAACCTAGGGTTCCTAGCCCTAAGAGGGGAAGTGGTGTACCTAAAATGCTCATGACGAGAATTGAGTTTCTATAGTTTAGAGCATGGTACTCCTCATGTTTAGAGGAAAAAGGAAACCCCTTAAGTTTAGGGTACATTTGTTGAACCCCTCACAACTAAGTTGATGACATAGAAGGTATGATCTTGATCTAGTGTTGAGGAAAGAGAACAAGTATGACCTAGCATGGTTTAGCAGGTGGTCTGCTTGTGTCTTAGTAGCTTGCTAGGGTTAAGCATGCTCATGTGGATATAAACCCTAAGGATGTTTATGACCTTGTTGTCAAGAGTTGTAGTTTCCTCCCATCCTGGGAGAGGGACCCTTTGGTAGGGTGTATACTAGCTTTGTGGGTTTTGAGGAAACTTAAAGAGGTCTCATAGAATCTTGAGAAGTAAGTGAAAAGTACATGGTATGAGAATGAACCTGTAAGACCCATAGATAACCATCTCTAAGTGCATGTGGTAGTGTTACCATGGAGGTAACCGGTATGGGGCCTGACCAAGGTAGGAAGGTTGCCATGACCCCTATGAATGGAGGAAAGTCAGCCCATGAATGGAGAGAAAGATGATGAAGGCTTGGGTAAGGTTCTAAGTTGAACATGTACTATGTTAGAATCCTAAGTCTATCCTAGGGTCAGGTAGGGATAAGACTATGGAAGTAGGAGTTTCCTAATTCCCTAGTTGCATATAACCATAGGGTCGGGAGGTAACAAATATCATTGTCTGAGGGCCATGGGTTAGGAGATTGATCACCTTCATGAACTCATGAGACCCAAAGGGCAGATGAGTAGAGCACTCTCTGGATGCAGAAGGGAAGAGGGATGACCCTAAAAGTACCGGCACCCTATAGACCTAGAGGAGATGACCAAGGATTGTGTGTGGACTCAAGTAGGTTCGAGACCAATTTTCCATGGAGATAACTTTGATATCGAGAATGATGTTGAGACATAAGATGCACGTTTCAACTAAGATTTAAAGGTGTACTGGCAGGGTGGGATGTACCATCTCTACTCTTAGAACAGGAAGAACTCTGTATTTGGACTGCAACCAAATGCTTATTTCCTCTTGTTATGGGAGTGAGAGATAGGACAATACGCATGCCATACACCAAGGATAAAAGATGATGTGAGTTGGAACGTTACTATGAGGTATGTGGACAGAGAGGATAACATGCTCTTGTGGAGTGAATGATACATGGATGGTTTACAAACAAGGTAGTCATCTTATGAGGATGTTTTATCATGAGATATGAGTCATACAAGGTTGAGTACGAAAAACCAAGAGAATAAGCTCAGAGTTTTCTTGATGAAGATAGACTTAGAGTTTGCGATGAGATGATAAGTGGAATACATGGAGGTGTATGTCTTCAACATTACCTAATGCCTAAGGATGTGAAGTGGTAATAGATGCTCTGGTTGAGATATAGATGCTTAGTATGGCTAGAGGCTAGAAGAAGTTGTTAGGCTAACCCTAAGTTTGTGAAAGAAGATATGTTTGGCTAATACTCAGATGTAACGAGATCTGTTAAACAAGTTAGTTGTTGTTTGGTTAGCCAGCCTAGGCCTTGATGCAATAAGAGGATGGTGGTAGAACCTCAGATGTACTTCTTTGGATAGGAAGGTAATGAAACCCTAATTAAGAGTGGTTTAGGGTTTCTGAGGAATCAATCTTGAGGAATCATGACATAAAAGAGATAATGATTTTAAGATCACCATACACTATGGTACTACAGAGACAGTGGGTGACAATAGTACTTTGGATGCCTAAGATGATATTGCATGGGGTATGTTGCCATGTAAGCCAGGAGGTGAAGGACAAACACCATTAACCCAATGTATCGATGTAGAGGATAAAAGAGTCCCTGAGAGGGAATGGGAGTTCATCACTATGGATGTTGTGGTAAGTCTCCCCTAGACCAAGGAAGGTCAAGATGCAATATGGGTTATGGTAGATCGCCTTACCTAGATGACATGAGAAAAAAAGAGTATTGTGAAGGGACAGATCCGGTGGAACTACATATGAGAGAGATGGTTCAACTATACCATGATGTGAGTTCAAAAGTTCTTGGGTATAACCTAAAGATACACTTCTGTAGGGTGGAAGTAGATACATGAAGAACTCGATGTTAGTACAATTTATCACCCTAGCTAATGGTTAGTATGATCCAGACTAGAGGGTCTGATGAGAGCATGTGTGCTCATTCAGGGTGATACATGGAGAACAGTTCTTGTGATGATAACCACCATAGCCAGTATCGGGATGTAAAGAAGCTCTGCAAGGGAGGTTGCGTCGGTCACCACTTCATTGAGATGATGTTGGTGAAGGGACCTTGCAAAGGTCAAGAAAGGACCACAGTGTGTGTAGATGAAGTTGCTTTGATCATGCGATGGCTGAAAGGAGCCCAGAGATGACATGAGTTGTAAGCTGATGCAAGGTA
The DNA here is from genome assembly GCA_963693085.1 of Alisma plantago-aquatica. Taxonomy (NCBI): domain Eukaryota; kingdom Viridiplantae; phylum Streptophyta; class Magnoliopsida; order Alismatales; family Alismataceae; genus Alisma; species Alisma plantago-aquatica. The sequence goes on from OY856411.1 coordinate 15,893,374, forward strand.
GACTGACATGGAGTTCATTGTGGGGGAATATGTGACATGAAAATCCGACCCCTCTAAGTTATATCTAAGAGAGCTGAGTTCCCGATGCATGAGTTCTTTTGACATGGTTTGGTGGAGAAGGTTAAGTTTGCCCTTACCCCTCAGGATAATGTGATGTGTGATGAGTTTCATGTGTCCAATTTAGAGCACTATGTGAGGTACCCAGACCATGTGCAGAGCAATGAACCTAGTGAGCCCCAAGGGAGGCTGAAATGACATGAGTCACCTATGAGGACATTTATAGATGCCAAGGTGAAAGAACTCAGAGAACGAAATATGTGATGATAAAGGTTCTTTGGAAGCGCCATGGATAGGGCAAAGCCACATAGGGGCCAATGATGGACATGTAAAAATCTTATCCTGAATTGTTGTTTTCTTGATGGAATTTTGAGGATAAAATTCCTATAAGAGGGAAAGGATGTTACAACCCCAGTTTTGGGTTCTTTTAGTGGGAAATGTGATTTCTCATATTAGAGATATTTAAACAAATAAAGATATGATTTGTTTTGAATAAATGGATTTCGTTTACAATAGCCTTGATGTTTCTTTTGTGGGCTTTATTGGCTATTGGGCCCAATAACAAGGAAGAGACAAAAGGAACTCCATTATTAATAAGAAATGGAGAAAATAAAAATGTAGAAACCTCTACAAGGTAGATATATATAATCCAAAGGTGGATTTCGTGCCTCTTGGGTTCCTTAGGTTCCAAGGAGTCCAAAGTTGCAAAAATAAAGCAATAAGAAAAGAAAAGATCAATTAAATATTTCTTTATTAAGAAAGAAATTGAAAACAATGATAAAATGTGGAAAATAAGAGAGAAGAGGTATAATTGAATTATCGTTGGTGGATTTTCGTATCCAAAGGATTCCTAAGGTTAAAAGGAATGTCAATGAGGAAAATAAAAAGAAAGAAAAAGAGAAATCCTCAAAAAGAGATATTTTAATAAGAAATAAACAAGATAATGTGATATAATGAATATTGATGCATCTAGAAGGATAATAAGTATCCTTATGAAGGAATTTCGAAATCTTAGAGTTTCTTGGGATCCAAGGAGTCCCAATGGAGAAAAAGAAAGAGAAAATACCAATAATAGAAAATAAGAAGATAATGTGAATACATTATTAATGAATTATGAGGTATTGTTAAAAAGGAAGTATTTTCTACTTAAGGAAAATGTATTTTCATGGCCAATGAATTAAAAGGCAAGAATAATGAGAATAAGGGAGATGATTTTTGAATTACTAAATATCCAAATAATAGAGAATATCAAAAGATAAGGGAGAGGATTTTTGAATTACTAAATATCCAAATAATAGAGAATATCAAAAGATAAGGAAGAGAGAGAAGATTTATTCACGATGAAGGAATATGGTTCCTTTTTGGAAAAGGACTTGTGTGATTTGTGGGCAAGCATGTTAGGGCGTGGATACTCTCCCCTATATAAAGGGTAGAGCCTTTGGTCTAGCCCAAGGAGATTCCACACGTTTCTCTCCCCTCCTCCGCGTCCTTCTTATTTTCAGGTAAACCCTAATCAAGGGGGTAGTCCAACCCCTGGGACAATGAGGAGCCATGGGTTGGAGTTAGAAGGAACCACAATGCTCCCACGACACCACATAGGAGCACATCTGTTTCCCCGTGCTCTAAAACTCGCACATCAGCCATTGTTTGGCTGCAGGTCAGCCACGAATTGCGGAACCAAGCAGGCCCGGAACAGTCACTCTACCCACAAACCAGAGGCACCGGGAGGTGCGTGGAGGTACGGTGGAGTCAGGGGTAACCTCCCCGGAAGCCGTCGAAGTCAGGGATGGAGCAGGGGAGCCGTGCCTAGGGCTGCAGGTCGGCGGCAGGTAGGGTTCGCAAGGTTGAAGAAGCTGGATGCCCATTGGACCTTTTTACCCTCCATGTGCTAAAGAGACAGCCACTCAAGTGGGGGGAAAAACCGTCATTCAATTATAATCTCGTCGAGCACTTTGCATGGTAAAGGAGGCGACGTGGCATCCTCTAATTGGTCAAGTAAGTGGAATAATACAAAAATCATATCTTTTTATCCGTAACTCCGATGGTAGCAAATAATATATGCTTTTTGCTCAGAAAAATGAGAGGAATCTAGTAAAAATATATTTAGAAGCTAATTCCTCTTGTTATTCGAAAACTAGTGTAAGTAATCAACTTTAATGAATTTAAGATTAAGAAACCCTATTTTGAGATGATTAATGTGTTTAGTAGGGTTGAATGGATGATTAGAGTTGATATTAACCTGTTAATTGTAAAAAGGTACATTAAGATAAAAAAGGATGAACTTTGCTCGTAATTAGGTTAATTTAGAGTTTCATGTGCTTAAATAAGTTTTAATGGGCCTTGAAACCCTAATATTTGCAATCGTGTCTTTTAATAGCTTTGAATGATTGGATTCATGATTTAAAGTTGAGATATGATGGTTCTAAGATATTTCAAGTATAAAAGTTTCTAATTATGGATAAATACCCTTAATGTAGAAATTAGGGTTTTCTAGTGGATAAAAGGTAGAATTAATGATAAATGACGTTCATATGTGAATTAGACCATAATGAACTTTGAATTGATGATAAATGAGCATAATGATCTTGTCATGGATTAAAAGGATAAAAATGGTAGCTTTAATGTAAAAGAGGCTTAATGGACTTAATTGTGCTTTTTCTAAAATTAGGGTTATATGTTGTTAAAAGATAACCTTAATATCTTTTGTGAAGAATAGATGAGATAATTAGGGTTTGTGAATAATTGTATATAATTAGGGTTTAAAATAGTATAAATGAAGAGAAACCCTAAATGCAATGAAAATCCTAAAGGTGGGCTAGAAACCCTAGGAAGCGAGCTAGGTTTAATAGATCTTGATGACATGAGTAATAAAAGGAAATTGCATGATTATTTCAGGATCTTGTTATGTGTGCTTGCTTGCTTGGATTTCTTACTTTCATGGATTATTCTGTCTCAAATCATCTTGATAGGTATGTGGTTACGCTTATGAATAATCTCTTTAGATTCACGACGATTTCTGAATATTTTTATCGGTTGCTTGAAAATAACTGTTGGATGTCTTTTATTTCATTCAACTATAGAGTGACTATGACTATCACTATAAATGAATATAATTGGATTAGATCTGGGTCCTCCTCTGTGGCTTTGTAAATGCTAAAAAGGGTAACCTAGAGTAAGGTCTAGGCTATCATGAGTTAGAAATTGGGCTATCCACGTGTATTTCCATGAGACTCTATAGCACGCCATGAGTTAAGGAGTGGGCTACCTACGGGTAGTGGCATGTGACTCAACCCTAGAAACTGATTCACCGGATAGGTAGGATCATGAGGGGTTTATTGGGGATCTACCATAAGGAAGGTAGCATCCAGGTCCACTGTAGGGACAACACAGAGGATATGTTATGTGACGTCCCCCAATTTCTATATACTTTCCATAGTGACATTCATAGATATGCGTGCACTCATATCTATAGATGTCAAAAGGGAAAATATAAGAGATTAAGGTAGTCAACTAAAACAGAGATTGAGCCAAGATCTAGTCCACATCATCATATAATGTCACACAAACATTCATTCATAAAGATAATAAAAGTCATTACATATGGAGAGAAATATTGTTCTAGAGAAAGTTAACTTTATTACATAGGATTTCAATCATCCTCAAAATCAACTAAGGAAAGCAATAAACTAACATCTAGCAAAAAATGAGATAAGAGGAAAAGATCTATCTAATGTATCCTCCAAGTTTATTATTTTATGCCTTTAGGTACTTTGAGCATGCATTTCACTTTATTGTCAATTGTTCCTTGCACCTAGAAAATACGAGAAACAAAACATCAGCAGAGCTGGTACGTGGTAAAAGTTACATTAATAAGGTTGCATAAAGGAAAATATTTGAAAAAGAAGAAAAGAGAGATCAAACCATTTCTTAAGGCGAAAATCAAGTAAACACCCTTTCATTACATTCATTTTGATGCGGTTGTACTACACATATTGCACTTGACTTACATCTAGTGTGGGCAATAGAATATCATCATACATCTAACATGGGCAAAGGAATCATACATCCATGTTAGGCAACATACATCCACACCAGGCTATGTGCTCTAGTAGCTACAACCCATCATAGTCATTTATGTTTCTCTTAAATTTGGCGAAGTATAACTCATACTAGTTCAACCAAAAATCATATCCAAATACGAACATTCAAGATATTATATAAGATAGGCAACCAGAAAACTAGTCTTATACTTATAAGACCACGTACCTGCTTGTTCAATCAGATGTCCAAAGATTTAGAATCAATCAAGAATTTAGTCACCCTGCAAAGAAAGCAAGGGTACCACATTACCATTGGTCCATGTGACCAAGACTAAGATATGTCATTAGTTATTATTCCTTTTTATGTTATCTTAATCCAGATCAGGGATTTCCCATATCTTAATTGAGTTCAAAAAAATATTATCAGGTCTGATCCATCATAAACTATTTTGATTAAAAGATAATATTTAATTGATCAATTAGAAGATTTCCAAAAATTAGGGTTTCTAAGATGGTTGGAGAAAAAGGGAGAGTAACCCTCAACATATTAACCATTCATAACATCAGGGTTCGTTTTGAAGATTCAGACCAATCATAATCACTCATTATCATCTAATGATATTAATTTTGTTATAAAGATATATCTTTAATTCCATGTAGAAAGAGAAACTAGATCTAGGGTTTCTCCTATTCCTTTGATCATTTATCCTCTTAGAATAGGATTTTGAGCTATTTTAGGAACATAGTTGTATCTAGGGTTAATTACACCTTAGAAGGTCATATATCATCAAGGAAATTTATTATCAACAATTAATTATAATTAAGGAAGTTATTTAGGCTTTAGGCAACTATTTTTGAAAAAGGCAACGGATCTAGGTCCTGGTAACATTTTATTTGGATAGAGAATAATTTTCTGATCAAAATGATATATTTGTTCGCTATTTTCTGATAATCCTAGCATTTCCTAGGATTTTCCTAAGATAATTCGTTTTTTGGGTAAAAGAAAATAAAATAAAAAAAGAGGTAATTTCTACCTTGATCAACGGTCGAATCCGACTGGATCGACGGCTCTCGTTGATCCCAGGATTTGCAAGAGTTGGAGCGCTGTCTCGCGGCTCCTTTGGCTGATGTGGGAAGAGCCTATTGGTCCAACCCGCGTCTCTCTCCTCCTGCTCTGCTTTTCCTTGTTCGCTGCTAGCCCAGGTAGCTGGATCAACTCCGGCGAGCTCGTTCTAGCTCCTGGGTGGTGCTACCGTGAGGAAGAAGGTGCCTTCACCTTCGCAAGGCTGCCCCACTCAGTTGTGTGTGGTTTTCCGGTCATGGCTCCCACTGGAACTTCAGCGCCGCCGTAGGAGAGGCGAGGTCGCCGACGTGAGAGGGGTTTAGGGTGGTGAGGAGTTCTGCGAGCCTACTTTCTAGCCGCCCATGCTCGCGGTGAGTTGGTGAAGGTGTGGGAGAGGTAGGGTTTGAGCGAGGAGTGATGTGGTGGCCTGATGGTGAAGAGGGCAGAGGTTGAAGAAGGTGGGCGAGGGAAGCAGTGCTTGGGGTGTCGATGCTTGCAATTGAAATTGTGAAGTATGTAAAGGGGGCATGTCAGAGCTAATGAAGGCCTTAAATAGGCGTGAGGAAATCTGGGCAAGGAAGCCCTAAAAGCCCCACCGTCGAAATGAGAGAAGGCTGCGTCGTGGCTGTTGGGTTGGCGCAACAGCGCACGAGACCCGGTCAAAACTGGTATATCCAGCCACGGAATTGCAAAAGGAAGATATCTATGCGAACAGATATGCAAAATGGTGGATGCGCTGGAGCCTGGATGAGGCTCGGGTTGCTACTGGTCTCCCCGCCCTTTGCGAGAGGTAGGAGCGTTGGATCGATGATCAACGGTCTGCAAAACAATTCCTGGAACCAGGTCCGTGCCTAAGCACTTAATGGGCCGCGTGACACATTATGTTGTCAATTAAATTGAAAACCTAGGTCCTAGAGTTATTAGATTGAATTATACACCTGATTTTCAAATGTGAATAACTCCCAAATGGTACATCAAAATGGAACAAAATTTTAGGGGTAGCTTAATGATGTCAAGATGTGACTATGGTATAATTTTGGGATCCAAATTCGAATATTTGATGTGTTCATTCACTAAATACATTAACATGTGTATTTTATCATAATAGCATACTAGGGTTCACATATTTTTGCAAATTGTGACACATATTTGTCCAATTGAGTGAGGGAAGTATATGAGGGTATTTCGGCCAACAAATTTGATAATAAAACTTTTAAGAGAAAGAAAATACTATAAAAACTCACTTTGTCACATTCTCCCCTCCTTTTAAGAATTTTTCCTCAAAATTCAAGCAGCCTGAAAGAGATGTGGATATTTCCGCTCGACTTCGGACTTGAGCTCCCATGTAGCATCGGTTTGATCATGGTGGCTCCAGAGAACTTTCACCATATCTATACACCGATTATTGCGAAGCTCCTTTGTCTTAAAATCAAGAATTCTGACTGGTGACTCAGCATACGTCAGATCATCTTTCAGCTCCAGAGGCTCATGATTCAGAATGTGACTGAGGTCTTTGACATAAGGCTTCTGATTAGATACATGAAAGACATTATGCATGGCACTATACTGAGGTGGTAGAGAAAGATGATAGGCACATTCTCCAACCCTTTCCAGAATCTCGAAGGGTCCCACATAACGGGGACTGAGCTTTCCCTTATTCTTGACCAAAGCTCAAATTGGTCGGATCTTCAGAAAGACATGATCACCTTCCTTGAACTGACGTTCCTGCCGGTGAGAATCATCATATGATTTCTGCCTATCCTGTGCTCACTTTATTCTCTATCTAATCAATGCAACTTTATCTGCATACAGCTGCATCTCCTCAGATTTCATCAAGGTGTGTTCCCTGACATCGTCCCAATGTAATGGAGATCTGCACGGTCGGCCATAAAAAGCTTCATATGGTGGCATCCCAATACTCGCCTGATAACTATTATTATAAGAAAACTCAGCTAAAGGCAGGTAATGGTCCCATGAGCCTTCCCAGTCAAGCACACAAACTCGTAGAAGATCCTCCAGAATCTGCACTGTTCGTTCTGACTGTCCATCTGTCTACGGATGATACGCTGTACTGAAGTTCAACTTGGTGCCCAATTCTTCTTGAACCCGTTTCCATAGATTTGAAGTGAACTTTGGGTTCCGGTCCAAGACAATGGACATTGGAACTCCATGCAGACGTACAATCTCCCATATATAAAGGTCGACCAACTCAGAAACTTTCACAATAGTCTTCACGGGTAGAAAATGAGCTGTCTTGGTGAGACGATCCACAATGGCCCATACAGCGTCGTATCCCTTCCTGGTCATGGGTAATCCTACTACGAAATCTATAGTGATACGTTCCCATTTCCATTCCGGAATCTCGAGGGGTTGCAGTAGACCACCTGGTCTTTGATGCTCGACCTTGATTCTCTGGCATGTCAGACACCTGGATACAAAATCTGCAATGTCGTGCTTCATGCCTCTCCACCAGAACTGACGTTGTAGGTCTTTATACATCTTCGTCGTGTCGGGATGAACTGTGTACTTGGACCCATGTGCCTCACTAAGAATGGTTGTCTTTACAACTGACTGCTTAGGGACCCACATACGGTTCTTGTATCGAAGACCACCATCAAGACCCACAGACAGATGTGTATGAGGTTTAGCCAGGAAAGAGGAGAGCTCTGCAATCTTGGTACTAGCTTTCTGTGCCTCCAGAAGTTCAGAATGTAGGTTGTATGTGATAGAGATGTTTTTGACATGCATACGATCAACCAGGAATTGTGGTCTCCAGCTTGCTAGATCCTCCATGTTCCTCCATTCGGGTACATATAGGGATGCACCAATAGCTCTTTTCCTACTAAGAGCATCTGCAACCACATTGGCCTTACCTGGATGGTAGCCAATGGTGAAGTCGTAGTCCTTCAAGTACTCAATCCACCATCGTTGTCGCAGATTCAAATCCTTTTGCGTCAGAATGTACTTGAGGCTTTTATGGTCGGTGAAGATATCAAACGTTGCCCCGTACAAGTAGTGCCTCCATATTTTGAGAGCATGGATGATAGCAGCTAACTCCAAATCATGCGTAGGGTAATTCAACTCATTGGGTTTCATTTGTCTAGAAGCGAAGGCCACTACTTTCCCGTTCTGTTGTAGGACACACCCTAGACCATGTCGGGAAGCATCAGTGAATATCACAAATCCTTCATTGCCAGAGGGTAGAACAAGGACAGGTGCTGATGTCAACTTCTGCTTGAGCTCTTGGAAACTAGACTCACAAGCAGCTGACCAAATGAAATGCTCGTCTTTCCGAGTAAGCTTAGTGAGAGGAAGTGCCATTTTGGAGAAATTCGGAATAAAACGACGATAATATCCGGCCAGACCTAAGAAACTCCAGATTTCAGAAGGATTACGAGGAGGTTACCAATCAAGTACAACAGATACTTTAGCGGGATCAACAGATATGTTACCCCCAGAAATGACATGACCAAGAAACATAACTTTATCAATCCAGAATTCACATTTAGAGAGCTTGCCATAGAATTTCTGGGCTCGAAGAATCTCAAGGACATACTTCAAATGCTCTCGATGTTTCTCCATAGAATCATAATAGATCAGAATATCAGCAATGAAGACAACCACAAACTCATCCAGATAAGGTTGGAAGACTTTGTTCATCAAGTTCATAAATACGCCAGGTGCGTTGGTCAACCTGAACGACATCACCAGAAATTCGTAGTGCCTGTAACGAGTTCGAAAAGCAGTCTTGGATATATCTGAATCCTTAACCTTAAGTTGATGGTAGCCATAACGAAGATCAATTTTTGAGAAGACTTTAACAGTACGAAGTTGATCAAAAAGGTCATCAATACGAGGGAGAGGATACTTGTTTTTAATGGTATCTTGGTTCAACATGCGATAGTCAATACACATCCGCATTGAACCATCTTTCTTTTTAACAAAAAGGACAGGTGCACCCCAAGGGGAAATGCTAGGGCGAATAAAACCCTTCTCAAGAAGTTCTTGTAATTGTTTCTTCAGCTCCATAAGCTCAGCAGGTGCCATCCTATATGGTTCCCTAGAAATCGGAGTGGTTCCAGGAAGAAGGTCTATGGAGAACTCAATGTCTCTGTTTGGAGGCAGCCTAGGAAGCTCCTCCGGAAATACGTCAAGAAAATCACGTACCACCTCCAGTCTTTCTACAAGCCTGTTGTCAGGACTGGTCTCTGAGACGAATGCGAGGAAGACTTGACATCCTTTAGATATGAGCTTTTTAGCTTTAAGAGAGGAAATTATTATATTATTACAGAATCCGCTTCCCTGAGGGATCACTACAGGAGAGGAATGAGGTTGAGAGAGAACTACCATCTTGTTTCTACAGTCAATGTAAGCATGATATGTGTATAGCCAATCCATGCCAAGAATAACATCAAAGTCTTCCATGGTTAAGAGAATGAATTCAAAGGGCATGTCATGATTTTCAAATTTTAGAGGGAGGACATCGATTTTCTGCAATGTAGTGAATATTTTGCCACTAGGAGTTGACACATCCAGAATGTATCCCAAGTCCCTTATATGTAAGTGCAACATTGAGGCCAGATTTCGAGAGATAAACGTATTTGTAAATCCAAAATCAAACAATGCTTTAACAGGATGTCTTGTACCAAACACGACCCTGCATAGCTTTAGCTCTTTATTTTTAATAGAATTGCATGACCTTTTATCAAAAAAACGGTTCACATCAATTGGAATTCGCTGATAATGTTTTGTGTTATTTGACACTTTATGTGTAAACATTATATACCATAATTGTATAGAAAGCTTACCTCTACGTTTAGGTCTAGTGGGTAAAGAGAAGTTTTTGTTTCTAGAGTTCACGCCTTATGTTCAAATAATTCATAATAATATAAAAAGTTTCCAATCATGTAGGAACAAGCACTGATTGGGTTGGCCACAGGTTTCCGCAGCTTGCCGTTGGGCTGAGACTGAGAGAAAACGTGATAATCGCAGATTCCTCCTTCCCTTCACGTCTATTCCCTTCTCGTTCTCGGGGCCGCACGCAGCGCTCTGCTCGAACTCTCTGACTCTTCTCCATAATTAACACGTGGGAGTATAGAACAGCACGGTTTCCTCTTTGCTTGTTGCAATCCCTCTCCTTCTCAGTTGGAACGGGAATCCATCTCTGAATCCACTCTCCCTCCAATCTCTTGCTGTCCTTCCTTTATCTATCCCGTCTCCTTTAGAAAGCCGTCCGCTTGATTACCCCATTGCACAATTCTCACGCCTGCGGAGCCATGGACCCGGAAGCAGGTGAGTCGAATTTCTCCCGGTCACAATTTGCTTCTCCGTTCCGCGCTCCCATATCATCGCCGCACTAACCGTGATAACGTTTTCCCTTTCTGGGTGTGCTGCGGCGTAGTGGTCAAGTTCCTGTCGCAGGTGCCGTTGCTGCAGCGGCTTCCCAGCGCCTCGGTCCGAAGGATCGCGGAGGTCGTCGAGGTTAAGCGATACGGTGAACACTTGGACAGCCTTCGCTCTTGTGCCTTGGTTTTTGGGCGAGAATGATATGTGCCTTTCCCAAATATTGCTCTTTTGGCACCTTTTCCACCTTGCTTTTCAATCTACAAGTGTCCGTTGTTTAGTACGTCATCCGTCAGATTACTCTAGTTACTTGATGCGCTGCCCGTAAAGCTGATGCATTTGCCATGTAATTTTACGAGTCACTTGTATATGGTGGCTGGATTCTATAAAATTTACTATCTTTACTATTCACCAAAAGGAAGAGCTATTGTTAACGCTGTCTTCTTGTTGTAATGACAGGTTACATAAAAATTTAATTAGCAAGGTTCGGTTGGAATTTGTCTTCCACCTGAACAACCTCCCTCAGGCCTCAGCTAATGGTCACAAGAATTGCTAGCTGCTATATTCAGAGTTGTCCTAGAGGAGCACTACCTCAATTAGCATGCCTTTATTATTTAGTGTTTGTTAGGCACTGGGCTGGGAAATAAGGATCAATTTTAGGATAGACATACCACATGTATGGTTGGCGTTATCTGGCTAGGATCCTGCACCAGTAGGAGAATTTTGAGCTTCAAGAAAGAGTCGATCATTGTGTCTGTGTAACAGGGAAAAGGAAAAGGAAAGGAAAGGAGCAATCACTTGTTCTCTCAGAGGAGAAAAAGAGGAAAACAGATTTGACCCTGGCCTAGTATAATTAAAAAAACGATCTATGAACCAAAACACTAGGTGAGAACTGGGCTATGATTGGGAGGATTGCCATTTCAATTATGATACATTTGCATATGAGTATCGAGGTTAAAAATCCCATGATGGTTGATAGAAGAGATGTTATGCATAAAATGGCAGCAAGAAAAGTAATAATGCATAAAAAGGAGTAAAGGCCCGAGAGGCTTCTCTTGGACAAGGCAACGCTTGTATAGTCGCGCCTTTATAATATCATAAAAAAAGCAAGTGTCTTTAGATCCTACTCTCTCTTAGCACACACCTTATCATGCTAGTAGTTGGGATTTAGGGGGAATTCAACTTTTGTTTTCATTGCATGGGAGTATCTAACTCTCACCATATTGGGGCTAAAAAAGGTTTTTTCGATCCTAATGCACAATATCAACACATATTTATGGTAAAAAAGTGTCTTAGGGATACTAAAGCTTTTGAGACGATTGACATAATTTCCCTAGGCGTTATTCATTATTTAGGATAATGTTGAGGATGATTCATTGCGTTACCTACACAACAATTTTTTTTACAAACCCGTGCACGAATAAGACTCATTGGCGTTACCAGTTGTAGGCGATAAAGCCATAGTGATTTAAAAGCACTAGTTATGAAACAACAGAAAATCGATCTCTCACCAATGTTATGAAAAATTTGAGAAATAAGGTCAGGGCTTTTGGTGTTATCTACGAAATGAACTAATATGTAGTTCCTGGTGGTAGTTGGACTTTAGCCCACCTTGGCAACACAAACTCTCTTAGGATAAGCAATTAATCATTGATATTTGTAAAACTATGTTTGCCCATATACTAGCAAGACTACAAGAGTAGATTTATTCCTATTCAAGTTATATTCCTGACAACGAGGGTTTCACATACGATCAAGACCTCTAGATTTGAAGTCAATCTTGATCTACAAGTGAGACTAGGGTACTCACTCATTTAGTCGGGCTTGAAGTCTACAACATATTTCCGGTCTATTAGCCTCATTGTTTATCCTAATTTAGTTAAGTGGATGGGTTTGAATAATAGAAAGAATTTTGGCTTTAAATGTGTTAGAAAGTATTAACCTATATAGTTAATAGGGTAATTAGTTTATTATGTACATGGGCCTGTTTGCCCTGGCCCGTTAGGGTTTAGCCGCTTCCTTGTAATTGGCTCCTCTCCTATATATAGGACAAGGGTGTACATATCAATATACAATAATAATTATAGTGTTTCTAGACTCTCCACACACTTGTCAACATGGTATCAAAGCACAAACTAGGGCTAGGGTTTCTTAGATAGCACGTAGCATTGTACACCATGGTACATCATTCCCACATTCTTGGAGCACATTAGGGTTAAGCATCATTATCATCACGGTCAACCAATCATTCCAAACAACATCAAGTGTCGACCATACAAGAAAACAAGGTGTAGTGACCCACCTTCATAATACATTATAGGATTTCACTTGTGTGTTGACCACTAAGGTCACACTATGTGTAGCGACCACTCGAACCATATATAAGAGGTAGCCACCAACAAAGCACATAAGTAGCGACCACAAGGTAGTTAACATCTTGTTGCGACCGCAACACCACCCCTAGTAGCGACCACTCACACATGAAGCATGTAGCGATCTAACTCAAAGACCATAACACTTCGACCGCAACAAGAGCCAACATAGGTAGGGACCAAAATATAGCTACCTCTAGCGACCACTCACCTAGTCATGGGTAGCGACCACCACCACCTCTAGGTGTAGCGACCATTAGGGTTAGGATTTACCTTGCAACCGCAACAACCTTACACATGTAGCAACCACAAGGGGACCATCATATAGGTAGCGACCAAAGAGTGAGCACACTCAATGTAGCGACCCTTAAAACATGGAACATGAGTATCATGATGAACAAATCAAAAGTATAACATTAGGGAAACCAAGGCGTCATCAAGATGAAACTCTATGCAAAGGTGAACATCAAAACCCTAAATCAAGCACCACAAGAATCAATCATGAAAAACCACGATATAAACGATGAAACCAGACTTCAAACACATGCAAACAAGAACCTAAAACCTTCATTCAACATAGGATAACTGAACCATAAGCATGGTGATAAAACCAACATTCAAAAGACATAAAAGAAGCATTATCTCCATCATCACCATATCTTCAAGTACAAGAAATTAGGGTTTAGGAAAAAGAACAATCCTATTCTAGAATACTTTAAAATCTTAAACCCTACATCAAGCTAGCACTATCCATCAACTTATGATCACGTTTTAGATATAGAACAGTAACATGCAAACACGAATATGGTGCAATAATAGAGAGGGGAAAGTTATATAACCCGCCTTAAGATGAAGATCAAGCTCTAAAGCCACGAGCTCCAAGAGAGAGAAGAAACTCCAAACTTGGATCCAGTGTTTCAAAAAGCGGTATGCGTTATGCGTTCGGAGAGGTCACCTTGTAGAGTATATGCAGAAGTATATGCGGTTTTGGATTTTTTTAATTAATTATTATATATATATATATTAATCATGATTTACATATTTAATTTGTGCAATTGTGTATCTAAATAGTACAATTACAAGAATAATGGATGCAATTATGCAAATATGCAATCATCACAACTCAAATAAATACAAACATGCACTATAATCTAAATTTAAACAAACATAAATGAATGTAAATGTATAAAAGAAGAAATCAGAATATCTCTAACTAAAAATCGGGGTATAATCGACCTTGTATGCGACCGTACAACCGATTATGCGGCTTGGACCGCTTTTTGGACCGATTTTCATTATGCGTTTTTTTGGAGGTCCGCACCTTGTATGCGGCCGCTTATGCGGCCGCATACACCAATTTTTAAAACACTGCTTGGATCAACCCCACGGCCAACAAGGTCCCCTCAAGAAGAGAAGAACACACCAAGGTCAAAGAAAAGCTCAAGAAGAAAGAAGCACAAACCCTAGGCCGAACAAGGAAGAAGAAAAAAGAAAGCTTCATCTCACTTAGGTACTCCCATGGAAAACCATGGATCTCGACCTCTATGGAGAGAAGCTCCTCAAGATAGCCACCATGGAAGAACCATAGTCCACGGCCAAGAGAAGAAGAAAGAGATAGGGTTCCAAAGGAAAAATGAGATCTAGGAGATAGAACCACTTACAAAGATCAAAGATCACCAAGGATCACCACAAAGAAGATGATCAAGCGTAAGATCATCACATGCAAGAGGAGATCGTCCACCTTCTCCAAGATCAACACTTCCACTAGTGCTACCAAGCTCAAGGCCGAACACAAGGGAGAAGGGAGGAGGAAGAGTGCTAAAGAGAATACTTGCATGTGAAAGAGAGGGTTTATATTACTCAAGGGTAGGAGGGAGGTAAGATCATGATGTGTCGAGATATGAGAGCACCAAAAGGACACATGTCCCACAAAAGACCGGCCATGCAAACACTCTAGACATGCATGCAAGAAAGGGTGATGAGAACGAGGTAGTGTAGCAACCACTTAGGTCCACTACACCGACAAGGTCGAAGCAAAACCAAGGGTATCGACCGCAACACAACCAACCAAGGTATAAGTCGCAACACATCTCAACACATGCAAACTCTAGCGATCAAAACCAATGCCAAGGCACCAAGGTCGCTACAAACCACAACCAAGGAAGAGCTTCGGTCGAAGCACAACATAAAGACACACCCATAGGCCGCTACACTCAAGAAACACACATGGTCGATACCACACATCAACACAAGCATCCATGAAACCCTAGCTCAACACAGATGATGCCACCTTAGGCCCAAACAAGGCGCCCCTAAGCATCACTCTCTCTCATGATGCTAAGGCACAAAGGGCACAACCTACATGTGAAAAATTGCAAGATAGACCCTCAACATGGGTAAATTGCAACTTGGTCCAAGACAAACATAACTAGCTCAAACATCAACCAAACATGACCAAATTGAAAACATAAACTTGTCACATGTTATTAAGGTGCATCATATGATCAAATTATGGTTTGAGCATCTTATTAAGCAAGACAAACAAAATCAAGTACTAAGCTAGATCAGGGGTCTTACAACTGTTGGAAGTAATGAATAAACGATATATTGACAATGTGGTTGATACAAGAGAGACCCTATCATATTTATAGGAGAGGAACTTGACACAATCCCAGACCTAACGAAAACTATTTTGGATAGACCGACTTATTGGACTATGACTTATATGGGCTTATAGACACCATCTGCAGTACATGACTTAGTATCTCCTTCTAACAAATACCAATAGCATCGCCGGTTGAGATAGTGATATCACCCATCAATACAATGAGAACTATTGTGCCCCCCATGGACCTTTTAATAAAAATAGACTAGTTAGAGTGAGACTGCTGAAATTTGAACATGCAGAGGTAGGCAAAGTCTATCAAACCATGAACGTGGGCTCTGCTTAACTCTATAGATGGCTTTGTGTAACTTATACACTTTGCTGTAATCCCTCTCAATTTGGAAACCATGATGCTAGTCCATGTATATTGTTTCTTGCATGTCACCATACATGAATGTATTTTTGACATCAAGTTGGTGTAGAGACAAGTCATTTGTTGCCACCGCAGTCAGCAGAATACATACAAAATTGAGGTAAGCGACCAGAAAGAATGTTTCAAAATAATATATGATGAAACTCTGAATGTAGCCTTTTTCCACTAGACGAGCTTAGAGGCCATCAATGGAACTATCCAGATGATATTTAACAGAGTAGTACTCTACGACAACCAACAATTTTTGCAAGATGGAGGCAAATCAATAATGGTCTAAGTGTATTGTGAGTGAAGGACATCCATTTTCTCTCACATGACAACTTTCCAGCCCAAGTGAGCTAGAGTCTCTGATGCTAAGCGAGGGATAAAAAGAGCAGATTAAAGCAACAATGAACTTGGCCATGGAACCACACGTGATCAATGGAGACAAAATGAGAAATATGATGTTTGGCAAATGACCTTTGAGGCTTTTGTAAAGCATTAGACATATATATCTTGTTACCTTCTTCCATATTCACAGCTGGATCCACATACAGAGGCAAAACATTGGCGGGACGCATGACGACAGAATGATCCACATTGTATTGAAAGGAGAGGTCAACCTCAGTGGAGATAAGGTCATGGACAGTTGGACGGGTCAAGGATGGAGTGGCATCTGGTAAGAGAAAGAGGGGCGTGGCTTCAAACAAGGTGACATCTGCACTAATATATACACGGTGTGTAGTTGGATCATGACAATTAGATCCCTTTTGGGTACGTGAATACCCAAGAAGCAACAATGGATAGTTCGTGGGGAGAGTTAGTCTAAATTAGGTTGATGATTATGAACAAAGCAAAGGCAACCAACGACTTTGGATAGAAGACTATAAGTGGGCTCATTGGGGTAGAAAAGGCTATAAGGGATGGCATGTTGAATCACAGTTGAGGGCATTCAGTTAATGAGATAATTAGAAACAATGATAATATCAAGATAATAATTTTAGGACATCCATGCATAGAAGCAAGGTACAAGCAATATCCAAAAACAGGACAATTTTTTTCCTTTCTGCAACCCCATTCTGTTGGGAGGTGTATGCACAAGAAGTTTGGTGGTTAATCCCCTTCAAGACACGTTTTAAAATCCATGTTGCATATACTCACATGCATCATCTGTGTAAACAAGTTTTGATGTTACTGCAAGATGGTTTTTAATTGTTAATGAGAAAATTGGACATTGGAGAAAGCATAAAAAAAACTCAGATCCATCTTTGAGCATGTAAATCCAAGTTGCATGGGACTAATCATCAATGAAGGTGACAAAATATTAGACACCCATGCGTGTGGGTGTAAGACAAGGTACCAAATCTTCGAATGAACAACTTCTAACAAATTGTTTACTACGAATCATACTTGTCAAGGCGCCCTAGGGCTGCGCCTAGGCGAGGACGCTTTATTATAATGCTACAATGACCTAGTTTTGTGGGTCTAGTTGTATATTTACTTATTTTAATGTTTGATATGGCTACACCAATACTCAAAATTAATAGTGTTGCCTATTTTATGTGCCAAATATCACTTTTTAATTGGATCTAATACTCTTTTTTGGGTTTGACTGGATCTAATACTCTTTTTTGTTTGACTGGATCTAATACTCTTAGTACACATTTGATTTTTCTTAGTTTGCACCTTCAATTCAGATTGTACTAAGTAGCTATGCTATGAAGGATAGTGATTACATTGCTTAATATTTGTAGCTATGTATGACAATAAATATATATTTATATGTTGATCACTCTTACATTCTTTACAATAATTCTTTTCGTGTCCTTGACATTATTGTCAAATGATAATATATTAGAAATGTAATTGGTTATTTTTTCATACAATAAAATATATATATATGGAGAGATCGACTATAAATATGTAGATAACTACATATATAACTACACAATGTGTGTATATGAGTGGGGAAAAACCATGACACATGCATATATACATAAAATATATACATAAATTATTATTTTTAAAGGTCGCCTAGGCACAAGGCTTCCGGCCCCAACACCGTGTCGCCTTGCCGCCTTAACAAGTATGCTACGAATATTAAGATGACTATGAAAAATAATGCAATGGTATTTGCCTAGTTGGCATAATTCATATTGAAAAAGTTTAGTGTTAAGCTCATGTTAACTATGCAATTTAGCAGGTGACAGATGTCACACCACTGAAACGTGTGAGTCGATAGACATGGCGTGTCGATGAACAGGAAGACATAGATGCTACTATCATGTTTGTGTGCACGTATGAACACATGTATTGGGAGAAAATTCCAGGCGACATGACGTGTTGCACAGAGTTATACGACATGTCACTACTAAAAAGGACAACTGTGGTGGGAGAAGAGGAAGAGACGTGCACTCTCTAGTTGCCTGCTTAGACACCATTTAGAGTTAGCTCAAGTGATGATTTTATTAGAACAAAACCCTTTTGTTTACAATAGCAGGATAATGGGTAAAACCTATGACCAACAATGTGGGACCAAAGATAGTGCTAATACAACACAATACACACTGCAAGCATACAAAAAAGCACATGCTGCCTATTTCTCAAATGAAGCCAACGATCCTAAAGGACCTGAATACAAATATGAAATATGTCTACAACAACAATAGCCGAATATTTGATGTACTGGGAGAAAAGTCCAGGCAACAACAAAATGTGAATTTCCGACCTCAATGTGATTGCACACTGAAAATTGGCATCCTCGACTTCCATGACACGAGAGATCTAAATTGCTTCTAAAGTTGGTTGCATAGTATGATTAGTATCAAAGTGTTCTTCAACTACAAAAACTTCTAGAAGATAGACACTTTTTGTGCTAAGACTGAGTTGTGTGGAATCACATTATCATGATGGAAATGATTTTGCCCAGTCCGTCACATACATACCTTGACGAGTAGAGTCATTCTTTATCCCTGTCAACTGCAACAACTTCGTCTTAGTTTTTCTTATATTTTGGAGCAAGAGTCAGACTTGTTGGAGGAGCGCACACAAAGTTTTATAACTTGATTTGCGAGACCAAGGTTAACTGAGACGAGGTAACCATGATCATGATGCAACAACTTCTAGGATCTATAACACTTATCAATATGTTACACATATGTGTCTCTTCACCTTTTCCTATTGTGGCGTCTACGTGGATGCTATTCTATCTAATGTGCTCCCTTTGCGACACAACACATGTAGTAATGAAACGACCATAGTAGTAAGACAATTGCACACAACACGTTAGCTTCACCGATATCTAGTTGTTCCAGCTTCCGGGAGCACTCTTCAGTTCGCATCTCCGACAACTCCACCACTTCGAGATGCTGTATGCCACATGCCACATGCGGCAACTTAGACTTGTGCACTCGAGCCACCACATGACTTGCCAAAGGCTTGCTTTTCTCAGTCGGGGGGAGACGATATAGGACAAGCTGAACATCTGACCAACTTCTAGATTAAGAAGCCCCTAAGGGAGCCATTTTAGGCCCGTTTAGCTACATTTAGCAAATTCTAGTATCTGATTTACTTTACAGACTTATTTGTAACTTTCCAAGTTATTGGAGCTTTATTAATTAGTTGAGCAAATGTCCAGAGTCAGGGGTTTCAATGTGAATCACTATAAATACCTAACCATGGGGGTATCGTCCAGGCAGAATTGATTATTGAATTATATGTTTCCTTGTTCCCTAGGAATATACTCCAACAGTCTCGCTGATGCCATTACTTTGTCAGGCTTCATTATATACTTCAGGTTTGGGATTCCTTTTCTCTTTAGCTCTCTAGAAGTTGGCAACGAGATTGCTTATTATTGGATGATCTAAAAAGAATACAATGGTCTCTCTTTTATAAGACAAGAGAGTGTACAGTATTTAGAGGTGAGCAATATGGGATAAAGAGAAGAAGAGAATAAAGAGAAATAAGCAAATACACTAAGTAAAGAAAAGCAGTAAAGTGTATATACTAATACTCCCCCTCAAGCTGGAGCGTAGATGTCAATCATGCCCAGCTTGGATGTCATAGCAGTGAATCTCGTCTTCGGAAGAATCTTGGTGAAGATGTCAGCCACCTGATCAGAAGTATGTATGTAGGGAGTAGATATCTGGCCAGATAAGACAGCTTGGCGAACAAAATGACAGTCAACCTCAACATGTTTTGTTCGCTCATGAAAAGTAGGATTGCTGGCAATAAAAGTGGTAGCTTTGTTGTCACAGTACATCGGAATAGGAGAAGAGTCAGAAATGCCAAAATCCTTTAGTAGGCTCCGAATCCAGAACAACTCACAAGTAGTATGCGCCATGGCGCGATATTCTGCTTCAGCACTTGAGCGAGCAACCACAATCTGTTTTTTGCTTCGCCAAGTAACAAGATTTCCTCCTACAAAGGTACAGTAGCCAGAGGTGGAGCGTCGGTCGATTTTACTCCCGGCATAGTCAGAGTCAGAATATCCAACAAGCTTACAGTGACCATGTTTTTTATATAGCAAACCTTTCCCAGGAGCACTCTTCAGATATTTGAGAATGTGGCAAACGACATCCCAGTGATATTGACGAGGTTTATCCAGATATCTACTAACAAGCCCAACAACAGAAGTAATATCAACACGAGTAACAGTAAGATAAATGAGCTTGCCAACCATGCAGCGATACTGATGATGATCAGGATAGGCAAGAGAGTTCTCATCGTCCTAGTTAGTATTTGGATCCAGAGGAGTACTACCAGGTTTAACACCAAGAAGTCCAGTGTCAGAAAGAAAATCCAGAACATATTTACGTTGAGATAAGCATAAACCAGAAGCAGATCTAGAGACTTCAATCCCAAGAAAGTAACGCAAAGTCCCAAGGTCTTTGGTGACAAAGTGTTTCTCCAGATAACACTTAGTAGCCTGAATACCGTCAAGATCACTCCCTGAGAGAATAATGTCATCAACATATACAATCAGAATAACAAGGCCAGCAATAGTGTTTTTAATGAAGACAGAATGATCGGACTGGGAGCGTCGAAAAAGAAACTTCTAAAGAATGGTACTTAGTTTATCAAACCAAGCACGGGGACTCTGTTTCAAACCATAGATACCTTTCCGCAACCTGCAGACTTTGGAGGACTCCCCCTGAAGCACAAATCCTAGAGGTTGTTGCATATAGACCTCCTCATGTAAATCCCCATACAGACGCACATTTTTCACATCCAGCTGGTACAAGGGCCAATCAGAATTAATAGCAATAGAAATAAGAATGTGTACGGAATTCAACCGAGCCACCGGTGAAAAAGTCTCAAAGTAGTCGACCCCATAAGTCTGCGTGTAGCCCTTGGCAACAAGTCTAGCCTTGAGGCGCTCAACCGTGCCATTTGGTTGATATTTAACAGTAAACACCCAACTACAGCCAACTGGAGAACAATCAGTAGGAGGATCGACTAACTGCCAAGTATTGCGATCAGTAAGAGCTTGCATTTCCGCTTCCATGGCCTGACGCCAAGCTGGATGTTTAAGAGCCTGAGAAGCATTTTTAGGAACATAGACATCAGAAAGAGCAGCAGTAAAATTTGCAAAATTAGTTCCCAAATGATCAACAGTACAGAAATTGCCAATAGGATGTTAAGTACAAGCTCTAGTTCCTTTCCTCAAACTGAT
Organism: Alisma plantago-aquatica; assembly: GCA_963693085.1. Classification (NCBI taxonomy): domain Eukaryota; kingdom Viridiplantae; phylum Streptophyta; class Magnoliopsida; order Alismatales; family Alismataceae; genus Alisma; species Alisma plantago-aquatica. Next base: position 15,914,940 of record OY856411.1, read on the forward strand.
AGGAACATCTAAGTCAGAGTATACCTGTGATGGTGTTTGATCTGGCATGGAGGACAAGGACTCTGGAGGGGCTATAGAGGGAGTTGCTGTCTTCTGTCTTTGTTGATAAACTTTCAGAGGAGGACTTTCAGCAGGAGGAGCAGTATCATCAGTATCATCAATCATAGGTAGAGGTGTCTCCATTAATAAATCTGATGTAAGGGCAGACCCGGTAGAGGAGTAGAAAGGCATGTGCTCAAAGAAAACAACATCAACAGATACAAACCATTTTTTTGACACGGGATCATAACAACGATACCCTTTCTGAGTGCGAGAGTACCCTAAAAAGACACACTTTATTGCTCTAGGATCAAGTTTGGTGAGACCAGGACGAAGATTTTTGACGAAACAGGTGCTCCCAAAGATACGAGGAGGAACAGAAAAGAGGGGTGCATCCAGGTACATGATTTGATAAGGGACTTGATTCCCAAGCACAAAGGACGGCATGCGGTTAATAAGGTAACATGCAGTGGAAACAGCTTCTGGCCAAAAACATTGTGGGACATGGTAATGAAACAGTAAAGTGCGAGCAACTTCAAGGAGATGTCGATTTTTGCGTTCGGCGACTCCATTTTGTTGTGGAGTGTAGGCACAAGAAGTTTGGTGTATGGTACCCTGTTTGTGACAAAAGTTGCTGACCGAGGCTTGCACGAATTCAAGGGCATTATCAGTGCGAATTTTTTTGATAGGTTTGGCAAACTGGGTACGGATCTCAACAAAATAAGCAGTAATGGTATCAAGTATAGTAGATCTGTCCTTGAGCAAGAAAATCCAGGTAGTTCTAGAAAAATCATCAATAAAACTAAAAAAGTAGCGAAATCCAGAAATACAGGACACAGAACAAGGACCCCAAACATCAGCATGAATAATATCAAATGGCTGCTTTGAACTAATACATGATTTCTTAGAAAAAGATGCTCGCGTTTGTTTGCCCAATTGGCAAGTCTCACAATGAAAAACAGAATCTAAAACATCAAGAAGTAAATGTTTCAATTTCGCTGCAGAAGGATGTCCCAGACGGTAGTGTCACTGGATGCCTGTCACAGAGGATGTCAAATATGCTGCGGTCTTTGGAATGTCCAAGTAATATAGCCCATCTGGTCTCTCATGACCCGAACCAATCGTCGTCCTCGTGCGCAGATCCTGAAACACAACACCATCCGGGTCAAAGGTAATAGAGCAACGAAGACTTTTTACAATTCTATTGACAGATAATAGATTTATAGGAAATTTCGGAACATAAAGAGTAGACCGCAGAGGCAGGCAACCAGGAGTGCAGTTATCACCAATGCCAGTAACAGGTGTCTTAGACCCATCAGCCAGTGTAACATGAGATATAACAGAAGTATTATGTAAGTTAGAAAATAATGCATAATTTCCAGAGATATGGGATGTCGCACCCGAATCAATCACCCATGAATTTTTACCAGACTGGGTCAGAAGTGCAGCGCTCCCGTCAGTAGAGGCTTCAGCAGAAGAAGCAAGACGAGCCTGAAGAAGTTTCTCAAACTCCGACCAGATCCAATCAGCAGAAGGAGCAGCAGAGGTAGTGGTAGTCTCAGGTTGATCTGTAGTGACTTGGTTTGCCCAGGCTGGCTTGCCATGCTTGATCCAACAATGATCTTCATTGTGATTCGTGCGCTTGCAGAAAGTACAGAAGCGTAGTTCAGTAGTCTCAGTACCAGAGCCACGTCCAGGTGTAGAGGAGCACCCGCAACCACGGCCCCGTCCTCGACCGCGGCCACGAGAGGAGTCACCTGTGCGAACAACAAGGGCCACTCCATCAGAAGTGTCAGGCAATGACTGAGATACAGAAGGTAGACGTTGAACATGTTTCAGAACATCTCGCAGTGTAGGTAGAGGATCACTCGAGAGAATCTGATCAACAACTTCGGCGAAGGTGGAGGGTAGACCAGCGAGGAACTGGACAAGTTGAAGTTCGTTCCGTTGACGCTGGATTTCAGTGATGTCGGCAGAAAGCGGATGGTAGACCTGAAATTCATCCCAGAGAGCACAATAATTGTTGTAGTAGTCCTCGATAGAATCAATAGTAGAAAACTCTTGTTTGGCCAGCTGCTTGAAGATCTCAAACACCTTCTTTGGATTTTGTTGGTGAGAGTGTACGTGGGAGAGCTGGTCCCACATATCCTTTGCAGTCTTCAGATGAAGGAGAGACTGGCTGATCTTCGGTTCGGCGCTGTTGACCATCCAGGTCATAACACCATAGTCCTCCTTGGACTAGAGATCATAGGCCTGCTTGGTCTTGTCATCAACATCAGCAGTGGGAGCGTTCGGTCCCTTGGTCGATAGATGAGAATAGCGCCCTTGTGCTTTAACATAGAGTTCAAAGGAAGCTGCTCAGAGGTGATAGTTGGAGCCGTCCAACTTCACAGTAGTAACACACAGAGTACGCAGAAGATCCGAGTCGCCATCGGAAGGTGCAGTCAGGGGCAGAAGCACAGGCTCGGAGAGTCAGCAGTCAGAGGCAAAAGTCCAACACATGGACTAGTAGTAGAAGGTAGAAGATCCACGCATGGATCTTAGAAAAACCCACGTAGGGGCAGCAGATGAAAAGAAAAACCTACGCCAACATGGAGGATCAGTCACTCCACCATGAGGCGCAGGCAAACAGAGAGGATGAAGCCCGTTACTCCGTCAACGTGCCAGAACTGGAAAGTTACCGAGGCTGTCCGGAGATTTCGGAAAGAGAAACGAAGCTAGACGGAGGGGCCTGTGGTGGATTAGGCCACAAGGATGGGAGAAGGGAAGAAGGAGGTTGGTGGAGAGATTGGATGGGAGGGCGGCGGTAATGTAGCAGTACTGTAGCGGTGAAAAAAAGAGAGGTGAGGGCGGCGGCGGCTAGGGTTGGTGGAGAAGATGGCGGCTAGGGTTGGGGTGAGAGAGGGATTAGGTTTAAGGTGGATCGGCCCGCTCTGATGCCATCTAGAAGTTGGCAACGGGATTGCTTATTATTGGATGATCTAAAAAGAATACAATGGTCTCTCTTTTATAAGACAAGAGAGTGTACAATATTTAGAGATGAGCAATATGGGATAAAGAGGAGAAGAGAATAAAGAGAAATAAGCAAATACACTAAGTAAAGAAAAGCAGTAAAGTGTATATACTAATAAGTTCCTGCTATTTGGTAAAGCATAATCTCCACTCAGTTAAGAAAATCAGTATTCAAAACAGCTTCAAAATCTGAATCATTTGCAGCATTTCTCAGTTAAGCTCAAGCTCAATATCTCTTTTCGATATCTTTTTGATAATTTTTATGCTTATTAATGCAATGTTATGTTATGGCTTGCACTTGCTACGCCTACACCTGAAAATCAATTAACCTCATTGCTTATTTCTTGTCATGACATAGTATGTGGTTGGATGAATTGGCTTATTTGAAGTCGGAATCCATGGTACATCCCAAAATCTACTAACAAGTGATTTCCTTGTGCCTTTGTGTCAGCCAAATTCGTAGCAACACTTGAATGTCTTTAGCAATAGTGGGCTCAATTACCCACAAATATACGAGTGTTACTGAAAATTTCGTTTTAGGCGTTTGTTTGATTTGGATTTATGAATGCATTCATATTGAACAGTGATCCATGCACACCATGCCTTTAATAAGCTTACTTATTCTTTCATCTAGAAGTTAAGCATTACAAGGATTTAACTGCCATCTTGTACATTTCCTTTCTTTTTGGGCTGTAGATCCTGGTGACCATGTTATTCGTGAAGAGGAAACTGGGAATGGAATTTATTTCATTTGGGAAGGAGAGGTACATATTCCAAATTTGTATTTATTCTTAAAGTTATTTAAGCCTATACATCACCAATCCAATGTTGCGATTTTTTCTCAATAAAAATGTGTCAAATATGTGGTTGAAGCCTAACTTGAAAACACACCCGTGATAATTTTTTTTAGCATTCAAAATGTGTAGTCCAATGCATTTGGATCCAGGAGCAGTGATCCTCTTACTCTCAGAGCTTAGATTCTCAAAACTTAATTGCCTTGTGGTTACATCTTCATTATTTGATTTTAGTTACCAAAACCACAATTTGGGCCTCCTACCCCACATGCAAACCTTGAGTCTAGAAAACCGACTCAATGCCATATGAAAAGGAAGAGAAGGCTCACGACGCATGTCATCTATTGACTACCAGAGATTCTTGTATCTTATGTCATATATTGGTTGACGGCAAAAGAAGAAGTGCATTCATCCACTTAGAAAAAACAAAATTCAACTGCTCTCGGTTTATACTTGAGCGTTTCACCTTTACTGTACACCAAGCATATGACTTATTGACTTACATGTGTATTGACTGTTTGCACTCAGTATGGGTATAGGTATATGGGACATAGGTCCTACCTCTTTAACTGGTAAGCTCCATGTTATGCTTTCAAAAAACTGCAGTATGCTTGACATTTAATGATCTATCAGATGCAGATATGTAGAAAGATGTTAATTCATATAGATATATCCATGAAAAAAGTTGAGATAAATGCTGACACTTGGTCTCTTGGTAAACTTTACATTCTGTTGGATCTATAGAACAATGACAGTTTTTTTTCTCATGCTGTTAAACTGTCATGACATTAAATATATTGCAGATCCTGTGCATTGTAAATATAATATATATAAATATATAATATGAATACACACACACATATATATACATATATATGTATATATTTGTCTGATAGTCAATTTTCCTTTAAAATAGAATTATTCTTTTTCTGAAGTTAGGAAAATTTGAAAAGTATCTTGAAATTTTTTGCTGTTCTGTCAAGTAAAACTTTTTAGTCAACATGTTTAACAGGCTGAGGTTTCTGGACCAAACAATGCGGAGGACGAGCATCGCACTGAATATCAGTTAAAGCAGTATGATTACTTTGCTCCTGGTATTCCTCAGCAATATTTAAGTTTCCACTTTTTATACATTCGTGGATATGGGCAGTCTATCAATCTATTTATAAAAGACATTCTTTATTCATGATATATTTGATCCCAATTTACTTTAACTTAGTGTAAAAGATACATATTTCCAATAGCTTTCTATATGAAGTAGAGTAGTTAATCACATCTTGGCGTCCAAACTTATAGCCCTGACTCAAGAGTGTCTCATATTCCTCCTTTCACTGGCTATTCTGTGACCATTGCCACTATGCTGTCATCTCTGCACACCAACAGCTTGGACCATACTCTTGCACATCTTTATCTGTCAAATTCCCAATAACTGCTCCACTCTAGCTGCCAAAGTTGAGGCTATAGCAGCAGCTTTAAGAAGGTTGCTGAAAAGCAAATTGAATTAGAGGGCAGAGAAGGTCATATATTCAAATGCCTCTCATGCTCTCACTGTAGCATGTTTCTCACTAGATCGTTACCATATATATGTATATGTATAAATATATATAAACAATACAAAAACAATATATATAAATATATACCTAAATCTTTTGTTTGAAACTTGCCCTGAAGAAAGTGCTTGAGTTGTTCAATACCTTGTCTATCATCACCAGTGATCACAATATCATCAACATAAACTTACACAAATATACATCTTACATTGCCGGTAGAAAATAGAGTGGTCCATGATGCGTCTGCGGAGACCAAACTCAGAAAGAACACAACTGAATCTACCAAACCAAGCACGAGGCGATTGCTTAAGACCTTAAAAAGACTTGTGGAGTCGGCAAACCATACCAGACTCCCCCTGAGCAACAAACCCTGGTGGTTGCTCCATATAGATCTCTTCATTCAGATTGGCATGTAGAAAGGCATTCTTGATATCAAGTTGATGCAAAGTCCATGAATGTGTAGCAGCAAGAGACAGGAAGAGACGAACAGAGGCCATCTTGGCCACAAAAGAGAATGTCTCTAAGTAGTCTTCACCATAAATCTGTGTGAATCCCTTGGCCACTACGCCTATCAACAGAACCATCAGGCCCAACCTTGACTGTAAATACCCATATGCAGCCAACCACTGATTTCCCAAAGGGACAATGAACTAATGACCATGTATTGTTACTTTGGTGAACAAGCATTTCTTCCATCATTGCAGCAGGCCATCCGGGGTGATTCAAGGCCTCTGAGACAGATGCGGGAATGGAAATGGAAGACAAAGAGGATAGAAAGGCATAATATGATGGAGAAAGATGAGCATAGGAAATACCATTGGAGATGGGATGAGAGGTACAAGACCGTTTGCCTTTGCGTAAGGCAATAGGCAAATCAACATGATTGTTGGTTTCCATCAAATCATCTGGCTGAGTGACGATTTTAGAAGGATTGAGGCATGCATTGTCCTTCTCACAACTCGAGGTAAGATTTTCCTTATGACGTGTGTAGACTTGCGTAATGGGTGGACGACTACGAGACTTAATCCCTGAGATTTATGATTGTATGGTAGGTCACTGACTGACTTGTGGCTGAATGACTTGTGGCTGAATGACTTGTGATTGAATGGCTTGTGGTTGTATGACTGGCGGCTCAATGATTTGTGATTGAATGACGGTTGGAAGTGGCAAAGACTCCTCGACCTCTTCAAGAGACTGGGAACCACCAAAATATGGTGTCTTCAAAAAAGGTGACATCAGCAGGGACAAAGAAGCGGCGTTCTGATGGACAAAAACATTTGTATCCTTTTTGGACTCAAGAATAGCCCAAAAATATACATTTACTAGACCTGGGGCTTAACTTATCTTGACCACCACATAATATATGAACAAAACAAACATACCCAAAGACTTTAGGTGGCACATGGTATATTGGTTGTTTGGGATGAAGGACAAGAAAGGGTTTTTGATTTTGAATGACGGATGATGGCATGCGGTTGATCAAGTAAGTGGATGTAAGAACACCGTCACTCCAAAATTCTTTTTGGACATTCATGTGGGGAAGAAGGGTACGAGCAGTTTCAATGATGTTTCGATTCTTTCGTTTTGCAACTCCATTTTGTTGTGGAGCATGTGGACATGAGGATTGATGGATGATGCCACATGATGAAAGAAATTGAGTAAAATTGTGACTAAAGTGCTCGCGAGCATTGTCAGTGCGAAGAATATGAATATGCTTGTCATAAATGTTTTCAACTTCTTGGTAAAAAGATTGGAATATGGAAAAAACTTCAGATTTGTCCTTCGTGAGATATAACTATGTGACTCGTGACTGGTCATGTATAAAGGTGACAAAGTACCTATATCCAAGTTTTGTTGAAACCTGACTGGGACCCAAACATCTGAGTGAATGATATGAAAAGGTGATTCTGCTCTATTTTGGGTTCTGGACCTGAATGGTGATCATTGGTGCTTACCTAGCTGACATGACTCACAATCTAGTTTATCCAAATTGGACAACTTAGGGACCATCACTTTCAATTTGTCTAAAGCCATATGACCTAAACGACTATGAATATGCAGAGAGGATGCAACTACACACACTTTTGGAGGCTCACTAAGGTAGTAAAGACCAACATGCTCACACCCTTTGCCAATGGTTTTTCTGCATCTTCAGATCTTGGATCACACAACTATCACGCAGGAAGGTAACAACAAAATGTGCACGTGTAAGTTGACTGATGGATATTAAATTGAACGGGAAGTTTGGGATGTACAAAGTTGTTGGTAACAGATTTATTGTTCTAGTATTTTGAACAACAATTTTGGATCCATCAGCTATAGTGGCATTGGACAAAGGCACTTTGGTGGGATGAGTGAATATCAACTGAGGTGTACAAGTAATGTGGTCTGTGGCACCTGAATCCAAAACCCAACCCAAGATGGCGATGTGATTTTTAAGGATTGAGAAAGACATGTTGATAATTCCTCCTTTTGAGCTGGACAATCTGATGTGGACGACGAAGTACTCAACTGTATCAACCATAAGTATTCATCCTTTGTCAAGCTAACTTGGTGTAACATCTTAACAAGTAGCTTAGAAGTTCCCATGAGTTTCTCAGTAATAACCAATCAGCAATTCTCACTAAAAAAAAACACCGAACTAAGTAACGATCAACAACAATAGCAGTAGTAATCCTTTCATTCAGATTGCGCTTGATGATGATATGCTTTTGGGATGTAAAGATAGATTGATGGAATGTATCCTTTTAATTTTCAGACATTACAGCCAACAAATTACAAGAGAACCTCAAGAAAGGACAAACATGACAACAATTGTGGCTGAAACTGTGCACTTTGAGATGCTGCTACAGTAACCACAGGTTGAGTACTTGAGGAAGAATATGGTCACGGCCCTCTTTCTTGATGTAGATAGAGAGGATGACCCCACATGCTCTGACTAGGGGTAGGGGCGCCCTAGTATAGCAAAGATCCAAGGGGAAAAGGGGCCCTTACGCTCTCCTAAAAGGATTGCCAAAGTAAGCAGCAGTAGTTGCTGCTGCTGAAGCTAAATGAAGGAGATGCAAGGGAGGCCCACGATGGATACAACAGTAGAATGAATGCTCCTCAAGGCCTTGGGGTAGAGGGAGACCCACCCCAAGTATTGCCTTTAACAAACACTCGCTGGAGAAGGAGCAGGAACAACTTTGGTGGCTGTCATGCTATAGTAATGCACTGCATCACTCTAACGGCTGAACAAACAAAGGGACAATGCTGCTGAAGTGCAACAGCTGTTCCAAAGAAGAATTAGGGTTTTAAACTATTAGAGAGTCTTTTTATTTATGTCATTAAGTGTCTTTGTAATATGGGCCCAAGTACGTCTTAGCCCATTAGGGTTAAGTTGTGTCTGTATGCTTTCCTGTTCTCCTATCGATAGGAGCAAGGTTTCCTCTTATCAATACGACAAGTAGCCGTCTTTTATTATTTTAGATAAACCATGTGCTCTGATACGATGAAGACAACCATATTGCAGAAAAAGAGACAACCAAAATGCAAGTCTCTCCATGACTTGTATATACATGAAATCAGTAACTTACAAATATGCATGTAGACCCTTATCTACATATTACAAGAAGGTCCTGTTTACACTATATTAACAATATTCATAGATGGCAACAACCTAACTTAACTAAGTGGAGATCCCACTAGTTAGGTTCATTTTGGTATTAACAAGCTATCGGGTGAATTGCTGACACAAATTACAATTCATTCTTTTAAATGTGTTTGTCCTCAGGAAACTTGTAAGTGTCATGAACTACAAGTAAGAGAACTATTCTTTGATGGGATAAAGTCTTAGGGCTAGATGATAGCAATACATCCTTGGAGACACCCAACTGAGTGATTGATGTTGTGAGGCCGCAATAGGAGAATTGGGTTATTTCTAAGAATCAATCATGATATATGATAAGGATGCATGACCATTATTGCATCACATATCAGTGCCGTAGCTTTTATTATGTATGTTAAGTTATCTCTATGTTTCTGGGCTAGGGAGATGGCCCGTTTACTTATTGTTTTATGTTTTGCTGTGTGTAAATGGATCTTGGAGGTGGATCCATTTAACACTTTTATTCTATATATTGTAACATCTCCCCCATGTATTGGTGTGACAAAAGAAGAAGAAAGAAACCCTAGCCGTCAGTGGCTTAGGGTTATCCCCTCCCGTGGTTTTTCCCTTCCTTTTGAAGGGTTTTTCCACGTAAATCCTGTTTCCATGTGTCGTTTGATCTCATAGCTCTATTTATCATGGTATCAGAGCCTTAAGGCCTTTTTTCTTGTTGCTGCCGAGCTGCTATAGTACCGCTTGTACTGTAGCAACGCCGATACTGTGGAGACTTCTATCGCTTCTTCGGCAATGATCTGCTCCAACCAAGGATTTCCCTTCCTTTTCTCTTGGTCCTAGTGGCCAGCAGTTGTGCAACGGAGGCAGTCCTTGGCCTTGATAGGGGCTTCGTGCTCTATTTTTTCGGATCCGGTAACTGCCTGTTCTGCCCCCATCTTCAAATGCCCCCAAGTGGCGGCCGGGGGTTATTGTCTCCCTGGAAACCTGTCCTTGGAGGCCATCCCTAACCCTACTCCCTTCCCCCAAAGGCGTTCAACAAGGGGAGGTTTCAAGTGGGGTCTGGATCTATCTTTTTCCAAGGCTATAGGGCCGGTTTTACCGTAGCAGCTGCTATTCTGTACATTAGATTTTTTTTTTGATCTGCTGCAAATTTTTTTTTTTGGCTTCTCCTGCCATTCTTTGGGGCTGATCTTCATCCTCTACGCTGTTGTTCCTCTTGTTCATAATGGCTGAAGAAAACAAATCAATGGATCTTCTAAAATCTCAAGATAGCATCATCATGCATATAACATCAACGAAGTTAAATCGATCCAACTATCTTCTTTGGGTTGCTGCTGCAGAGATGGCCATAGCTGGACGTGGACGGATTGGTATCAATGGAACCAAAAAGCCACCGACGCAAACGGAAAAGACTTGGGATACTTGGTATCTTGAAGACAGTCAAGCAAAGTCTTGGATTGTTAACTCTGTTTCTGCAGATCTACAACAATTAATTCTTCGTAAGAGGACAGCCTATGATATGTGGGAGACGTTGCATAACATGTTTGGACAGAAAAAGACTGACATCCGTATTTATCAACTGACCAAAGAAATTTGCAATCTTCAACAAGGAAAGATGTCTGTAACTGAATATTATAGTACTCTCAACTCCAAGTGGGAAGATTTGGATTTTTATGCTGATGAAACATGGTCATGTTCAGCTGATCTGTATTGGACTAGAGAATGCAAGAGTCGGACTTTTATCTTTCTTGGGGGTCTGAATCCAGAGTTTGAGAATGTTAGGAGCCAGATCCTAAACAGTGTGTCTATCCCTAGCATTGAAGAGACATACTTCCAAGTGGAGGCAGAAGAAACAAGATGTTTAATTATGAGGGGCAAGACTAAGGAGAATAATTATGACAATATTGAGCACTCAGCGCTTATGAGTCACAACTCTAAACCATCTGCTGCAACTAGAGAGAAGCCTGTTTTAAAATGTACTCACTGTCAAAAGATAGGTCATTCTGTGCATTTTTGTTGGATTTTGCATCCAAAGAAAAGACATGATAGAGGGAAAAGTGCCCGCTCTAATGGAAAGAAAAGCATAGCTGCTATTGCTACTAATGTGAATGAAGACAACATTATGAAACTAACTTCAGATCAGATTAAAGAACTGCAAGGTTTGCTTTCCAAAGTCATGCATACTAAAGAGAATGATTCAACCACTTCCTCAATCAATCATGCCTTGTCTGCTAAAGGAAATCAAGGTATATATCTATCCCCTTTGAAAGATGATTGGGTAATTGATAGTGGTGCCACAAATCACATGACTAGGAACTCCAAGTGGTTCTGCAAATATAAAAAGGGATCTGGTCAAGAGTTGATTTTCATGGCAGATGGCTCTAGGGCTAATGTGGCAGGAAAAGGGAGTGTACCCCTTATGCATGATCTTATTCTTTCTAATGCTCTACATGTTTCCAATCTTTCCCTTAATTTGCTTTCCATTAGCAAAATTACAAAAGATCTAAATTGTTGTTTGAGTTTCTACTCTGATCGATGTACCTTGCAGGACCTGGTGACGAGAAAGAAGATTGGGATTGGTTTGTAAAGTGATGGCCTCTACACGATACCGAGAAAGGTTGCTGGTGCTCTTCAAGCTGCTCTACATGATAGATCTAATGAAATTCAGTTGTGGCATGCTCGTTTGGGCCATTTGAGTTTTTCTTCTTTACAAAAACTTTTCCTGGTTTATTTAACCAAATAAAACAAAAAGAATTTCAGTGTAATATCTGTGATCTCTCTAAGCATCGCCGTGCTTCCTTCGATACATCTCGCAATAAAAGTATCGATCTTTTTGCCTTGGTTCACTCTGATGTTTGGGGCCCTGTTCCTGTTGTTTTTATGGGGGGGTATCATTATTTTGTGAGTTTTATTGATGATTATTCCCTATGTACTTTTATATATCTGATGAGGAACCGATCTGATATTCCTAGGATTGTTCGAACCTTTATTGCTATGGTGGAGAATCAGTATAATACTGCTGTTAAAAGATTTCGTTCTGATAATGCATGAGAGTATCTTGACAAAACTATTAATTCCTTCTTTGATTCCAAAGGCATTGTTCATGAAACATCACGCAGTTATACCCCACAACAGAATGGGGTTGCAGAACGGAAGAATAGACATCTGCTTGAAGTTACCAGAGCATTGCTTTTACAACGGAACGTTCCACAACGTGTTTGGGGGAGAGGGTGTTTTGACTGCATCCTTTCTTATAAATCGCATGCCTAGTAGTGTTCTTCGTCCATCTACACCCATATCCTTGGTATACAAAGATAAACCTCATTTTTCTCTCCCTCCAAAGGTTTTTGGGTGTCAATGTTATGTTCATGTCTTACAACCCAGTAGATCAAAATTTGACCCTCGTGCTATTCGTGCTATTTTCTTGGGATATTCTTCTACTCAGAAAGGATATAAGCGTTTTGATCCTACCACAGGTAAACACTATGTCACCAAGGATGTAACCTTTCACGAGCATGTCGCTTATTTCGTGAACAAGCCTCCTCTTCAGTGGGAGAACTGCTGTAACGAAGAGGATCCTTGTATTTTGATAAATTGTGAACCTTCTACAACTCTAAATGGAAGCAACAGTCAGGGGTAGTCTACGATTGAAAGTAGAGAAAGATTTGGTCAAGTATATGAAAAGAGACCAAGAATTCCAACCAATCCCAATCCATCTTCTCTTCACGAACCAGGTCAATCCTCTAGTGCTGACGAGATGCAGGATGATCCATAAAATATTTCTCACGAGGTGCAAGATGATACAGAAAATCTTTCTGATGACCGGCCTATTGCTCTTAGAAAGGCAGTCCGTGAATGCACTAAGCATCCTATTCAGAGATATGTTACCTTCTCCCGTCTTAGTACACGATATCAATGTTTTCTGTCCTCACTTGCAATGTCTTCTGTTCCCAGGTGTTTTGCGGAAGCCTATCTTGATCTAAGATGGGTCCAAGCTATGAAGGAGGAGATGAATGCTCTTAAAAAAAATCAAACTTGGGATGTTGTTGATAAACCCACAGACGCTCATATTGTGGGATCCAAGTGGGTATACACCATCAAATATAAAGCAGATGGAACTGTGGACAGATATAAAGCCAGACTGGTTGCTAGAGGCTTCACTAAAAAATATGGAGTAGATTATCTAGAGACCTTTGCTCCAACCTCCAGTTGCAAAAATGAACTCTGTTAGGATTGTGTTGGCCATTGCCGTTCACTTGTCTTGGAAATTACACCAACTAGACGTAAAGAATGCCTTCTTGAATGGGGATCTTGTTGAAGAAGTTTTTATGTAGATGCCGCTTGGATATGAGCAGGAAGGAAAATGTTGCAAATTTAAAAAGTCTTTATATGGTCTTAAACAGTCCCCACGTGCTTGGTTTGAAAGATAGAAGGTTTTCATGAAAAAGTTAAGAGTTTTTGCAAGGAAATGGTGACCACACTCTCTTTGTTAGAAGGACTGCAAGGAATTGCACCTCGATGCTTGTTTATGTGGATGACATGATAATTACTAAGGATGATGAGGATGAGATCTTGGAGCTCAAAAATAAACTTGTAGATGAATTTGAAATAAAAGATTTGGGGAAGCTAAAATATTTTTTGGGAATTGAGATGGCGAGGTCTAAAGATGGTCTTAGCTTGTGCCAATGCAAATATGCTTTGCATATCCTTAAAGAAACATGGAAATTGGGGTGAGCCGGTTGATACTCCTATTGAGAAAAATCACAAGCTGAGTCTAAAAGATGGAAATCCACTTAATCATGAACAAAAGAGCAGTTATCAGAAACTGGTTGGAAAGCTTATATATCTTACTCTTATTAGACCTGATATAACATATTATGTCAATATTGTAAGTCAATTTATGCATGCTCCTACTGACTCTAATTTTTGTGCCGTTGATCGTATTCTTGTATATTTAAATAGCAATCCTGGCAAGGGCCTCCTATACACTAAAGGTGATGAGCTAAAGATTTAATGCTTCACTGATGGTGATTGGGCTGGTTCTCAAGATGACATGCGTTCTACTTCTGGATATTGTGTTTTCTTGGTAGAAAATCTTGTCATTTGGAGAAGTAAAAAACAACCAGTTATTGCTCGATCTAGTGCAGAGGCTGAATATAGAGCGGCCGCCTTAGGAGTCACTGAAATGCTTTTGTCCAAATACTTTTATCTGATATGGGCATCATTTCAAAAACTCTCATGATGCTATATTGTGACAATAAGTCTGCCATTAATCTTGCTAATAACCCCGTGTTGCATGACCGAACCAAGCACGTGGAGTTAGATCGACATTTCATCCATGAAAGGATTGATGCTGGGATTTTGTGCCTACCTTTTTTGAAGACAAGCGAGCAAGTTGCAGACATTTTCACAAAAGGCGTGTCTGTCTCCACCTTGGCTGATCTGTTTGCAAGTTGGGCATGTATGACTTGTATGCCCAACTTGAGGGGGAGTGTTAAGTTATCTCTATGTTTATGGGCTAGGGAGATGGCCCATTTACTTATTTTTTATGTTTTGCTATGTGTAAATGGATCTTGGAGGTGGATCCATTTAACACTTTTATTCTAAATATTGTAACATCTCCTCCATGTATTAGTGTGACAAAAGAAGAAGAAAGAAACCCTAGCCGTCAGTGGCTTAGGGTTATCCCCTCCCGTGGTTTTTCCCTTCCTTTTGAAGGGTTTTCCACGTATATCCTGTTTCCATGTGTCGTTTGATCTCATAGTTCTATTTATCAATGTAGTTACAAATAGACACTTTTACAACCGCAGTTCAACTTTAAGACGTATGTTCACCTAGCTCTTGTAAGGGTAATATTGAATGATTTAGGTAGTGGTTCAGAAAGGAGGATACCTTTCATGAATAACATAATATGATAGTAATTTCCATGAGCACTTTACTATTAGACTTTGTGGGAGATTGTTATATATGGTACATATAAGTCTAATAGTAGCAGTCACTTTGTAGTGTGTGAGTGGTGTGCTGCGTGTAAAGAGGGGACTCTTTAGTCCCGTGTTGCCTGCCTCTAAGTTGGAACCCTGCCAACACTTTTTCACAAATACTAGAGGAGGGACTGGTGGTCCACACACGCCACGTTAGGATGGGCTCGGGCTTTAGGCCTCGGGACTTGGGGAATGGCCTTTGATTTCTGTTTACACTACAAACATAAGAAATGAAAATTTTGCTCTAACTTGGAATGTATTCAAGACATGCTCAACACCTGCCTTCGAGTAATTCAAACTGTGTTCGAGATATGCAGTATTCTAGCTATATTCAAGATCTGTATTCAACCAATTGGAAATGTAATCGAATAGTTGCATAATCTAGTGTTTGGTTAAATACAAGCTGTATGTAGTAATATATGAATCCAGTAAATGGTACGATTAATTCATTGATGCTCAGGATTTGGAAACATGCAAATGTCTGTGTGTGAGGCAATTTATTTGGAGCTTAATATACCTCCACATGATTAGGGTAACATATGTGTTAATATATCTTTCCTTTATGTTTATTTCATATTTCATATTACTGCTGTACCTACATGTAATTTTCCCTTTACTATAAATAAGAGAGGAGAACCCTATTGGGTTCACAACGTTGCCTAGTGCAACACACAGATCCCGTCTCCCTTACGTTAACATGGTATCAAGAGCAACGTGATCCGACGCCGCTTCCGCTCCTCTCTCTCCTAGCGCCGCCGCATCCCCTCCCTCCCTCTCCCAACAGGGCGCCGCCGGCCCCTTTCCCTCCAGGCCGCCGCCGCCGCTGCCCGTGCGGCATCTCGGCTAGCCGCCGGCGTGCGACAGCAGCGGGGACACTGCCGGCGTCGCTGATCCTGACCGGCTAGGGGTTCTCCGCCTTCCTCTCTTGCCGCTGGGCCTCCGGTGGCTCTCTCTATGCTACCGTAGGCTCAGTAGCTCGGCACCGGGGCTTCGTCTACGTTTTTCGGAAAGTTTTCAGCAACTTTTCGGCTCGTTTTTGGAGGCCAACCTTGCTGTTTGGGGACTTCCGGTTGATCCAACGGCTCTCTAAAGCCCTAACCGGAGGTCTCGTCTCTTCCATCGTGCCTTCCTAATCACATCTCCTTCATGTGTGATTAGGAACTTCTCGCTTGAAGGCTGTCGATGCGTCAGTAACGCATCTCTTATCCAGTTCTTGTTGTGACGTGTATCTCTCCGTCACGGGACGTGTATCTGTCCGTCCACTCAGCCTTCTTTGTGACGTGTATCACTCAGTCACACATATCCCAGTTGCATTATGGAGAATAAGACCTATTATGAGGTCTCGCCTATTCCTATCAAGCTCAATGGGAAGAACTTTTTGCTATGGATGAATGCGGTTCATACTGTTTTGGAATCGCGAGATCGGGCAAAGTTCGTTGATTCTGCACCCCTCGCTAGCACTGACAAAGACTATGCCGAGTGGAAACGTCTTGACAGCCTAGTGAAGACTTGGCTATGGGGTAGCATGGAACCTTCTATTGCTTCCAGGTTCATGTTCTACTCCACAGCTAAGGAGATTTGGGATGCCGTCAAGCAACACTATGCTCAAGAGAAGAACGCTCTTCGCCAGTTTATGATCTATGATCGTCTGTTTGCAGAGAAACAGGGTGATAGACCACTTGAAGAGTATTTCGGTGTGATTCAAGCTATCTCCCAGGAGTTGAGCTACTATCATCCAGTGAAGGTTGCTGAGCAGATTAAGGATAGAGATGATCTTGTCACTGCTAAATTTCTATCTGGACTTAGCTCCTCATTTGGTTCAGCAAGAAGTGTGATCCTTGCGTCAGATAAATTACCGAGCCTTGCAGAAGCTTTCTCTAGGATTCAACAGTCCACCTTTGAGTCAGTTGATCCTATTCCTGTTGTTCCTTCTGGAGATTCTTATGCATCCATTGCTGCAGCAGTACGCGGAGGACGACCTGCACCTACACCGTCTGACAGACCTGGCTTGGGCAGAGGACGTGGGACTCGTCCTAGATGTACTTTCTGTGACAAACCTGGGCACTCTGTCGAGAAATGCTGGAAGAAACATGGGAGACCTGCAGCCCCACCTGTTGGAGCTGCCAATTGTGCCACTTCAGACTCTACTGCTGCGAGCTCTAGTTCTTCTGGCATCACACTTACTCAGGAGGAATATGACAGATTTATTCAGGCGACTCAACATTGGAATATGGGCGCCTCATCTGCTTCTACAGCAAACCTTGCATCTACAGCGGGTAATCAGGCTACATCTTTTATGGCTTCTGGATCCGCAACTCCCTGGGTGGTTGACTCTGGCGCCTCCCAGCACATGACTGGTATGAGGAGATTGCTCCGCACACTTGACTCATATATTCCTCATCCATCTGTTACTTTGGCAGATGGTTCTGTGAGGAAGGTGGTAGCTAGTGGATCTGTGTCCCTTACACCAGATATTGATTTGAAATCTGTTCATTTTGTACCTGAATTTCCATTCAATTTGCTTTCTGTTGCCAAGTTGATTGACACTGTAAAATGCACAGTAACATTCGGGCCCTCTTGTTTTGTGTCAGAAAGTCTGCAAATTGAAGAAGGCTATCTATGGGCTAAAGCAATCTCCTCGAGCTTGGTTTGACAAGTTCAGTGCTGTTGTTTTACAGATGGGCTTCTCTCGTTCCATGACTGATCACTCTCTATTTTATTCAAACTCTTCTGGTGGGTCCATCATTATTTCTGTCTATGTTGATGATATTGTGATTACTGACAGCGATTCTACAAGCATATCACGTGTGAAGGAAGGACTACAACAACACTTTCACACAAAGGACCTGGGGAAACTGAGATATTTTCTAGGGATTGAGGTTCTTAGATCCCATACAGGTATAAATCTCTCCCAAAGGAAGTATGTGCTTGACTTGCTACAGGAAACAGGTATGACTGATTCTAAGCCCGTATCCACTCCTATGGATTATCACATCAAGGAGGTGGACGATGATACTGCATATTCAGATCCAGGACATTATAGGAAAATAGTTGGGAAGTTAATTTACCTAACTGTCACAAGACCTGATATTTCTTTTGCTGTTGGAGTAGTAAGTCAACATATGTGCACACCACGACAGTCACACTGGACAGCTGTATGCAGGATTCTGAGATATCTGAAAAGTGCTCATGGAAAGGGGATCACTTATTATAAACCAAAGAGTCCTCTATCTTCTTTGACTCTCACAAGTTATGCAGATGCAGATTGGGCTGGTAATCAAGTTGATAGAAGATCCACATCTGGCTACTGCACCTTTCTTGGTGATCATCTGATCACTTGGAAAAGCAAGAAACAACAAGTGGTAGCACGGTCTAGTACTGAAGCTGAGTACCGTGCTATGGCACATGCATGCTGTGAACTACAATGGATCAAATCTGTCTTATCTGAGCTGAAGATTTTGATTCAAACTCCCATGATTCTCAAGTGTGACAATCAATCTGCTATACATATTGCCAGGAATCCTGTCTTCCATGAGCGCACAAAGCATATAGAAGTTGACTGTCATTTCATCAGAGATCAGATAAAGAATGGCAATGTTATGACGCCATATGTCAAGTCTGAAGACCAACTAGCTGATATCTTGACAAAGCCATTAGGTCCAGCAGTGTTCCAGAATTTATGTGGCAAGCTGGGCATCCACAATGTGTACACTCCAGCTTGAGGGGGAGTGTTAATATATCTTTCCTTTATGTTTATTTCATATTTCATATTACTGCTGTACCTACATGTAATTTTCCCTTTACTATAAATAAGAGAGGAGAACCCTATTGGGTTCACAACGTTGCCTAGTGCAACACACAGATCCTGTCTCCCTTACGTTAACAATATGCTTTTCGCAAACCCTTTCTCACTGTGTGAAGGTTCCGACGACTGAAGACACCACCTTCTCGTTGCTTCTACGTTCAATAGTTGCTATGCTTCTGCTTGTTGACCCGCTCTAGGTGACTGAGGCACACTCAACGTTTGTTCGAGGCAAGTGTGTGTCTCGAATGTGTATATGTTCTTTCCTCAGCGAGAAGCACATGCATCCGCTTGCACCACAAGCGAGCCACTATTTTCTCTATGGCAAGTCCTTTGTGAACTGATCGTTCTGGGATAAGTTATTGATTTCTGTTTGTTCTTCTTTGATCCTTATACTGCTTGGTTTATTATTTCTTGTTGGATCTTTCCTTAAAAATCCTTCCTGTGAAATTGTGATGTTGCAATATATACCTTATCTTGCATGTTATACGATCAACTATTCCATGAATGTACACACACACACACACACATATATTGAGTCAGGCTAGAATACACTCGAGTGTACAGATCGCGCAAATACACTCAACTGTGTTTGCATATCAAGACTATTTTTTGCAAAATGTAAACCATTGATCTTCACCTTCATACTATAACTAGGCTACATATAAATTTTGAGCCCATTTGGATGAGTGTAAGCCACTCATCCAAGGGCAACAAAATCGACGCGCGAAACTAATTTGAAATGCATAATTTTTGCGGTCTTTATAAGATGACCTATAAATGTCCAAATATGCTCAAATTTTGCGTATGAGCTATTCACAAGATGTTTAAGAAGATCAATGGATTAGGTTTTTGAAAAAAACATTGCATCATGAAAAACTACTTGAGTGTATTTTGCTCCGAATACACTCGATTGTATTCTGCTTCGAATACACTCGAGTCTATTCTAGCCTGACTCTAAATATATATATATATATATATATATATTTATATTTATAGTGTGTGTGAGAGAGAGGGAGAGAGTTAGGCTAAGATAGACTCGAGTGTACTTGTGATGCTATACATTCAAGTCATTTTGTATCATTGAACCATTATTTTGAAAATCGAAACCATGGATATTCTTGGATATCATATGAATAGCGTAGACAAAAAATTGAGCTCATATGGATGCCCATAGGCAGTAGCAATGGAAACAAGTGAGGTACAAGCTTAAGCAGTCCAATCCCTTGGGCACTCAAAAATGGACCTAGGTGCCCACCTATGGATTTGAATCAAGTGGCTGCTCATGGCCCACTCAAACCCCCATGCTGCTTCCAGAAGATGACAATTTTTCCTCTCAGCGAAACCATTCTGCTGTGGTGTGCAGGAACAAGAAGTTTGATGAAGATGACTCACACTTTTACAAAGATTACTAACAAAATGTTGGATAAACTCAAGAGCATTATTAGTACGAAAGGTTGTAATGGGCTTAGAGAACTGTGTTTTAATTTCAGCAAATAAAGCTTTAATAGTATCCAAAATATGTGTGCGATTTTTGAGAAAAAACAACCAAGTAGCCATAGAAAAGTCATCTATGAAAGTAATTAACCATTGAAATCCTGATAGACATGTCACAAAACAAGGACCCCAGATATTAACATGCACCTCATCAAATAAGGAAGTAGAACCAATAGTCTTTTTACTAGGAAAAATAGAATGGGTTTGTTTGCCAAGCTGACATGCTTCACATTGAAAAATATAATCGAATACAGTAGGAAGTAAGTATCAACTTTACATCAGATGGATGTCCAAGACAATAGTGCCATTGTAAGCCAGACATAGTAGAAGACATCAAAGGGGTAGTAGCAACGTGCGGTGTATCCAACTAATATAAATCACCTGGTCCCTCGTGGCTCGAACCAATCCTCATCTTCGTGCGGAGATTCTAAAAGACATAACCAACATGGTCAAAAGTAATCGAGGACTGATGATTTTGACAATTTTGCTAACATATAGAAGATTTAATGGAAATTTTGGCACATAAAGAACATATTTCAGCAATAGATTGTTGGGTGTCTGAAAGTTCCCAATGCCATGCATTGGAGATTGAGAACCATCAATGTCCATTCAAATAAATTAATTATATATGCGTTTTTGGATTTTTTTAATAAATTAATTATATATAACATAAAAAATATATATTAAGCTCATAAATTATAAATTTCATTTGTAGAATATGTATATTTATAAATGTCCATTCAAATATATATGTACAATATATTTAAATATTCATATATGTGACTGTACACATAAACAACATATATGAAATATGTATGTGTATTGTATGTAGATATATACATATTGACATGTAAATGTATATACAATATATGCATATATGTGGAAATGTGTGTATGTAATGTCGATATATATCATATATGCATGTCCATATATATCAAAATGCATACACATAACATAGAGTATTACACATTTGAAGATGTTTGTGTATTGTATTTAAGTATACCATTAATGTATTACTATAATATATATAGATATAGATAGATATTGAAAGGTATTGATATATATACATATACATACATATGTACATGTAGGTGTGTGGGTAAGTACAAAGTTCAAATTAAAATTGAACAAATTAAATTGAAAAAAAAGTATGTAGAACTTCTAATGAAAAAAAGGCCGCTTATACCCCGCATATGCCCCGCACAGAGCCGCATAAGCGGCCATGAGCGTATCTAGGTCGCATATCCATATGCGGTCTACCAAGTGGGGCGCACCGCATATGCGGCCGCATATGCCCCACAGAACCACTTTTTGAAACACTGATGTGAGTAGACATGTGAGAGTTGATCCCACATTGCTTTAGCAGTTCTTAGGCGGAGAAGGGATTGGCTGATCTTGGGTTCAACACTATTGACCATCTGGGTCATCACTCCGAAATCACCCTTAACCTAGAGATCATAGGCCTGCTTGATTTTTTCATCAACGGTATCAACATGTGCAGGTAGGGCAACAATAATGAGATGAGAATATCTCCGTTGTGCCTTTACATATTATTCAAACGAAGCAGACCAGGTGGGGCAGTTAGACCCATCAAGCTTGACGGTCATAACACACAAGGAACGAAAGGCGTCAGTAGAAGCCATGAGGGTAACTGGTAGAAAGCAAAATAAAAGAGTCGTGACAAGACACACATAGCAGGTGTAGCCTGAGATCAGCAATAGACGAACAAAGAAACCCAATACATGAGGAAGAATCTACACCACAATGTCATTTTACAACATGTAACGTAGGCAGATAGGGGGACATGCCCCCAAGAAGAAAGAGAAACCGAGTTGAGAAGTTGAAGGGTTTAATAGAGAGACATGATGATTAGAATGGTTAAAGGATATGAACGGAGAGGGTTATGGGTGAAGAAAGGAGAAGCAATGGGTGAGGGTGGTGGTAACGGCTGTTGTGGTTGGAGGAGGGGGCTGCGACTGGTGCGGGTGGTGATAGCACTTGGAGGCAGAGTTTACGGTAGCAATAGATGGGAGGAGGGGTGATGGCGGCTGCTCCGAGAGGGGCATGAGATGTGAGCGACAGTGGTAGGAAGAAGGGCTGCTGGTGGCATCCAGAGAACGCGGTTGACGAAGAAAAGGGGTGCTGATGACTTTAGAGGGAGGGATAGGTAGCGACAACAACTAGTTCAGGGAGTTGCGGCGAGCAAGTGAGGGGGGGGGACAGGTGCAGCACTGGCGAGAAGGAGAAGGGCAGGATCGACGTCGACTGGTGGAGGGAGAAGAAACAGAGAAGGATCAGGGTCAACGACAGCTGGAATGGTGGCAAGGGCGGCGGGTGGGAGGTGCAGGAGGTGGCAACAAGCATTAGGGCTGTAAATGGAGTAAGGAGAAGGGGTGAATAGGGAAGCAGGGTTAGGGCCAGTTACGGGGGTTCAAACCGCTTTGATACCATGTGAAATAATAGGATATATTGAGATTATTTAAACAAATACAATACCTCTCTGTATACAGGATATGAGAGAGAGAGGCTAATTACAGAGATCAGCAATATGTGACTAAACTAAAGAGAAAAGCAATAGATAATACAAAGCATAATAACAGATAAGACAAAGCATTATAAATATGTTAACAAGTTCTTATCAACCACAACCTAAAATTTGGATTTTCTGTGGTTTGAACTGTACCAAACTTAACCTAAAAAATACAAAAGATAATGAGGAACTTCCACAAATCTCCGACTTTACTGATATGAATTAACCTTTTATACCAAAACTGAAAAATAACTTCTGCCTATTTTTGGTTTAGTATTGGTCTCAACCACTTATTGTACAACACTATCAGTGGTGTTATTGTGTGGCAGTGCCAGTAAGCTAGGTTCATTACATAGTTGGAAGAAGTTTGGTTTCAATTTCAAATTTCAAATTGAGTCGATAACAAATCGCTTTCATCTCCAATTTACGATATATGGGTATTCTTATTTTGTACTTAAAAACATGGAACATTTCTGAGTCGGGGCCATAAGAGTGGGCCCTAATTGTACTAAACTCTAACTAACATGGGTATATCCAATTTTTCATAAATTTCACTGAATCTTATCATAAATTTCATTGGATGGATATTTAAATTTGTTTCTTTCAAACCATTCAATATCATATTATGTCGAGCATGTCCATTATCCAGAGTTTTGCTGTCATCATTGCTATGCAGGTACTCAAGGTTCTAACTGCTATGTCAATGTAACGGCTTTGACGAAGGTGTCTATTGATGCAAATTGTATTTTTGCATGCTTATTCTTTGACACTGATTTCTCACAATATCTTTTTGCAGCTAACCTGCTTGGTGTTGCATCACACACACAAAATTTTGTTACAACCAAAGTCGATTTGGAATTCAGATGAAACACCTGATAACTACTCCTTAGTTGAACATATATTGCATCTGGAACCATTAGAAGTAAGTTTTAAAATTTCTCCATATCTGGTGGGCATTTGACTACAGTGATTTTAAGTTTTCCAGTTCTCACACCTGCTTAACCTTTCTGTTATCTGAAAATCATATCAATTTTTGTATTCACTGATGGTAAACCAGTATGGCAGTTAGCTTGATAAACTAGGGAACCATTAAGAGTTTTCCTTATCTCTAGTGCATTTGGCTCCAGTGCCTAGAGTTTGCCAACTGTGGCATCTGCATATATACCACCTTATAGCTCTTGGCATCTGTCATATGATAATAATATCAATCTAATTTCCGATGCTAAAAGAGCAATTTTTACAGTTAGCTTTTGGTAGGCTAAGGATTCTTCGAGGTAAAAGAAAGGCCTAAATTTTCATGTAAGGCCACTATTATCGACCTAACAAAAACAACATGGACTTATGATTATACCGGTGATAAGCAGTGTGTTGAAAAGCAGCTGCTCAGGCAGCCCAGACCGTTGGCCGCTCAGATCGGGCTTTAGGCGGCAGTGAGGCGGATCTCCATTAAGCGGACGCTTAGGCCCGCTCAACCCGCTTAAGCGCTCGCCTGAGCACTGCTTCCGGGAGTCCGCATGAGGCCGCTTAAGTAAAAGCAGGATCTAGGTCTACTTCCTAGATCCAAAATGGAAATGTAATGTAATTGTTAGTATGTAATATTAGACTGTCTACATTGTATAACATTATTTAACATGTTAATATGATGGTATTGTACTAAATAACTAAATATGTATCTAAATAATGCATACCAGTTAACTATTGTGCAATACTACACTGATTCAGCTTTGGCAAAACATAACTTATGTTTGTTAATCAAGGGAAGTATGTGTTTCTAATTATTAATTGAGTTATATATGTATCAAAATCATTCCTACTTCTTACAAGCTCTGTATGTATGTACTATTGCACCCATGTTACATAGTTATCATTTATGCATGCACTGCTACTGTGCTATGTAGTGTACTGAACTACTAATATATACTAAAATATTATACTTGTATCTATGCTACCTATACGTTCATATGTTTGTTTCTCTTGTAATGTAATGTGTTCAACTAATGTACTGTCTATGTAGATGTACTTTTGTAGTTTGTAATACGCACAAACTATATAATGTACATATCATGTACTGCCTACTACTGTATAATGTATATTATGTACTATGTAGTATGTACCTCTAAAGTATAATGCATATATCATGTTAAAGAGTATATATTAGCCTATTTAGTTAATAGGTTAATTAGTTAGTGAGCTTTTGTATCTCAGCCCGTTTAGATTACTTGCGTCTTAACTCTTAAGTCTTAGGGCGTCTCCCCTCTCCTATATAAAGGAGAGGGCGTCCAGTCTTGTATCCATTCCATTGCATTCAATATTATTATTTTCAACATGGTATCAGAGCGGTGAACAGTAACATCGGCGTGAACAATAACGACGGTGTGAACAGTAACTCCGGCGGTGAACAGTACGAGGCGTAAACAGTAACTCCACGTGAACAGTACGCGTCATGAACAGTAATTCCTACGTGAATAGAGCGCGTTTGCTCCTGAGGGAAACCTAGCCGCCGCCCCTCTTCCCTCTCCTCTCTGGCGCGCATACAACCCTAGCCGCCGTCGCTCGTCTCTTCCAGAGAGCAACCGAGGGGGAAAACCCCCGCCTGCGGGTGGCCGTCGCCATTGCCATGGCTTAGGCCGGCTACCCGCTAGGCAATTTTGGCCTCCATGGCTCTCCTTCCACTTTCACATAGATCAGTACGTCGGCGCTAATTCCCGACCTACGATCTATGTTTTCCAAATCCAAACCTTACCGCCGCTGATCTCCTTTCCAGCCATCACATATCCACTGCCATCGTTGCATCATTACCCACCGCCTTCCACCTCTGCTGCCTGTATTCCACGAACAGCAGCAGCGCCGCTATATTCCCAGCCCCTCCGATCGACATCCGTCCAGCAACAATCCTGCCGCCGACCAACAACCATGACCGCCGGCCTCCAAGCAGCCAACTCTGCGCCTTCGCCGCCTGTCGACGCCACTATCACCATCTAGTAGCAGCCATCATCGCCATCAAGCAGCAATCGGCCTCCGCCAACTTGCTACCCGCCATCCAGAAAGATCTCAGTACTACCGACATCAACTCGGTAGTACCGAGTTCTGCACAGGCCATCTCCTGACGTCCTCATCATCAACCTTCATCGTCGCTAGTGGAGAGGTTCCGCCCTTGACTCCGCATGCATCCTCTTGGCATGCAATATCTCTGGAGCCGTGCAGGAGACCCTTTGTCATCTCATTCGTTACGACCAAGTGCTACATCAACTGAGTGACATAATCCGACCATTTTTTTTGCTACATCCCGCAAGCTGTTGCTCTTCATCACCTTCCCGACTATTATCTTCATCACTCCACCATCACCTCCCATCTATGTCTACTCCCAGTTATTAATTCCCCTCATATTCATTATGCCTATTCAGATCCTTGATCGGTCATATCTTTGTTAATCAGATCCAAGTTTTAGCCTAACAAATCCCTTTTCGGGTCGGGATTAGATCCATTTAATTTTTCTATCTGGATCTTACATTGACCCATTTAGCATATTCTCTCCGGTTATCGATTTCATTCTCCACATATTATACATCTCCATATACACATATTATACATCTTCACCGAAGCAATGCTATTGAGCCAAACACTATAAATAGAAGAAGAGGAAGGCCTAAATTAACATGGGATGAGCTTATAAAGAGAGATTTTGAATCTCTACATCTCAATCAGAATATGACCCATGATAGAGCTGAATGGAAACGAAGGATCCATGTAGCCGACCCCAACATAGTTGGGATTGAGGCTTAGATGAAGATGATGATGATGATATACACAAATTTCTCTCAAATCCACTAATTCCTTTCCCACCCACCCATATCATGTGTGTATCCCTTTCCACAGTGAGGGGGGTCATATGTCCATTTCTCCACACCAAACACTCACTCTCATTGTGTGCGGGGGGGATAGAGAGGAGAGGAAGAGATGAGAAGAGAGAGAGAGTGAGAGAATATGTATGAGAGAGAGAGTATGAGAAGAGTGATATATGTATTCAGGCTATATATGTTTCAGGCTATTATCTTCATGGAGCTTCACATTGTTCAGCACATATGTTCTCTACTATCATTCAACAATGAAGGATCTTCATTCAGCATCAACACCGAGCTATCCGCGTTCGTACTGCGTTATGTACATCAAGTGTTGCTGGTGTACTTCAGCTGCATTCACATGAAACAGATGGGTGCTTCTTCAGATTTTCAGAAGCTCAACAAGCCTGCCAATCTACTTCTGTAAGGTTGATTCATCCAGTTTATCTTCACCGAGCTGCTTCATCACGTCTTCTCCGAGCCGCATCTGCTATTTTGACATCACCTGTTGCTGATCTACTTGGGACTTTCCTTGATGGATGATCTCCTTTCCCATCAAGCCCCTAAGGTTCACGCGTCAGAATTTTATGGTACCTGCATCGTATCACCAGCATATCGTCCGTTCATGTTCGTGCCACGTTATGCACGTCTTCTCAAACAATTCGAAGATTCCTCTATTGCTACATCGACATTGGGCATCCACGCTCATGTCACGTTAAGTACGTAATCCAATGAAGATGGCGTAGTGATGGTGTTGAGGATCGTCTGTTCCAAGTGGTGAATTACTGTTGTAGTATCAGGTTCCATTCTGTAGATGCTATTCATTCCAGATGCACTCCAAAGACCTTCATCAAAGCTCGAGGATCTCCAGCGTGCAGAATACAATTTCAAAGAAGAGAGGCATTGTCACTACGTGGTTCAGGGGGAGTATCAATTTTGTATGGGGAGTGGTATTTATCTTTTATCTTTCATCTATCATTTCTTTTATCATTTTATCGAGTCTTGTAACCTCCAAGCTTTGGACATGTTTTCACCCATGATCCAGCTTGAGGGGGAGTGTTAAAGAGTATATATTAGCCTATTTAGTTAATAGGTTAATTAGTTAGTGGGCTTTTGTATCTCAGCCCGTTTAGATTACTTGCGTCTTAAGTCTTAGGGCGTCTCCCCTCTCCTATATAAAGGAGAGGGCGTCCAGTCTTGTATCCATTCCATTGCATTCAATATTATTTATTTTCAACATATCATATACTGCCTGCTACTATATATTCATGTACTATGTAGCATGTACCAGTAGTGTATATATATCATGTATTGGCTACTGTTGCATATAACTATTTAATATATTACTACATTGAGTATGTTATTATTGAGTTAATTCAGTTATCTATATTCATCACAAGGTTTATATATGTATAAAAGTTCCTTAAAAATATGTCATTCATATACATATATGTGTAATTTTCTATAGTATTATATATGAATTGAGGTACCCACTTTTTCAAAAAGCACCCGCTTGAGTGCCTTCCTGGCGCTCAAGCGGCCACAAGGTGATGTCCGCATGCCTCCCACTTCCCCCGTTTTGAAACATTGTGTTAATATATGTCATATTTATTCTATTTTGTAATTTCTATATCCTGCTGGACCTCTATGTAAATTATCAAGTTTCTCTTTATTAATAAAAAGGGAGAAGGCATATTGCCTCTTCCAACGCTGCACTGCACATTGCATTGCGGCTCCTCATTCTACATGGTATCAGAGCAGGGGATCCAAACCTAACCCTACCAGCGCCGCCGCCGCCCCTCTCCCACCCAGCGCCGCAGTCGCAGGCGCAACGCGCAGGACAGCAGCCCGCCGCCGGCCGACAGCCGTCGGCCAGCAGTAGTCGCGGGGGCGCCGGTCGGCCGGCCGCCGCGCGCCGCCTCCAAGGGGAGGATAGCCGCCGCCGGCCCAAGGCGGGCGCAACAACCGCCTCCCGGACCAGGCGCCGCAGCCATAGTCCCCCCCTCTCCTCTCTCTCCGGATCGTCAGGTCCTTCGGTTGATCCAACGTATTTCTAAATCCCAAATCGGAGGGTCCATCGGTACATAGGAAATTCCTAATCACATCTCCTCCATGTATGATTAGGGAATTTCAGTTGGGGGTTGTGGATGCGTCAGATACACATTTGATTATTCTGTGACGTGACGTGTATCTTTCCGTCACACATATCTTCTTGTGACGTGTATCAATCCGTCACTCTTCTTCTCGTTAAATCATGGAGGACACCAAGGCATCTACCATCTACAATGAGATGTCTCCTATCCCCTCCATCAAGCTGAATGGGAAGAACTACCTCTTATGGATGAATGCGGTCCATACTGTATTGGAGTCATGACGAGACATGTTGATTCTGATCCTCCTGCGCTCACTGACAAAGGCCATGCTGAATGGAAGCGCCATAACAGTCTGGTGAAGACTTGGTTGTGGGGGAGCATGTAACCTGGGATTGTCTTGAGGTTCATGTTCTACACTACAAACTTTTTATTAGCCATGTTGATTACATATGCACCCTACCAAAGAAGATATGAATCAGATCGGCAAACACAGATCAAGGGGCATCAAATCAGACTTTGTAGCAAAGATTCAGACTTTTTCTCACCAAGGGAGACTTTTCCTTCAATAATCAGACAAGGTACAATAGACAACCTTGCAATCGGATCTTTGCACACTTTGTAGAAGCCGTGAACCTTGAAATCAGGCTTTTTAGCCTTGAAAATAGAC
This sequence comes from Alisma plantago-aquatica, assembly GCA_963693085.1. NCBI lineage: Eukaryota > Viridiplantae > Streptophyta > Magnoliopsida > Alismatales > Alismataceae > Alisma > Alisma plantago-aquatica. The sequence goes on from OY856411.1 coordinate 15,944,345, forward strand.
TTTTTCAGACTTTATAGCAGCTGTGCTGTAGTACTCCATGGGTATAGTAGCTAGGGAGAATGGACAATGCTTCCTCATCGGATTACCTATGTCCATGACCTTCTAGGGCAAGGTAGTAGGGGCAGGGGTACCCCCTATGGACCAGATTTGAGGGTGGAAAACAACCCTTAATCCCTTTTGTTGAAGCCAAACTTCTTGTTGCAATAAAAGACTGTTGCCAACATCCCGATGCAACACTGATTTGAAGAAGAAAAAAAGGGTGTCGCAGCTGGCCACCACCATCGTGGGGCTGTTAGGACCAAGGGGATACAACACCCATACTTGTTAAGGCTATCGCCTAGGCGCGCCTAAGCGGCCGCCTAGGCAGCAAGGCTTTCTAGGGTGGTGCGCTTTGCCCTGCGCTTTGCCCAATTTGCCGCCTTATGTTATTTTCATGCAGCATTTCATGATTTTTAATGGTCAAATGACGTGTCCTAGTGTTCAAAACGTACATTCTTGTGCTTGTTACATGCCAACTATCATTTTTAATATAATTATTTCTATTGATAAGCATTTCCTAGATTTTCATATTTGGCCTTGTTGCCTTAAATTCAGTTTTTGTATAATGGCTATATTATTAAAGACAACCAATACTTAACGACAGATTAATCTTTATTTATGTACTAAATCTCAACCTCTTACATTATTTGGAATTATCTTCTTCTTGTTTTGTCAATGCTAAGTAATTTTTTTTAGAAAATATTATTTTGCATGCCTCTTACCAAAATACATTTGTATGTCATTGAGTTAGCCATAAATTTATGTACTTCACATATAATTGTGAAATAAATGTATATGAAGGGAGAAACATTTCAGAAAATCATTAAAAATTACCTACAGATTAAATGTACTAATATTTTAGCTTTTTTAAAGCCGCCTAGGCGACGCTTAGTCGTGACTAGTCACGACTAGTCACAAGGCTCTCTACCTGAACGCCGTGTCGCCTTGCCGCCTTGAAGTATGACGACACCCAAAAGGACTGATCCGGAATCCCGGACCATTTCCTCTCTGATACGCATCAGTCGATATACATAATTTAATAGACAACTATGTTGCTAAAAAAATCTGGAAGGAGTGGAGGTTATTAAAGTCATTTGGACAGTTTAATATCTGCCACCGAGATGAAAAGAATTGGACAGTTTCCACTTTTACATTGGACAGGAGGCTTTCCTCAATCAAAGTCAGTGTTATCCAAAAAAATGGTAATAATCATCCAATTGTTACCTATTGATGTTGTTAATATATCTTTACTTATATCTTTACTTTGTGTTTATTTCATATTTCATATTACTGCTGTACCTACATGTAATTTTCCTTTTACTATAAATAGAGAGGAGAACCCTATTGGGTCTCTCACGTTGCCAGTGTGCAACAACGCTCCATCCGTCTCTTCCGTCTTTCTCTAGGATTCAACAGTCCACCTTTGAGTCTGTTGATCCTACTCCTGTTGTTCCTTCTGGAGATTCTCATGCCTCCATTGCTGCAGCAGTTCGCGGAGGACGACCTGCACCTACACCAGCTGACAGACCTGGCTTGGGCAGAGGACGTGGGACTCGTCCTCGATGCACTTTCTGTGACAGACCGGGACACACTGTTGAGAAATGCTGGAAGAAACATGGGCGACCTGCCGCCCCACCTGTTGGAGCTGCCAACTGTGCTACTTCTGACTCTACTACTGCGAGCTCGAGTTCCTCTGGCATCATACTTACTCAGGAGGAGTATGACAAGTTTATTCAGGCAACTCAACATTGGAGTATGGGCGCCTCTTCTGCTTCCACAGCAAATCTTGCCTCTACCGCCGGTAATCAGGCTACATCTTTTATGGCTTCTGGATCCGCAACTCCCTGGGTGGTTGACTCTGGTGCCTCCCAGCACATGACTGGTATGAGGCGATTGCTCCGCACATTTGACTCATATATTCCTCACCCATCTGTTACCTTGGCAGATGGTTCTGTGAGGAAGGTGGTAGCTAGTGGTTCTGTGTCCCTTACACCAGATATTGATTTGAAATCTGTTCATTTTGTACCTGAATTTCCTTTCAATTTGCTTTCTGTTGCCAAGTTGATTGACACTGTAAACTGCACAGTAACATTCGGGCCTTCTTGCTTTGTTTTACAGGATCTCAAGAGTTTGAAGATGATTGGTGGGGGGCCTAGGAAAGGTGATCTCTACCTCTTTCCTGGTGATTATCTACCTCGCCATCCACCTCCTGCTCCAGTTTCCTCCGCCATGCTGAGTGGTTCCCCCTTGTTGTGGCATTGCCGATATGTCCATCCTTCCTTAGAAAGCTTGAAGAAATTGGAACCCGATCTAGCTCATGTGTCCTCATTAGAGTGTCAGTCCTGTCAGTTGGGCAAACATCATCGGTTGTCCTATCCTGTTCGTGTCAATAATCGGGCTTCTAGTCCGTTTGAGTTAGTCCACAGTGATGTATGGGGTCCTGTTAAAAACAAGAGTTATAATGGTTTTAGCTATTTCATTTCTTTTGTGGATGATTACTCTCGCATGACATGGATTTATCTTTTAAAAAGTCGTGAATCTGTGCTTTCCATTATCAAACATTTTCATAAACAAATTCAAGTTCAATTTAACTGCAATATCAAAATTTTTCAATCTGATAATGCCCTTGAGTATGTTCAGAAAGCGATGAATGAGTTTTGCAGTTCGGTTGGTATGATTCATCACACCTCTTGTCCTCACACTCCTATGCAGAATGGTGTTGCTGAGCGAAAGAATCGCCATCTCTTGGATATCACTAGGTCTATCATGTTTGAATCCAATGTGCCTAAACGTTTCTGGTCTGAGGCTCTTCTCACTGCCTGTTTTTTGATTAATCGGCAGCCCTCTTCTGTTTTGCATGGGCGCACTCCCTTTTCTGTCTTACGCCCTATGGATAAACCGTTTCATGTTCTGCTTCGGGTTTTTTGGTTGTACATCCTTCGTTCATAACTTTGATCCCAAACAAGACAAACTCTCTCCTAGGTCCTTGAAAACCTTGTTTCTTGGTTACTCTGGTATGAGTAAAGGTTACAAGTGTTATTGCCCGAGTTTGCGTCGTATGTTTGTTTCTAAGGATGTCACCTTTCATGAAACCAGTCCATATTTTGCACATGCTATGAGCAAGGGGGAGCAATTGAGTGAGGGAGTGCCACCCGCAATTCAAAGTGAGGGAGTGCCACCTATCATTGTTGAGGACATACCGCATGATCCACCTACCATTCAACCCTATACCCAGGTTTATCACAGGCGAGGTAGACAGGATCCAGATGAGGTAGCGACACAAGTCCATGAGCCTCCCTCGCCATCTTCTACTTAAGAGATTCCTGCAGAGGCTTCTGACCTTGATCTTCCTATTACTGTCCGGAAAGGTATACGTTCATGTACTATTCGTCATCCCATATCAAATGTATGTTGTTTGTCGCACTTATCTACACAGGCTCGTGCATTTGCTGTTGGGATGGACTCCATTAAGATACTAAGAAACCACTTAGAGGCTTTAAAGGACAATGGCTGGCAGCAGGCAATGCAGGTGGAAATCTCTGCTCTGATTGACAATGGCACATGGGATCTTGTTACTTTACCTGCGGGCAAGAAAGTTGTGGGCTGTAGATGGGTCTTTACAGTCAAACACAACCCTGATGGATTGATTGAGCGGTTGAAGGCCAGATTGGTAGCAAAAGGCTACACACAGACATATGGAGTGGACTTCTTTGAGACTTTTTCTCCAGTTGCTCGTCTCAATTCTGTGCGGATCCTTATATCTCTAGCTACTACCTTTGATTGGCCTCTTTTCCAGCTGGATGTCAAGAACGCCTTTCTTCATGGAGATCTTCAAGAAGAGGTGTATATGGAGCAACCACCAGGTTTTGTTGCTCAGGGGGAGTGTCAGAAAGTCTGCAAATTGAAGAAGGCTATCTATGGGTTGAAGCAATCTCCTCGAGCTTGGTTTGACAAGTTCAGTGCTGTTGTTTTACAGATGGGCTTCTCTCGTTCCATGACTGATCACTCTCTATTTTATTCAAATTCTTCTGGTGGGTCCATAATTATTGCTGTCTATGTTGATGATATTGTGATTACTGGCAGCGATTCTACAGGCATATCACGTATGAAGGAAGGACTACAACAACACTTTCACACAAAGGACCTGGGGAAGCTGAGATACTTTCTAGGGATTGAGGTTCTTAGATCCCATGCAGGTATAAATCTCTCCCAGAGAAAGTATGTGCTTGACTTGCTACAGGAAACGGGTATGATTGATTCTAAGCCCGTATCCACTCCTATGGATTATCACATCAAGGAGGTGGAAGATGATACTGCATATTCAGATCCAGGTCATTACAGGAGAATAGTTGGGAAGTTGATTTACCTAACTGTCACAAGACCTGATATTTCTTTTGCTGTTGGAGTAGTAAGTCAACACATGTGCACACCACGACAGTCACATTGGACAGCTGTATGCAGGATTCTGAGATATCTGAAAAGTGCTCCTGGAAAGGGGATCACTTATTATAAACCCAAGAGTCCTCTATCTTCTTTGACTCTCACAGGTTATGCAGATGCAGATTGGGCTGGTAATCAAGTTGATAGAAGATCCACATCTGGCTACTGCACCTTTCTTGGTGATCATCTGATTATTTGGAAGAGCAAGAAACAACAAGTGGTAGCACGGTCTAGTACTGAGGCTGAGTACCGTGCTATGGCACATGCATGCTGTGAACTGCAATGGATCAAATCTGTCTTATCTGAGCTGAAGATTTTGATTCAAACTCCCATGATTCTCAAGTGTGACAATCAATCTGCTATACATATTGCCAGGAATCCTATCTTTCATGAGCGCACAAAGCATATAGAGGTTGACTGTCATTTCATCCGAGATCAGATAAAGAATGGCAATGTGGTGACGCCATATGTCAAGTCTGAAGATCAACTAGCTGATATCTTGACAAAGCCATTAGGTCCAGCAGTGTTCCAAAATTTATGCGGCAAGCTGGGCATCCACAATGTGTACACTCCAGCTTGAGGGGGAGTGTTAATATATCTTTACTTATATCTTTACTTTGTGTTTATTTCATATTTCATATTACTGCTGTACCTACATGTAATTTTCCTTTTACTATAAATAGAGAGGAGAACCCTATTGGGTCTCTCACGTTGCCAGTGTGCAACAACGCTCCATCCGTCTCTTCCGTTCACAGATGTCTTGTTGGCATTAAAGTCAAACCCAAAGGATGTTGAAAGCTCTTGGGGTTCAAACACAAAAAGGTTAATTACAACTTGCTTAAAAGAATAATGCAGTAGAAATGTAAATCAAGCAATCGATAATGAAGCAACCACAATAGACACAATGATTTATAGTGGTCCCGGCTTGAAATGCTGAAGCTCTACTATTACCTACTTGTTTCCAACCAAGATTTCTTAACCTGTAATTTGTTACCTTTTCCTATACCGATACAAAATTGTAATTACCAATGTCTTTTGGATCACGACGAACCTCCTTTTCTAGATCAAGGAAAACTATCACCTTCCTTGCGGTGTCCCGGAAGACCATTCTCGAACAAGATTGGAAGAAAGAAAGTACACCAATCTCACAAGATTTACATTTTGGATGCTAATGAACAATTGATAATCAACTCACATGGGTTCAGGAGAGACTCCTATGCTAGATTAGGCTTAGATTTGCTTGAAAGTAGATGGAGATAATAAACTGATGTTCTAAGCTCAATCGGATAGCAGGTAAAGGAATTTCTCAAGTGTGCTTTGGGCGTCAACATGACACTCCTATAGATAGGAATCACTTAAGAATAGATGACTGTTGAGAGTGTTTCAGACGAGTTTAGTGCTTAATTAGCTGTTATGATAGCTAGTGGTGTTAAAACAGCTAATTGTGCACGAACTAATTTTTTTTACAGAAAAGACGTTCCGGTAGAATTGCAATCTAACAGAAAATGAGTCTGACTTAGAAAACTCTAAATTTTGGCAAACTGCTTGAACACTTTTGCAATCAAAGCTACCTATCCTAATGGGTGTATACAAGTGTAAAGCTAGGTTTAAGATTGTTATTGACTGTTCATCACTTCTTCTTATATGATTATTATCAAGTTGTACAATTGCAGCAGTACAAGTCGTAATTGCAGTCACAACTTGATTCATAAGCAGCCAAACACAAATTATTGCACACACAGCTTCATCGGATCTTGTTCGAGTTGATCACCTGAAAGCCTTAATACTCATATTAATAAAACAAATGAGAAATGTTTGCACCATTAAAATTTAAGTGTGCAATCAAAGTTACCTATCCTAATGGGTGTATACAAGTGTAAAACTAGGTTTAAGATTGTTATTGACTGTTCATCACTTCTTCTATCATTCTTATCAAGTTATACAGTTGCAGCTGTGCAAGTCATAATTGCAGGCACAACTTGATTCATAAGCAGCCAAACACAAATTATTGCACACACAGCTTCATTGGATCTTGTTTGAGTTACTTGATCACCTGAAACCCTTAATACACATATTAGTAAAACAAATGAGAAATGTCTAACATCAAAATTTAAGTGTGCATATCTAAAAAGCCAACAATGACATCTGTTTTCTCAAAATCTCCTTGAATTAACATAATAAATCTGTTTCGGCAATAAAACTCTATGGCAACATTAAGGGGGGATCTTTTGGTCTGTCCTTCAGTCAGATGATATTTGTATGGTATAGCTGATTATAAAAAATAAACCCAAGTCATTTTTGTGTTTTTTATGTAGATTTTTTTCTCTGGTTTATTCTTTTTGAAAATGATGACTTGACTGGGTTTTCTTGCATGACATTTTATCTACACCTCTATAAGTCACCTCTCCTACTTAATTAATGTCCAGGTGAACATGTTTCGTGGATTTTCATTGCCTGGATCACCTCAGTTCCAACAAGTGTTTGGAGGACAGTTCATTGGACAGGCATGCTTTTTCTTTTCCTAGTTGTGATTATATTTTTGACATTTTTTCATCTCTTTATTAATTAAATTATAGTCTGTCAACAGTTCAGGATTGTACATATTTGAAGAGTTGTGTACGGTCATTTATATATTTTCGATCACAGTCCAACAATGTACAACTGTGGCTCCTATAGTGGGGAGGGCCTATGGTTTTCGTTCATATGTATGAAGGAAGGGCCGTAAAGGACATCCTGACCAGAACACAGTCGTAGCATAGGAAATATCAGCATGGGTATATAAGTAGCTGAGATTCCAAAACTTCAAGAAAGTTTTCGCTGCTGAATATATTAATGACAAAGAATACTATCCTCTTGTAAATGAATCTATAGCATATGGGCTTGAAGAAAACTGACACAAGTTTGACAATTTGAATCCAATGCCATAAACATTAGCTATTGTAATTTTTGAATCAAATAGCATAACTGTTAACCGAGATGATCATTTTTCTTTCTGTAGGCACTGGCAGCAGCTTCTAAAACTGTTGATTGCTTGAAACTTGTACACAGCATGCATGCTTACTTTATTCTTACAGGAGATAAAGAGTGTATGTCAATAGTTCTACCTGTATTCATTTCCTTTCTTTAAACTTTTTTCTCTTATTAAAAATTGATCGCTTACGGATAATTAGTTGAATGGTTATTGCAAACAAAAAATCTGAAAGAGAACTATTAGAATGTGTGGTATTCAACCCAAAACCAATTGGCAATGGGTGAAGGGACCACACACCTTATAAGCCCAGGACCTTTGCCAGAGGGGTGAAGGGACCACACACCTTATAAGCCCAGGACCTTTGCCAGAGCTCAGCGGTGTGGGACAATTCTAACATCCCCCCTCAAGTGCAGCCACTTTTGTGTGCTTGCACTTGTTCTTTTTTTTTTTAGGTAGGGTGTGGTCCTCACACTTGTCTCGTGGGGTCCACTCTGATACCATATTAGAATGTGTGGTATTCAACCCAAAACCAATTGGCAATGGGTGAAGGGACCACACACCTTATAAGCCCAGGACCTTTGCCAGAGCTCAGCGGTGTGGGACAATTCTAACAAGAACCATTTGTCATGCCTTTTTCTTCAAGAGGATAAGACCTCTTCTAGGCAATCTAGTATTGAGCAAGCACACCAATTAAGTTTTCGAGTCTTGTCCACAAATTGCCTCACTACTCCAATACCAAAAGAGTGCAGAGATATGGCACAAGTTTTTCCCAACATGGGATCTATATCCCTTAAATATGTGAGGACCCCGATGGTATCTAAGATGTATTTTCTTAATGACTACTATGCAATGATGAATATGAAACACCAATGCAGAATAGGTAATTCATATGACTGAGGTCTGTTGTACAAAGTGTGCATAAAAAGTCCATAGAATGCAATATGTCACATACATCACTCCTAAGGAGGAGCATATAGCGCCAATGTCATCTGTGTTAAGATCCTAATACAGGTTTTCTTAAACTTATCATACTATGCTCTCATGGACTTTGCTTTAGCCCAAAAACAACCTTAATGCAGTCCAAACTCCCACTCCCCCCAAGTTTAACCCAAATGTGATTGTAGAGGACGTACATTCACTTAGCGTGTGATAAGTGCTAAAGTCTGGGCAACAATAATAGACTACAGGTACAAGAGATCCGATCATGTGATGTGTCATTGTTAGGCTGTGTGATACGTCCACACTCTGTGTCAAAGTTAGGATAACAATGACAAAGTATAAGTACGGGAAACCGGATCACACGCCCTGCCATCGACAGGCCAAAGACACCAAAAAAGAAGATTATTGGGGGGAAGGGGTTGAACAATGGGGAGATCCACAAGACCCTCTAAATAAAACAAGTCAAGGAATATGTTTCATTTAGTGGAAATGGCCAAGATTGGCCAAGAAAAAAGGCATTGTACAACTTCTTCAATAAAATGCCTAGGGAATTGTGCTATTGAGAAGATCACTGGCCTTGGAAAAGAAAGAAGACTTTAGAGGGAGAAAAGGAAATGGGGTGGGAGCGGGGGGGGGGGGGGGGGTAGAAAGGGGAAGGGGGTGGCAATGAGAGAGGAGGCCAACTTCAACTGGAAGAAAGGACTTAGCTCTAGGGTTCCTTATCTGTTACCATGTTGAGAAAACAAAAGTTGTATATTGCATAAAAAGAAGTGCTTGCTTATCTATATGAACAGGGTAAACGAGCCAACTCAAATAACATAACGAGGGGCTAAAGACAGGAACTGACAAAAAAACAACTAGCTGGATAGGATAACTAAGACTATAAGTATATCTCAATAATAAGTATAAAAAGTCCTCAAGATAGACATTGAATTTTTGGCAAAAAGTAAGACAAACTAGAAAACACCATTAATAACGACATTAAACAACATCATTAAATTTGGACCGTTCTCTCATAAACGAACCTTGGTACTGATACATAGTCCCCAAGACCCACAAAAGGACCCAAGGTGGAAGATAACTCAAGGCATTCCCAGTGGCTAAATAGATTTGTGAGTATGGAAACAACATTACATTTCTAACTCCACATAACAAAATTCTGTCCTAAAGGTACAAAAGGTTGTGGCGAGTTTTGTGTTTTGAGGTACAGTGGGATAATCGACCTAAAGAAACCTTCAACCATAAATGACCTTTTTCTTCCAGACGATAAGTCCTCTTATAGGCGATCTCAATATATTTGAGTCTTGTCGAAAAATTGTTTGGCTACTCCAATACCAAAAGAATTATGTGCACGAGCAGAGATAAGGCATAGAAGTTTCTCAACATGTGATCTATATCCCTTAAGCTTGAGAGGATCACGATGATAAAAAAGATGAACATTTGTATTGAGGGGAAAAGTCATTGGCTCCATGGTTTAAAACGGTCGAAAGCTCAACATTTCCATTTCGACGAGTATCGGACATAGAAATGCACCTCCCTACGAACAAATTAGTAAATTTTGAGATTTTGCCAAGGGGGGCAAAATCCGACAAAACAAAACAATTTCTGCAAAAAAAGCCCAGTTTGGGCATGCATTTCATGAAACATTCCCGAAAGGGGTTCACAATTTCAAGAAACAACCGCCCAAAGCTTGCTGCACTTAAAATGTTACTTCTTTGGTGATTTTTTTTTTGCATTCTCTTGCTCGTGAAGGCTTTCTTCTTCGGATCTAAGGTAAGCTTCCTCTTTCTCCTTCCCATCTACACATGTTTCTTTCACTTTTTAACATTATCTTCATATGAATTATGTAACACGTAACAAATGTTGAATTTATAAATAAATATCTTATATGAGATGATTTTAGTGACAGTAGATTACAGATATCTTACTTGAAATGTTAAACTATTAATATATGATTTAGACCCTAATAATGAAAAAAATCTAAAAAATTTAAAATCGTTATGGATGATGTTAAGTTACATGCATCAAATTTCAACTACATGTATATAATTAAATGTATTCAATTTATATATTTCTATATATTAGACTATTTGTATCAACTAGTTTTAGTAATTTATATCTATTTTATGAACAATTTTAGACCTAAATTGAGAAGCATTTTGGTATTTTCAGTCTTTGATGATCTATACCATAAGCTATAAAGCATCAATTGAAATTGATTATTAACGTGGTATTCTATAAACGAATTCCTTCATTGTGTTATTGAAGATGTCATTGAAATACCCATTGAAAAAACAGTTTCATATGTTTTTACTCACACATGTAAGAGCCCCCACCCAATACCAACATATGATATTATTGCAATATTAGGTGTATTTATGTATGTAACTCATCCTTGTAAAATTTGTAACTTAATTCCTTTATTTGGTCATCGAAATGTGTGTCGACATCTTGCGTCGGCAAGAGCGGAAATGTCGATTTTGGTAAATTTCTGTTTCTGAGCCATTGGAAACGACGTCGAAATCGAAATTTTGAACCATGGCTGGCTCACATCATTCATGCCATCGCTTGCATAATATCTAAGATGTATTTCCGTGATGACAACTATGCTATAATGAATATGAAACACCAGTGCAGATTAGGTAACTCATATGACTGGGGTCTGTTGTTACAAAGTGTGCATAAAAAGTCCATGGCATCAGATATGCCATAATGCCACTACTACTGAGGAGTATTTTTCATCACAGTATTCTGTGTTAAGAACCCAATAGCAGTTTTCTTAAACTTATCAAACCATGCTCATGTCTCATGGACTTTGCCTCCACCCCCACCCCCATCCACCCCCTCTGCACAGCACAAAAAAAGAACGAACCCAATAGCAGTTTTCTTAAACTTATCAAACCATGCCCATGTCTCACAGACTCCACCCCACCCCACCCCTTCTGAACAATAAAAAAAAGAGAAACGAATCAAGGTGCTTGAATATGGACTGTCTCAACAAGATCTCTTTGTTCTGGGAATTTTCTTGAAATCGATTTGAGCATGTTACCCCAAGTAGGAGTGTCTGAGTGTTAAGAGAGACACTGAAGAGGTCTCAAAACAGTCCATTTCATTAGATTGAGTATTTCCTTAAGATTATAAGTGAGTTTCCAACCGGTCCACTAATCCATCACGCGTGCATTTTACAGTAACATCCACGACAACCAACGACTTTAACATCTGCGAACACAGTGATAGACTCCCAGGTTCCGCGTGTTAGAAAGTCCAACATTTCATCTTGCATAACATTTTCCCATGGAGGATGTTGTAATGCTTCATTATGGTTTTGAGGGACTGGGACACTGTAATAGATAGAGTGAAATTGTCTACAGGAAAATTCACTTTTCACAAAGGTCACATTGAAAGAGGGCACTGGATATTTTGTTGTATGCTAAATTTTCGTCACTTTAAATACTAAATGTGTTAATTCCTTTATTATCTTCATTTCCTTATGTTGTACTAACAGGCTAGTAATAAAGTTCTACCATGTTGCAGTACCAATCATCTATCAAGTTCATCGGTTGCGTGATGGAAATAGTTTTGCTACACGAAGAGTAGATGCCACTCAACGAGGAGTCGTTATATTTACATTACTTGCATCATTCAAAGTAATTGGCCATTTATTAATTTACAACATCCTATGCCTTTTGCAGTTGCTTTCAGTCTTAACAGAATTTACTTGGCAGAGATGTAATGAAGTCTATAAACGGAATTAATATTATTGCTACTATTGACCTTACATGATATGTGAAAGGTGGCATGCAATCAATATTTATTTCCATGAATATGATAAACCCATAATTATTCTGCTACAGTTCTGGAGTTTCCGGGGTTGCTGGAAGATTTGTTTCAGGACTGGTAGCAGGCTTTACATCTTGCAAGCATTTGTTTGAAGTTGTAAGATTTTTTAATTTGGTCACTAATTGCATGCAGAGTGAAGAATCAGGTCTCGAACATCAGGTTGCCGCAATGCCCAATGTTTCTTTACCAGAAATGGTACTGGATTTTGGTATTTCCGAATCGTTCCGATTGCCTGCTATCATCTCATGACTGCATATTGACTACTGTAACAACTGCAGCTTCTGTCATTGGATGAAATCAGGGAGAGACGGATGATAGACCCTCGTCTTCCGATGTGAGTAATAAGTATTATAGTCTCTGGGATATATTTACAAAGTTTCGATATCCTTCGTGTCTTCCTGTATGATCGACTTTAATTGTTGCTGAACCTTACAAAATGCACTGTTTTCCTTGGAGTATAGTGGGGCAATGAAAAAATAAATGAATAAAATATAATACAGAAAACCGTTTCCAGAATCAACATTTTCTTTTGGTTTCAAGGTACACTTTTTCATTGTTGTCAGTGAAGTAGTTTCTTATTGTTATGCATTTAGTGCTAATAGGCCTAGGGTTTATCGTTATAGTCATTCAATCAGCTTAACTCATATAATTACTCCCTCCATCTATACACTCTTTTAATGTAGTATACATCCCTATTCCTAAGTATCATATCAATTGTAATTCTAGTTGACTAAGGTTGTCTCCATGCTCCAGTTTGGCTGCTGCTGCTGGTGGTGGTTGGGGGGGGGATTGGTTGGTTAGAGGGCTTATCCTTCTGTCTCTAATTCTACAGCCTTTTGCTTTAACCTTATTAGTTGCTTATCTGATTATGCCATTCAGTTACATTTGATCTCTCTCTCTCTCTCTCCCCGACACACACACACACACAAATTGTAATGAGAGAATGGGAAGCATTTCAGTAATTCTAATTTAAAGTCTGTTTCTAGATCTAACTTGATGGATGAAAATATTTCATTTTATTCAGTATCTATGGCTTGAAAGTCAATGCATTGCGTTCGTTAAAACCCATTGCTACACTTGATATACATATCTAATGATGTTTTCTGTAGGTAGATAAATGCAATGGTTTAGCTTATGTTGGTGGAGTTGGATCATGAGAAACTGACCACTTAGGAGAATTATTCAGACATGTATATCATGTAGGTAGGTTAGTGAGAGGTCCATTGCTATGCATGATCCATACCTTGCTCTCACGACCAATTCCTACTAGATTGCCATAACACTTGCCACCTGCATCCCGCCTGCATATTCACACACAGATACTTAAAAAGAGATTCGATCCTATGTGTAGAACATTTCCTTTACATAGTTTTTATGTTAGGGTATTTTAGAAATAATTTTAATGATCTAATGTGATGGATGTAAAATTTTCTATTTAGATAGGCAGTGTTACAAAATGATTCGAATAAAAAACATAACACTGCAGTATGATGTTATAAATACACAAAGCAAACTACACTCAGCAATAAAATCTTTTGGATGATATCTTGTAAAATACAAATCAAATGGTGATGAAATTTTAAACACCCAGAATCAAACCCAAATTCTTCAAATCTATTTGTTCTCTTATTAGAGAGAGCTTATTGTAGCTGTCACATTGCAACAGATATATCAAACTTTCTATATCCTTAGGGATAGGCTCCCAATTCACACCACCTCTCCATACTATCTATGATTACCCAGGAGACCCGTAAGGCTTGCGCCGAGCCCAACCTGGGGGAGAGTTCACCGACCACACGGCTCTCTCTAGGTAGTCGAGGGGGGATTCGAACCCGGGTCTCCTGGGAAGGAGAGCCCCGTCCAATCCAGTATGCTACCACCTCGGTGGCCTCCCCATACTATCTTATGTGTGTGTTTGTGGCTAAAAGAATTTTGTATATGAGTACACGCAAGTCATGTTGTATTTCATATGTTTGCAATACTCTTCTACATAATCCAACCATATACATGTGATGTATACTACTTAGTTTACAGGTGTTTCAAATATAATATCAATCCAACATTTGTGCGTTGAAAGAGAATTTCTAGTTTATGATCAATAATAAGCGCCATAGTTTGCAGAAACCGTTGGAAGGTTCTTTATTTATAGCTCATAAATGCAAGAGATAGTTGTGATTTTTTAATCTAGACTATGCTCTTCCAATCTGTATTGTTGATTTAGTAAACAACTTCTACGTGCGGCTTTTGATGGTTGGCACATATGATTCAAGTTACATGTACGGGTCAGTCCCACACTTCTTGGTCTATTTGTATGTGTATGTTGAGTGTGTAATTTGTTAAATACAAAGCTGTCCTCTCTTGTTTTTAATAAATATTTTATCATAACAACACAGTCATATTTTCTTGAGTCTCAAATTGAATAATTCATGTCTCTAGTTTTCTCAACTCTCAACCATTGCATAGGATATCGACTTTTTGCAAAATTTGATAGGGTTGGAGTGAGTTTATTGAAGCTCTGAGGAAGTTGGAAAATGAAACTATGATGCAAATTAAGCTAGATATGATGATATTGTGAGGGTATCCTACATGTAGCAACTACTTTCCCTAAAGACATAATATGTGTCCCCTTGAATGCTAAATGCCTAAAATCCAGAATTATATATTTTATATGGGGTTCTAAATCTACAAAAACCATATCCAAAATACGCGTCAGATTAATAAAAACGAATTTATTTCAAAAAGATTCTAATCTGGGAAAAGGGTGTGAGATACGTCAGGTGAAATAATGTGAGATCTACACCCAGTCTTAAAACTTGTGATAAATCTCGCAGAAGAGAGGTAGATCTACTACTTCTAGCTTAAAAAAGAGAAGGGTTACCTCAAGCTAAAATATAGTTTTCTACTAAGTTTCTGTAAGCGTTCATCATGATTGCAATTTCTGTAAGCCTTCATCATGTTTGCAACATCAATAAAAGAGTTGTCGACATTCTTCGTTGACAACTGCAGATAACTTCAGAAAGTTGGATTTTTTTGAACTAGGTTGGTAATCATCATCACTAACTTGGCTAAAGTCGTCAACATTCTATCACAAGTGAGATAAAATATGGAACCAAGAAGTTTATTAGGTTTGGTGTTAACACCCTTTGACACCGATAGTGGTGATTAATTTCTAGATCAACCATGTTCTCAAGTCTATTCTGCCTCCTTATTCTTCAAGTAGAAATACTATTCTGAACCACTCCAAAGTTCCTCGTTCTACTATCTAAAACCAAAACTGGCTAGAAGTTTTGAATCATTTATGTTTAAACCATATGATTAACTTTGGTCATCAATCGAGTGCTCTTTTGTAGAAGGTTATGTTTTCAAGTGAAATGGTTGGAATGCATGTATGTTTGTGTCTGTATTATATTCTGTGTTGGTGAATGGGCTACTAGAGGTAACTTTAATTATCCTCTTGGCTTTAGGCAAAGCGATCCTTTATCTCTTCTCTTTTGATTTTGACTACGTGCTCAACTCATTGGTTTCGAAGGTGTAAGTGAATGGCTCTTAAAATTTATTTAGATTGATATTTGTTGTCATATAACGTCAATATGCTAATGACCCCATCTTCTTAAGAATCATGAGAATAATCCTAGACCTTCACCACGACCTTAGCCTTACATGAAGATGTCTTAGGTAAATAATATGACCTCATTTAGCTACGCGTTCATGACTCACATGCCGTGAGGATGGGTTGCTAGTTAGGGTGCCATGATGGTGTTTGTAGCGTCTAAGGCCAACAACACGCTAGTAGAGTTTCGGGAGTGATGACCAACCCCAAACACCACCGATGGCTTTGGCTGCACGCTTTGTCCTCACTTATGCACAACGGAGGTTCAACTTCCTGATAGATCACCTATCCTACTACTACTACTACGAGCCAAGCACACTTAATTACAAAGTACTTGTTGATGGGCCACCTGAAAGGAGATTCACCTTGGTGATATAGGTAGCCCAATCATTCCTTTTAATATCATTTTTTTCAGACTCCAAATCTTGTGATGTTACAAGCTCTCACACTTAGACTCTTCACGTCCTCGTGAAGGCTCAACTATATGGCTCATAATCTCTTCCCCATTTTAATGTGGACCCAGAATGGCTAATGTACACCCAACTCCCATTTACGCTACAATGCCAGGGTGACTCTATCTCACCTAAGCGGATAGCTCTTTCCTCATGCCTGACCCACATGACTCAAGATTGGGGTGTCACATGCCCATGTGGGCCACACACATGCTGGCGTGAATCTATTTTTGATGCCATTTCTAACGCAAGAGCCTGCAATCCAAGGCTCTAGTAGAGTGTCAGGAGCGATGACTGGTCCCACATACCAAAGAAGAAAATGTTTGATATTGATGCCATCTCGGTAGGCACATAAACAGAATATAGAAATTTTGACAGAAATTCTGATGGATGTGTTTCTAGCATTTGATGGCTAAATGAACAAATTAATTTCTGAAATTTTACCAGATTGACCTACTAATATAGATCTACTTATCTATGCAATACTATTTCATATTTGATTTGTGTGTGTGGGGGTCTCCTCATGTATGAATGAAGCGAAATTATATCGACAGGGATTTCAATGTCATGCAAACATAATATGGTCTCAGATGGTAGGACCTATGGGTAGGATGATGGGACGTGGCACATAAGCAATGTTTGCAGTGGTATGTGAGTGAGTATCGATGAAGCTTGAGACAACTATGGTCTATATACCTATTTGAAGCTTGAGAGCTATTATGGTTGTTCAATTGTTCTCCTTGTTGACTGGCTATACACGAGTTGAAGAATTCTATCAACATATTGATCAATTGATTTTGTCTTATACAAGCATGTGTGTCAATGTATTCTACATATGCCTACTAGTGACAAAATGCATACTCTTGGATAAACTCAAGCATTGTTCTTGATCATGTGTTTTTGTAGCTAGAGGTTAGTAGAGGCAATAAAGTAGTTAGAGGTGTGGTTGTTACTGGCATACATACCAAATATCTTGATGGTCATGCTAAGTTTGCGCACTATCATTATAATGCATGTGACCTCAGAAATGAAAGCTAGCAGGTCATTATAGCCATAGATACAACTCCCAAACCCATTTTTGAATATTTTCTTCATAGATCTTTATGCAATTGGGAGAAATAGGAGAGAGCGATAGAATTAGGCTATGAAGAGAACAATAAAAGCCCAAGAAGTCTCACAATAAAAGCACACATGGTACCCCGTTTCTTAAAATATAACTTTTGTTTCTATTGTGTTTTGCCGAAACGAGGAAAAAATGGGCCTCTTGTCATAAAAAATACCTAATTTAACTGAAAAGCTGAAATTTTGGTCGAAATGCCATTGAAATTTCACAAAAGGCCCTACTAAATCTGACATACCTGTATTTCGGTACTCGAGTCATTAGTACCGATATTTCAAGTGAAATTTGACAATTTCGTCGAATCTTTGAACATTGCCTCCCATCCTAGTAGTACCTTGAGACGAGCACACTTAAGTGCGGAGTACCTACTGATGGGCTACCTGAAAAGGAGGTGCACCTTGGTAATATGAGTAGTCCATTTATTCCTCTTAAGATATTTTATCTGAGGCCTCAAATCCTGGGATGGTGTACTGTTGTTCCTATCCAATATATGAGACTCCTCTTTCTTCTTACAACCTTTTTGGGGTGGGGGTCAACGTGGTAGTGTATAGTCGAGGAATAACACAAATGTTTCCTTTGATGGAAAATGGGCACGTCTGTAGTGGTCCTACATGTTTTGCATTTGTGTGCGGCCAGTTATTAGTCGTCAACAAGTCCGATGAAATTATACAACTTTTTCTTGGAAGAGACATTTGAGTTTGGGCATCGACACCCTAGACGATGTGTGTATGCTTATATATCTAAGGAAGACTGGTCTAATAGATTTGTAGGATTTATTTTATACCTACTTGTTAGCGGTTGTGGAGAATGATGGACATTAAGCAGTTGTTGTATCATGTAGTACTTCCAAACTGACATCTAAGGAGGTTTATTCTTGATCATGGTAAAACATTGATCCTTTCTGGCTTGGGATTGTAGAAAACGTCTAATGGAATTTTGGAAGATAAGAGCGCATGATAGAGTTGGTTTTTGTTCGAATATTATGTTATGGCAAGACATCTTTAGTAATTCATTTTCTTAATTATACTCAAAAGCATTATGAGTCTTCTTTGCATTAGGATGATGGGTTCTAGGCTGGATCTTGTCTCATTTAATGCATATTGGATGCATAAATGGGGAATATTGATTCACTAATCTCTATGCCTCTTGATCTCATTATATATGGGTATTTACATCTAACCCCAAAACATACACTAATATACATTGCATATTTTAATACCCCCTCAAGCTAGTGCTTATATGAATCAAGAACCTAGTTTTTCGCATAAATATTGGACCTAACACTCATTGAGACACTTGATAAGTAATTTTTCAACCGATTCTTAGACGTAACTTGTGATAGCTTGATTGTACATCCTTGCAATGTCTCTCGTATTAAATGGCAAACTACCTCGATTATTTTCTTCTTTCATGATAAATAATTGGATACAAGGACTTACACAACATTGCACCACAAAAAAGACTCTCCCTTAGCAAGAAAGCTAGGAGGTTGCTCCATGTATATATGTCCTCATTCAGATCACCATATAGGGAGGTATTTATTTGATTGACATAATGGCGAAAATGTAGTTGCAAGCGATGAAAGACTTTTTAGCAATAGAAAGAGAATCTCTAAGAAATCTTCACTATAAACCGAGTGCAGCCTTTTATCACCAAACAAGCTTTCAATGTGTGAAGAAGTGTATACGATAATGTTGTGTTGTACTATTGATATGCACACCCCTATCCTTATATAGGAGAGGAGGCTATTACAAGGAAGCACAAAGGAAGCGACTCAACCCTAATGGGCCATGGGCAACAAGCCCATGTAGACAATAGACTAATAACCTGTTAACTAACTAGCATATATTCTAACACAATGTATACATATCCTCCGACGCCATCTTTACAGTGAAAACCTACCTACAACCAACCACATATTTCCCAGGTGAGCATGGTACAGTTGGCCACATACCATTCTACATCAAATCTAACATCTCACACCATATGCCACCTTTGTTCCCATACTCTTCCCTAGATAAACAGGGAAGTCTCGCCCGCATGTCTTTCCCATCTTCATCTTTTTTAAAACATTCTTGACCAGTTAACCTCTTATATTGTGTAACTCATCGTGTGTATGTGATATCCATGTTACACAATTCTTTTACATTACTTAAAGTGCCTACAGTTAAAAATCACATGAAAGTACTTTTCCCATTGTTTCTTGATATATGCAAAACGAATAAAAATATTCTGGAGCTTACACCAAGCAATGCGAAAAAGAACTATAGTAAGATGTCCTTTTGTGTGATTCCTGCAACATATTCTTATTTACATAGAAAAAATGATTATTTGGTGGTCCAACATATATTTGTAAAAGGATATTTGATCCAAACATCTGAATTTTAGATTCAACCATGGAACAGGATGTCGACCTTGTGTCGACTTTGACAAGTGTGGAACTGGAAGTTGTATAAAAACTTCAAGGAAGTTGTTAAGTAAAATTTTGATATATAATAAGCTATAATGTAATGATATTGTACAACAATTCAATCATAAAATATCATTTTTTTCCGAAAAATATAATCCTTGCATGTTTATCAATATAAAGTGCTTAAAACTCACATTTATCTAGTACCTATAGGTCCTATATCTACAAAATTACAGTAGGAATCTTTGTACGGGCGCTCGCCCAAGCGGCCACCTGGGGTCCAGATCCCAAGCGCCCAGCCTTGTTAGGTTTCCGGGCGGCCTGGGTGAACGCCTAGGCGGCTGCTGGACTTTTTTTCATATATTTTTTGCTCTATCAAGCTGCTATGTGTCTGGTTTACTGTTGCTCCCCGCTATAACTAATTTACTACTGCTCTTCTATTACTCATCTACTACATGCTCCACGATTTTTTTCCCTTCACCAAGCAACAACTTTGCTAATCGACCGATTTACTGCTGCTCTCTATTACTAATTTACTGCAGCTCCTCTATTACTAATTTACTGCTGATCCACTAAGTTAAAAATTAAATTTCTACTTTTTTATCATCTTTGTAGACTTGCTGCAGTTTTATTTTTGTTATTTCTTCTTTTCCCTCCCACTTCTCTGTATTTGTCTTCTTTTTCCTTCATCAAACAGCAATGTTGCTGCTATGCAACAATCTTTTTTTTTCTGTTCTTAATTGTTCCTATCACAATTCTCAGTTGTGTTTTCTTATTGCTCCACCAAGCAAGAAATTGGTTGCTACATTCTTCTTCTTCATCCCGATGTTCGTTCTATCTCCTATTTATGTTTCATCCATCTCCTCTCAAACTAATTCTCCTCCCCAGCTCTTAATAATTCAAACTGATTCAAATATAGCTTATTGGTTAATATTATATTATATTATATAATATTATATATCATCATCATCATCCTCACATCATCATCATCATCTAAGCCTCAATCCCAACCATGTTGGGTTTGGCTACATTGATCCTTCTTTTCCAATTAGCTCCGTTATGGGCCATTCTTTGGTCAAGATCTAAAGATCCAAAATCTCGCTTTATAAGTTCTTCCCAAGTTAATTTAGGTCTGCCTCTGCTTCTTTTTCATTGTGCTTGACTGAAAAACCTTGCTTCGGATAGGTGCATTAGTCGGTCAGCGCTGCACGTGTCCATACCATCTTAGACGAGCTTCAGGCAACTTGTCCTTGATGCTCACCACCCTCACTTTGTTCCTGATATAGTCGTACCTCAAACGATCTTTTCTTGCCTTTCCACACATCCATCTCAGCATGCACATTTCCACCGCATTCATCTTGTTGAGACCTTGTTTCTTCACTGCTAAATATTCACTCCCATATAGCATGGCTAGCTGTATAGCTGTTTTATAAAATTTGCTTTTTAATCTGAGTGGGATCTTCTAGTCACATACTATTCTAGTTGCACTCCTCCACTTCAACCATCCTACTGTGATCCTGTGAATCATCTTGGACCTCACCCTCCTTTTCAATAATAGAACTCGAGTAATGAAATTTATCACATACTGGTACATCCATGCCATCCAACTTGACTCCACCATTCACAATTCTAGATTGGCTAAAGTTGCAATGCATATATTCAATTTTGCTTCTACTGATCATAAATTTGTTAGATTCCAATGCATTTCTCCATAGTTCAACTTTATCATTCAAAGTTTCTTTTCTTTCATCAATCAACACAATACCATCAACAAATAGCATGCACCAAGGGATATTATTTTTAACATGCTTGATCAACTCATCCATAACAAGAACAAATAGATATGGGCTGAATGTGGATGATGTACCCCAACTGTGATAGGAAAATTTTCTCTCCTCCAAGAGTCCTAACACTTGCAGTTGAGTCATCATACATGTCTTGAATCGGGTCAATGTATTGAATAGGCACACCCTTGTGATTCAAAACCCTTCATAGCACTTTCCTGGGTACTCGGTCATAACCCTTTTCCAGATCAATAAACACCATATGAAGATCTCTTTTGTTTTCTCTGTACTTATCCATAAGCCTCCTTATCAAAAAATAGCATATGTTGTTGATCTTCTTGGCATAAACCAAATTGGTTGTCTGAAATATGTGTTATCGATCTTAGCCTTTGCTCAATAATCCTCTCCCAAAGCTTCATAGTGTGACTCATGAGCTTGATATCTCTGTAGTTTGTGTAGCTCTGGACATCTCCTTGTTCTTGTAGATAGGGACTATAATACTATTTCTCCATTCATGTGACATCTTCTTTCTCTTCATAATCTTGTTAAAGAAATTTGTTAACCTCATAGCTCCTTCATCCCCCATACTCTTCCTTCATACATCAATGAGAATACTGTATGGACCGCATGCCTTATTCATTTTCATCTTTTTCAAAGCATTCTTGACCTCAGATAGTGAAACTCGTTGTGTGTAAGTGATATGTCTGGCATTCATGTCGCTCGAGTCTCTAACTGTGTTCCCAACTTCTCCATTGAAAAGCTTATGAAAGTAGTTTCTCCATTGGTTCTTTATATTATCATCCTTCAATAACACTCTGCCATCTTCACTCTTGATGCACTTAACTTGACTCAAATCTCTTCCTTTCCTTTCTCTTATACGAGCCATTTTATAAATATATTTTCCCCCTTCTCTAGTGTCCAACTTCTTATACATCTCATCAAAGTATTTGGATCTTGCTTCTTGAACTGCCTTCTTAGCATCTTTCTTTGCTTGTTTGTATATATATGTTATAAAAAATAAAAATAAAAATGCCTAGGCCTTCATCTAGGCATCTAGTCTGTCTGGGCGTCCCCAGGCAACGCCCGACTGTGTAGCCTCCTATACAACCATGGTAGGACTAACATGAACAAAAACACAAATTTATTCTCAAAATAAAGGGAATGAAATGGTATTAGGCCTACATCAAATCTTGTGGTAAATCTAGTAGAGGGATAGATCTATTATTCTTTGGATTAACAACCCATAAAATGGTTACACCAAGGTCAAGAGTGGTTTCCTATCAAGATTCTCTAAGCCTTCACTATGTGTGCAAGAACGATACCTACAAGTATCATCGACAAGATGGGTTCTTGGAACTAGGCTGGGCTGTTGTCTTCAACAAACTATGTTGAAGTCACTGACACATGTCGACAAGTAGGGGAAAAGATGGATCATGGAAGTTTACCCAGTTTCGACGTCGATCGCCGTATAGATGGACAACATCAAGGCTTAATCACCAGATAGTCGACAATGTTTAGTACTATGGATTCAACTCTGTAATTTCAATGTTATAGTTCTGCATTGATGTTGTTAATATATTTCATATTTATTCTATTTTGTAATTTCTATATCCTGTTGGACCTCTATGTAAATTATCCAGTTTCTCTTATTAATAAAAAGGGAGAAGGCCTATGGCCTCTCTCAACACTGCATTGCACGTTGCATTGCGGCACCACATTTCACATGGTACCAGAGCAAAGTTCCTAACCTAACCCTACTCAGCCGTCACAACCCAACGCCGCCGCCGGTCGCCAACGTGAACAGTAACTCCGACGGTGAACAGTGCATGGCGTGAACAGTAACTCTGGCGTGAACAATACGAAAGAGTGAATAGTAATTCATGCGTGAGCAGAGCACGTCGCCAACCTTCCCCGACCGCCGCGTCGCCGGCCCAAAGCGGGCGGAGCAGCCGTCTCCCGGGCCAGGCGTCGTAGCCGCCGTCCCCCTTCTCTTCTATCTCCGGATCATCGGATGCTTCAGTTGATCCAACAGATTTCTAAATCCCAAACCGGAGGGTCCGTCAGTACGTAAGAAATTCCTAATCACATCTCCTCCATGTGTGATTAGGAAATTTCAGTTGGGGGCTGTGGATGCGTCAGATACGCATCTGATCTTGTGACGTGATGCGTATCTCCCCGTCACCCATATCTTCTTGTGACGTGTATCAATCTGTCACTCTTCTTCTCGTCAAATCATGGAGGACACCAAGGCATCTACCATCTACAGTGAGATGTCTCCTATCCCCTCCATCAAGCTGAATGGGAAGAATTATCTCTTATGGATGAATGCTGTCCATATTGTATTGGAGTCACGCGACAAGGCGAGACACATTGATTCTGATCCTCCTGCACTTACTGACAAAGGCTATGCTGAATGAAAGCGTCATAACAGTCTGGTGAAGACCTGGTTGTGGGGGAGCATGGAACCTGAGATTGCCTCGAGGTTCATGTTCTACATTACCGCCAAAGAGATCTAGGATGTAGTGAATAAACATTATTCTCAAGAGAAGAATGCGCTTCGTCAGTTCATGATATATGATCGCCTGTTTGCAGAACGACAGGGAGACATACCTTTAGAAGAATACTTTGGAGTGATTCAAGGTATTGCACAAGAGCTGAGTTTCTACCATCCAGGAACAAGTCAAAGACAGAGATGACTTGATTACATCAAAATTCTTGTCTGGTCTGAGTTCTTCGTGCAGTTCAGCCCGCAGTGTTATCTGAGCTTCTGATAAATTTCCTAGCTTAGAAGAGGCCTATTCAAGGATTTTACAGGCAAATTTTGAACCTGTTGATCCTACCGTAGTCTCGTCTCAGGGAAATTTTCATGCTTCTGTAGCTGCTGTAGTGAGAGGAGGATGGACAAGTATGGGCCGAGGACGTGGAACTCGCCCTAAGTGCACTTTCTGTGACAAACCTGGACACAGTTGAAAAATGCTAGAAGAAGAATGGTCGATCTGCTGCACCACTTGTGGGAGAAGCAAACTATGCTACCACTACTGAGTCTACTAAGCCTCCTGCTTCGAGTTCTGGTCCTTCTGGCATCACACTCACCAAGGAGGAATATGATAGATTTATCCTGGCTACTCAACATCTGTGCTTGGGATCATCATCTTCAGCCAACTTGGCATCAACCACTGGTAATCAGGCTACCTCTTTATTGGCTTCTGGTTCTACTTCATCATGGGTCGTTGATTCTGGAGTGTCACAACATATGACTGGTATGAGGAGACTTCTTCACTCCATTGACTCACATATCCCTCACAAATCTGTAACAATAGCAGATGGTTCAGTGAGGAGAGTGTTAGCCAGTGGATCTGTTTCTCAGACTCCTGGAATTGATCTTAAATCCGTACATTATGTACCTACTTTTCCTTTTAATCTTCTGTCTGTTGCTAAGTTGATTGATACTGTGAAATGTACGGTAACCTTTGGTCCTTCTTGTTTTATGTTACAGGATCTCAAGAGTATGAGGACGATTGGTGGGGGGCCTAGGAAAGGTGATCTCTACCTTTTCCATGGTGACAGTTTGCCTCGCCAAATTTTTGCTCCTGCTCCAGCTGTCTTGTTGAGTGGCTCTCCCTTACTGTGGCACTACAGATATGGACATCCTTCATTAGAGAGCCTGAGAAAGTTAGAACCAGAATTGTCTCAAGTATCGTCTTTAGAGTGTCAGTCCTGTCAACTGGGGAAACATCATAGAATGTCTCATCCAGGTCGTGTCAATAAACGGGCATCATGTCCTTTTGAGTTGGTCCATAGTGATGTTTGGGGTCTTGTAAAAGACCATAGTTATAATGGTTTTTCGTTATTTTATCTTCTTTGTGGATGACTTTTCGCGTATGACTTGGATTTATTTGTTGAAAAGTCGAGAGTCTGTGCTATCTATTGTCAAACATTTTTAGCAAGAAATTAAAGTTCAATTTGATTGCAATATTAAAGTTCTTCAATCTGATAATGCTTTGGAGTATGTTCAAAATGCCATGACTGATTTTTGTAGTTCTGTTGGGATGATACATCATACATCCTGTCCTCACACCCCTCAGCAGAATGGGGTAGCAGAGAGGAAAAATCATCATCTTCTTGATATAACCAGGGCAATCATGTTTCAATCTAATGTTCCTAAGCGGTTCTGGTCTGACTCTCTCCTTACTGCATGTTTTCTTATCAACAGGAAACCTTCTTCTGTGCTTCAAGGACGTATTCCTTTCTCTGTCTTACGTCCCAAGGATCAACCCTTGTTCCTCTTAGAGTGTTTGGTTGTACTTCTTTTGTCCACAACTTTGATCCTAAGGCTGTTAAGTTATCTCCTAGGTCAATTAGGACTCTCTTTCTTGGGTACTCCAACACTAGCAAAGGGTACAAGTGTTATTGTCTAAGTCTTCGTCGTATGTTTGTGTCTAGAGATGTGACTTTTCATGAATCCACTCCATATTTCTCTAGTGTTCCCAGTAAGGGGGAGCAATTGTGTGAGAGAGTGCCACCATCAGATGCTAGTGAGAGAGTGCCACCACCACATCAGAGTGAGAGAGTGCCACCTATCATTCCTGACTATACTATCATTCAAGAAGAGCAGCTAGCAGATGGTCCACAAATTCAACAATATTCACATGTTTATAGCAGACGAGGCAGATAAGATCCAGAGGAGGTAGCGACTCCAGTCTCTGAGCGCTCCCCATCTTCCTCTACTCATGGGATTCCTGAAGAACCATCTGACCTTGATGTTCCCATTGCTGTTCGTAAAGGTACCCGTTCCTGTACTATTCGGCATCCTATTACAAATGTATGTTGTTTGTCCAAGTTATCTCAGCAAGCTCGCTCTTTTGCTCTTGGGATTGATTCTGTGGCCATTCCAAGAAATCATCTTGATGCTATGAAGGATATTTGCTGGAAACATGCTATGCATGTTGAGATGTCTGCTCTGTTACAGAACAACACCTGGGAACTTGTTGACTTACCTCCAGATAAAAATGTTGTGGGATGCAGATGGGTATTTACAGTAAAACATAATCCAGATGGTTCTGTGGAGAGATTGAAAGCTAGATTGGTTGCAAAGGGATACACTCAGACATATGGGGTTGATTTCTTTGAGACCTTCTCACCAGTGGCTCGTCTGAATTCTGTGCATATCCTTATCTCTTTGGCTGCTACATTTGACTGGCCTCTATTTCAGCTCGATGTAAAGAATGCCTTCCTTCATGGTGATCTACAAGAGGAGGTATACATGGAGCAACCACCTGGTTTGTTGCTCAGGGGGAGTGTCAGAAGGAGTGTGGGTTGAAGAAAGCCATCTATGGATTGAAACAATCTCCTAGAGCTTGATTTGACAAGTTCAGTGATGTGCTAAAGATGGGGTTTTCTCATTCTGTTACTTATCACTCTTTATTTTATTCTACTTCTTCTGGTGGATCTATTATTATTGCTGTGTATGTTGATGATATTGTTATCACTGGTAGTGATTCCACAGGCATATCTCGTGTGAAAGCGGGCTTGCAGGGGCACTTTCACACAAAGGATCTGGGAAAATTGAGATATTTTTTGGGCATTGAAGTACTTAGATCTCATGCAGGTACCAATTTGTATCAGAGAAAATATGTGCTGGATTTACTTCAGGAAACTGGTATGAGTGAGTCCAAGCCTGTATCTACTCCTATGGACTATCATGTGAAGGAGATGACTGATGATGCTGATTATCCAGATCCAGGATATTATAGGAAAATTGTGGGAAAATTGATATATTTGACAGTCACACGTCCTGACATTTCTTTTGCTGTAGGAGTGGTGAATCAGCATATGAGCTCTCCAAAACAGTCTCATTGGACATCAGTCTGTCGTATTCTGAGATATCTGAAAGGTGCACCTGGTAAGAGAATCACCTATTATAGGCTGCAAACTCCTATATCCACACTGTCTCTTACTGGTTATGCAGATGCAGATTGGGCTGGTAATCTGAATGATAGGAGGTCTACGTCTGGATATTGCACATTTCTGGGGAATCATCTTATTACCTGGAAAAGCAAAAAGCAAAATGTTGTGGCAAGATCTAGCACGGAAGCTGAGTATAGAGCAATGGCACATGCATGTTGTGAGTTGCACTGGGTTCAATCTGTACTTTCTGAATTAAAGATTCCTATTTTGTCTCCTATAGAACTCAGATGTGACAATCAAGCGGCCATATACATTGCTTAAAATCCAGTCTTCTATGAACGTACTAAGCACATTGAAGTTGACTGCCACTTTATCAGAGACCAGATCAAGAATGGAACTGTTGTGACTCCCCATGTCAAGTCTGAAGATCAACTTGCAGATGTTCTTACGAAGTCATTGAGTCCAACAGCTTTCCAGAGTTTTTGCAACAAGCTGGGTCTACACGATGTGTACACTCCAGCTTGAGGGGGAGTGTTAATATATTTCATATTTATTCTATTTTGTAATTTCTATATCCATCTGGACTTCTATGTAAATTATCCAGTTTCTCTTATTAATAAAAAGGGAGAAGGCCATATCTCTCAACGCTGCATTGCACGTTGCATTGCGGCACCACATTTCACAGATGTTATCAGGCCTGATCAAGATCTAATATTGTGTTAAAACTTGTGTTGTACAGGCGGGCGCCCAGGCGGCCTAAGCCCCGCCCCAATCTGGGCCCCCAAAAGTAATACACGTAACTAAGCTTTTAATTTTACTGACGTCGATCAACTGATTTGTATTTACTTATCTACTGATTTGTATTTATGTATCTACTGATTTGTATTTACTTATTTACTGATTTATATTTACTTATCTACTGATTTGTATTTACTTATCTACTGATTTGATTTTACTTATATACTGATTTGAATTTATGTATCTACTGATTTGTATTTGTGTATCTACTGATTTGTATTTACTTACCTATTGATTTGTACTTATCTACTGATTTGTATTTACTTATGTACTGATTTGAATATACTTATGTACTGATTTGAATTTATGTATCTACTGATTTGTATTTACTTATCTACTGATTTGTTTTTTTTTTTTATAAAGTTATCTACTGATTTGTATTTACTTATCTACTGATTTGTTCATCTACTGTTTTTTGATTCATCACATTATTTAAATTTAGGGCTTTGTATTTGTTCATCTACTTTTTAAAATTATTGAACATCTACTGATTTATATTTGTTTATCAACTGAGTTGTACTTTTTTATCTAATGCTTTGTGTTTGTTTATCTACTAATTAGTATTTATTTATCTACTGCTTTGAGTTTACTTATCTAATGCTTTGAATTTTTTTATCTACTGATTTGTATATACTTATCTAATGCTTTGTATTTATTTATGTACTGATTTGCCTTTACTTATCTAATGTTTTGAATTTTTTATTCTACTGATTTGTATTTACTAATCTACTGATTTGTATTTATTTATCTACTGATTAGTATTTACTTATCTACTGATTTGTATTTATTATTTACTGTTTTTATTTATTTATCTACCGATTAGAATTAATGTACTGTTTTAACTTGTCTACTATTTGACTTTATTAATCTACTGTTTTGTTTTATAAATGTCTGCCTCATGAATAGAAATACAAATATAGTTAACATTTCTGATTTCTGATTTATGAGTATATGTTACGACCCCACCACCCGATAACCCCCAATTAAGGGAGACCGAGAGGTCGAAGCCGCACCCATGACTTCCGGATCAAAGGTTCGGCAATTAACCAAGAATAATTATCAAATTTTAACATACTAAACTGAAAAGCTGTAAGAAAATAAACTTTGCATACCTTTTGAAATTTTGGATTTCTAACTTTTATCCACTTAATGATTCTACGCTAACTAATCCTCCTTGTATTTTTCTTCATGTATTTCACAATGTGACGATTTACTGTTTGTCCTTTTGGCTTGTACCTAAAACGCCGACAAACAAAACGTCGGTCAGCCGAAGCTGGTATGTGGGGGAAACAATAATCATGCAATTATCTATAACAATGTATTGCATTCAATTATCATTTAACAAACAAGTTTACGTTTTAAGTATAACTACGCGATCCATGTGTACCCTATCCCCTGCGCTGTCCCTGCAGTGGACCTGGATACTACCTCCCTTGTGGTAGATTCCCATTTTACCCCTCATGACTTCACCTAATAGGTGAATCAATTTCTAGGGCTGAGTCACATGGCACTACCCGTAGGTAGCCCACTCCTTAACTCATGGTATGCTAAGAGTCTCATGGCACTACTCATGTGTAGCCCAATTTCTAACTCATGATACCCTAGACCTTGCTCTAGGTTATCCTTAGCCTTTGCATAGCCACAGGGGTGGACTCGGATCTAGCTAGTTATACACGTATTCTCATAGTGATAGTCATAGTCACTTTATAGTTGCATGAATTAAAACATCCAACAGTTATTTCATGCATTGAGGGAAACGTCGATACAAACCTCGGAAAACTAATCGGTATAGCCATAAGCGTAACCACATACCTGATTTGATGAGTCATGCAGATTATTGA
Source organism: Alisma plantago-aquatica (assembly GCA_963693085.1). Classification (NCBI taxonomy): domain Eukaryota; kingdom Viridiplantae; phylum Streptophyta; class Magnoliopsida; order Alismatales; family Alismataceae; genus Alisma; species Alisma plantago-aquatica. Next base: position 15,974,496 of record OY856411.1, read on the forward strand.
ACATATACTTCATGTATATACAATCAAGCCAGTCAACAGATCCAAGCAAGAAATTCAATCATCACATAATCCCTGAAAAGAATATGTACTCTATTCATTACACACTTTATCAAGAATCTACTTTATTGACTTGGATTCTCTTTCTAGGGTTTCTAATCCGCATTAAGGTTTCATTAATATTCTTTAGGGTTTCTTAGATCAATTTCTCAAACTTATCTCTTTTAGGTTAGCAAACCCTAAAAGTACTCCTTTCCATTTATATAAACCCTAATTGCTCGAACTATTCATTTAAACACCCAAATTGACTTAGGATCATCATATCCCTATTTATTTATGGATTTGAACAATTAAAACATTTAAAAGACATATTTACCTAAATTAGGGTTTTCAAGCTCATTAATGCATAACCATGCACAAAACCCTAAATTAAGCCAATTATATAAAAAGATCATCTTTTTAGATCCTATTTTCACTTTTATTTACAATAGGTTAATATCAGCTTGAATTATCCATTGATCAACATTAAATCTGTCTATCATCAAATCTAAGGGTCTTTCCTTAATTAAAACATCAAAGATGATAACTTTATGTCTTTGCACATTTCGAGCATATTTAGATATATAAACTCTAAATTAAACTAATTACGTGCAAGGATCATCATTTTTTTAACATAATGTATCTTTTTGCATTTAACAGGTTAATATCAACTCTAATGATCCATTAAACCCTATTAAACACATTAATCATATCAACATAGGGTTTCTTAATCTTTAATTCATTAAAGATGATGATTTGCACTACATTTCGAACTATGATCAGATTCAGGCTATAAAAATATTTTTATTGGATTCCTTGTGTTCTTCTGATCAAAATTCATATATAAACTTTTGTCATCCGAGCTACGAATCATTAGATATGATTTTTGTATGAATTACCTGTTTGGACCAATGGCATGCTGCCACGTCGTCAATTCCATGCAACACTTGCGATTTGGAAACATAAACAGATGACGATTCTGCCCCCCGCTTAAGTTCCTGGTCTTCACACCCGCGGAGGGTATAACTGACAAAAGCCAGCGGGTTGCCTTCAACCTCGCGATGCATGAACTGGCTGCCGTCAGCAGCCCTAGGCGCGATCTGGGCGGCTCGCCCTCTCCTTCTGGGACCCTGCAAGCAGCCGCCGCACCTTGCCCTAGCCCCGCAGGCTTCAGCCGTACCTGGGGCGCCGCCCAGTGCGCGGCCAAAGTGGCTAGGTCAAGAGCAAACTACCCCCGACCTGCAGCAGGTGAAGCAGCTGTTCGGCGGCTGCGGTGCTTTGGTTGAAGTGCGGACATGATCGCAATGCAGCTCAAGGGCTCCGTGGAGCATCCAGAGGTCGATTCCATCCACTATGGTCGTCTCATGACTACCCGATCCCGTTGCTCATCTTGGCTAGGGTTTACGGTCAAAACAAGAAGAAGAAGAGGAAGAGAGGAGTGTACGCGGGATCTCTCCCTACTCGACTCTGCCCAAAGCTCTTTCTCCTTTTATAGAGGGTGAAACGAAGTCTTAAGATGGCTATTCTCGATTTGCCAAGTCCCTTTCCTATTAGGGAGTTTATATTCCTTCATGAAAAAGCAACTTTTCTCTCTCTCTTCTTTGGATATCCCCTATTATATGGATATTCGAAATTCCTCGTTAATTTCTTTGTGCTTGCCCTTTTTATTCATTGGCCACGAATTTTCATTCTCTCTTAATAGTAATAACTTCCTTTTTAGTAATACTACAAAATTCCTTAATAATGAATCACATTATCCTCTTATTTTGCCTTTTTAGTATTTTCTCTTTCTTTCCTCTTTATTGGGATTCCTTGGATCCCAAGATACTCCATTATTTCGAAATTCTCTTTATTGGATACTTATTATCCTTCTAGATGCATCATTATGCATTATTTCACATTATCTTGTTTATTTCTCATTTAATTGTTTCTTTTTGAGGATTTCTTTTTATTCCTCTCTTATTTTCCTCATTGACATTCCTTTTAATATTAGCAACCTTATGGGTACGAAAATTCCCCAAGAAATCTCATTTATGCCTCTTTCCACTCATTTTCCACATTTTATCATCATTTTCAATTTATTTCTTAATAAAGAAATACTTAATTAAACTTTTCTTTTCTTATCGCTCTCTTTTTGAAACCTTGGACTCCTTGGTACCCAAGGAACCCAAGAGGCACGGAATCCTCTTTGGATTTCCCTTCTAGAGGTTTCTACATATTTCTTTTCTTAAAAATTCAATTATCCATTTACTAATTGAATTTCATTATTATTTGGGCCCAATAGCCAATAAAGCCCACAACACAAACATCAAGGCTATTGTAAACGAAATCCATTTAGTTGAAGCAAATTATTTCATTATTTGTTCAAATATCTTTAGTATGAGAAATTTCATTTCTCACCAAATGAACTCAAAATCGGGGTTGTAACAGTATACAATTAGTGATTAACTGAAATCGGCTTTACAAAAACCCAATAAAGGAAAATGGTAAATATCTCCTAAAAAGTACTACAAATTCAGGTTTTTGAATGTACTATTTTTACTATATATGCAATTTAGATGTATCTATTAATATATATATATATAAATGCCTGGGCCTCTGCCTGGGCGTCCATATGGAACACCTGGCCGCCTATACAACCATGGCTGAAACACTTCAAAATGGAGTTGAATTTGCTATTTAAACTGTGTTAGGCTGAATTCATGTTTGAAAATGTCATAGACCATTTATTACATAATTTTTTTCTGAAATTATCTTTGATTTAGAATTTGCACGTTGTACATAGTACTGGTTTCCCTCTTGCTTTTCTTGATACAATTAGCCACTGTTCATGTATGATTTCCTGGTTTCTGTGTTTACTTAATGTCTATTCATCATCATGCAATTGCAGGCAATATAGAAATACAGTAGCCAGAGAAGATTTCGTTCCCTGGCCAATAGAAATAAGATTCTGTGAATCTGATAACCCCACTGTGCGCTACACATCTCCAATGTGAGGTTTATTCTCTCAAGAATGTTGGGTGTATTATGGGCTAAACATATCTTTTTGTTTTCTGATCCATTATTCTTGTGGACTGTCAGTGTACGTTACTGGTTTAAAACTAGAGGGAAATTATCAGATGATCCTGCTTTACACAGGTAAACATGTGGAAGGTCTTAAAATAACTATATCTTTTCCAGCTAATGTCAAAATACTAGCTCCTGTCTAGACAGGAAACTGGGTGGTTCAGCCTTTGGTGTACCCAGTGATGAGTACACCCCTTATCTAAATTTCAGTGACATGTCTTTTCTCCCTTATATAATATGCAGAGCTAGTATAGTATTCCTAACTCTGGTTCTTATTGCTCAAAACTTAAACGTCGCAGATGTGTGGTAGCATATGCTTCTGATTTGATATTCCTTCAAAGCAGCGTTAATCCTCACCGAAGAAAGGGTTTGAAAGCGAGATCTCTCAGTCTGGACCATTCGTATGTTTCAATTTCCAAAAGACTTTTAAATATCGTTTGAAATCAGTTCTGTCATCAGCAATATACATTCTCTTTAGAAATACATATTATTTGAACAACAACCTGTTTTCTACTCATTTATTAAATAACAGAAAATTCTATGTTGTCCTGAAATAATTGTATAGATTTGTGATTTGATTTTTTTATCGAACATGATTTTGCTGACACCTATGGGCTGATTAATTTTTAAGTTTGGGGTGTGGCATTGGATCTGAAATCTGGTAAATTGACCCACAACCATTCTGAACATAAGAGAATAATCTATGTAGACAATCCCTACATGGTTGGGTTGAGGCTTAGATGATGATGAACATCTTAATTTTTCTAGCTTTTAACTGTGTTTAAATATGTCTATTTATGTTTTATTTTCTTCTCTGGACCTCTATATAAATTCACTTATGTAGTAAAGTTTCAATGCTTCCTTAATCACCTATATAGACATGGATTCCTATATTGAATGAGTATGGAAAACGAACTCTGATTACCAACATGGTACGACTAATGTATATCCCTCAACCCTAATATATCTTCTCCTAAACCCCTAAACTTTAATACATCTCCTTCTTCCTCCCTCTCATTTCTTTTTCTCCTCAATATGTACTGTAGCACCATCATGAAGAAGGTGGCCGACGGCTGATCCACAAACCCTTGCTCCTTGGATCTAGTGCCCCTAAAGCATCTCTATGGCCCCAATGGCCTCAAGGGAGAATCTCCTCCCCTCGTCATCTTGGGAGGATAATACCTCCCTACATCTTCAGTTGGCGTCTTGGCGACCAGGTTGTCGACCTGCAAGTTGAGTGCCTTCCTCCAATCTATAGGACACCGGTTTTCACTAGTTTGCTCAGTTTGGCCGCTAAGGACCCTCCTTACCCTCCTCTTTTAAGTCTGTCTACTTTTGATGGGGACAGGGTCAGTGTTACTTGTTTCTCCTCCTTGGTTGGGCTGCAGTACTGTAGCGATTATAATATACCGCAACAAAAATATTGTAGCAAGCTATTCTGGGCATGTAACAGTCCTTAGCGCATCTCTAAGGCTACATGTTCCTCACAAGAAAGCTTTCTTCTTTGGTTTATTTCTCCCCATGCAAGTCCCCTATGCATGGGTAAGTGCATATTTTAGTAGGGTAATTTTGTTCTGGATACAAAATACAGTTACCAGTGCCTTTTGTAGATCAACAGCAACCTCTTTTTTAAGAACAATGATAACTTTCGCCTTCTTTGCTGGATGTCAGAAGACCACCCTCATTGGAGAAGATTGTAATCTACCTCCACAACCTTTGGACACATTCTTCTCGCAAGAAGTAGCTCCAAAGAACTTCGCCATGGCCTTCTGGCAAGAAGTAGCATGAAACAACAAACCAAGCAGGGAACAAGAGAGAAGGAAAGTACATCACAATCTCCACAAGATAACAACTGTGGCAATATGAACAAGTGATGGATAACTTTATAAGGTTTTAGGCAAGGCAATACTTGGTGAAATAGGACACTAAGGTTGAGATGAAACTTAGACTAGTTTGGAGGCAGCTGGAGATAGCAATGTGATATTCTAAGCTTAGAGGGATAGCATGTGGTTGGCTTGGTCAAGTGTGCTCTTAGTGTCCATAAGGCACTCCTATATATAAAAAACACTTAGGAATATCTGAGATAGTTGTTGTCAGTGTTTAGGATGACTTAAGAGGGAAACTAGTCGTTATACGATAGCTGGATCGGAAAGAAATGAATGATTGCGTACTAGCATGTTTTTATACAGAACTACCCTCTGTTGAATTGTAATTTGATCGAAATGAATCCAATCGATTTATAATTCGATAAAAACACTTTTTGGATCTCTTTGGTCTAACAACTATGTCTCAGTCGATCTAAAGTTTGAGCGGAATGCATTTTGGTCAAATTCTGAAAGCACTCTATCCAGATGTCCTAAATTTGGGATCATGAATTCGGAAAAATTATCTACCAATCCTAATGGGTGTATATAAGTATAAAACTTGGTTTAGGATGGTTTTGAGCCGTTCAACACTTGTTCTTACATGATTCCTATCAAGTTGTGTAATTTGCACCTCTAAAAACATAATCTAGGTACAACTTGATGTGCAAGCATTCAAACACACATTATCAGACATTCTTTGTCATTGGATCTTGTTTAAGTTTCTTGATCACCTGAAACACTTCAATTCACACATATAGTTGTCAAGGCTTCCGGTCGATAACCCAACTTGCTTGAGCGACCATGCCAACTAGTCAGGCGCCCGGGTTATGTAATTTTATACATATAGATCAATATATTATATATAAGCTATAGTATATGCATGGATATAGAACATATAACACTAAAAATTTGTTAAATAATGTCCCAAAACATCAAATGAGTCATAATGCATTTGTATTCAACAAATATTTATTAGCTAAAGAAGGTAGTCTAAAGATGACATACTAAATATTTAGTACCCTAATATTGAACCAATCAATGATTGAATTTCTGCAACTTAAATAAGAGTTATACAATAAAAGCGTAGAGAACAAAGATGATATTTAGACTTGTAATAGAGCATATATGATTATATTCCAAACGTCTAATGTAAAAGACAAATAATTTTGTCTAAGATACTATGACATATTGCCATCAATCTGCAATGTTCTAGTCTCACAACAAAAAACCAAAATAGTATATTGGTTAAATTGTATATAAATTAACAAAATATTAGTCTCAACATGTGAAAAGTATACTAAACATCTAAAATCACAACGAAATAGCAACAAAATTAACTACATGGGCCCTAATCCAAACCAACCGCAACTAAGCATTTGTCTTGAATATTAATAGCACGACCAATGACCAGTCGTGCCAATCAGTCGACTAGCCGACCAGTCAGCCTACGTGAGCGTCAAGCCAAAGCCCATTTATAGGTGTCTGGACTAGTCGGGCATTCCTTTGGCAACCAATCGACCACTCGACGATTAGTCGTCTGACTCAACAAGTATGTTCACACATTCGTAACATAAATGGAGAAATATTTGAATAATCGAAATGAGTGTTCCATATCCAAAAAATCGACACTATTATGTAGCTACTGGAGGAGGATGTAGTGAGGCACAACCAACACCCCATTTGGACTTTCTGTTACCGAATCAACCACATAAAAACCAATGCTTCAAAAACACATACATCCTTATGGTCATGGACAATCTTCTAGGGAACATAATCTAGGCGCTTCCCACCTCATTTATAATTCCAAATTTCTAATATTCAACATTATGGCACAACATGAGCTCATCAAGGAGGGAACTTGGAACTTGGAGTCTGATGTTAATACTATGTGGCATAACATGAACTCATGCATAACAAAAATTGCCAAAGAGGTTTTGGGGGAGTCCAAAGGTTGTGGGCCCCCACGGAAAGAAACTTGGTGGTGGAATGATGTACAAGAGGCTATTAAATTGAAAAGAGAGATCTATAGGAGTTTGCCCAAATCTCGACATGATGCAATGTTCCGGAGTTACACGCAAGCAGAGAAAGAGTTAAAAAGATTGTTCAGGAGGCAAGATCTAGATACTTTGATGATATTTGTAAGAAGCTGGACACAAGAGAAGGGGCAAAAGATATATATAAAATGGCTCGTACAAGAGAAAGGAGGGGAAGAGGCTTGAGTCAAGTAAAATGCATTAAGAATGAAGATGGTAGAGTGTTGGTGAAGGCCGGTGATATCAAGAACCAATGGAGAAACTACTTCCATAAGCTTTTCAATGGAGATACTGTAAATAATGTTAGCGACTTGTGTGACATGAATACAAGAGATATCATTTACACACGACGAGTTTCACTATTTGAGGTCAAGAATGCTTCAAAAAAGATGAAAATGAGAAAGGCATGCAGACCAGACGATATTCCTATTGATGCATTGAAGAGTATGCGGGGGGGGGGAGGAGTTATGTGGTTAACAAATTTCTTTAATAAGATCATGAAGACCAAGAAGATGCCAGATGAGTGGAGAAATAATACTATAGTCCCCATGTACAGGAACAAAGGTGATGTTCAGAGCTGCACAAAGTACAGAGGTATCAAGTTGATGAGTCACACAATGAAGCTTTGGAAGAGGGATTATTGAGTACAGGCTAAGATCTATAACACAAATATCAAACAACGAATTTGGTTTCATGCCTGGAAGATCAACAACAGATGTTATTTTTCTAATAAGGAGGCTTATGGAGAAGTATAGAGAAAGCAAAAGAGATCTTGATATGGTTTTCATTGATTTGGAAAAGGCTTATGATCGAGTACCCAAGGAAGTGTTGTGGATGGTTTTGAAGAAAAAGGGTGTGCCAATCCAATACATTGACTTGATTAAAAACATGTATGATAGCTCTACTACAAGTGTGAAGACTCCTAGGGGAGAGACACCAACTTTCCCTATCACAGTTGGGGTACACCAAAGATCCACACTCGGACCATATCAGTAATCATTCTTGTTATGGATGAGTTGACAGAGAATGTTCAGGATGACATTCCTTGGTGTATGTTATTTGCTGATGATATTGCATTGATTGATGAAACTAAAGATGGACTGAATGATAAAGTTGAACTTTGGAGAAAGGCATTGGAATCAAATATATTGATGATTAGCAGGAGCAAAACTGAGTATATGCATGGAAATTTCATCCAATCTCGTAGTGTGAATGACGGAGCCAAGTTGGATGGAGTAGACATATCAAAATGTGATAGATTTTGTTACTTGGGTTCTATTATTCAAATAGATGGGGATGTCCAAAACGATGTTTGTCACAGGATCACTGCATGATGGTTGAAATGGAGAAGTGCAACTGGAGTATTATGTGATTGGAATATCCCTCTCAGATTAAAAAGCAAGTTTTATTGAACTGCTATACAGCCAACCATGCTCTATGAAAGTGAATGTTGGACAATGAAGAAACAAGGTCTCAACAAGATGAACATGGCTGAAATGCGTATGTTGAGATGGATGTGTGGGAAGACAAGAAAAGATCGTTTAAGAAAGGACTATATTAGGAATAAAGTGGGGGTGGCGAGCATTGAGGACAAGTTGCGTGAGGGTCAACTCAGATGGTATGGACATGTGCAATGCAGACCAACTAATGTGCCTATACGTAGTAATGCTATTGAGTCAAGCATAATTAATAAAAGAAGAGGAAGGCCTAAATTAACATGGGAAGGGCTTATAAAGAGAAATTTTGAATCTCTACATCTCGACCAGAATGACCCATGATAGAGCTGAATGGAAACAAAGGATCCACGTAGCCGACCCCTACATAGTTGGGACTGAGGCTTAGATGATGGTGATGACGATGATGATGAACATCATGGCACAAATTCCAAAGAAGAATATGACAAGCTTTGTCTTGCTAGTCAACCTTGTTAGAGAGTCTATTTACTTAAGTTGGTTTATTCTATTTGTAATATGGGCCAAAGTGTGTCTTGGCCCATTAGGGTTTGTCTAGTGTCTATATGCTTCCCCCTTATTCTATTTATAGGAAAGGGTGGCTGCCTCCTATCAATAAGAAAAACCTACACCAGAGGGGTTTTTCCCAATCATATCATATTTCACATGGTACCAGAGCCGACTTTCCTGTGCCGTCCCCAACCCTGAGAGAGAGAGAGAGAGAGAGTACAAAAGAGAGTTGCCTCCCCTTGCGGCTGGTTGCCGTTGCTAGGTGTTGCTAGGCCGCATGCAGGGATTTTCCATCCTTGCTTCTCCTTGGAGTCGTCTCCTTTGAGCCGTCTCCATGTTCAACAAAAACCATCCGCCTTGAAGTTGTTGGTACCATATCTATAAGGGCCGCCATGCCTCCGTCAACCTTGCTTGCTAATGAAGCCGCTGCGATCCTATTCGCCGCCATCATCACAGATCTACTCCGCTATTATCTACTCCGCCACCGATCTACTCCGTGCCACCACCATTGAGATCTAATCCAAAATCTTTGATAAAGATCTCTCTTTCTGCTGATAATGTGGATACATCATCCCTATATTGCTTTGGCGGGGTTTCATAAGGATTTCTCCATCATTTTTGCTGCTCGGACTTGCTGTTGACGATTCGCTGCTGCGAGGCGACGTGTTGCCTTGAAACACGACGTGTCGGCGTGCATCTGCTTCGACAGATCTTCCATCATGATACGAGATACGACGTGTCAAAATTTTGACATGACGTGTTACTGCTTCGTCAACATTTTTCTGCCGCGCAACCTACACAGCGTGTCAGTATACGACACGACGTGTTGCTGCCTTACTGCCCCGAGCTATGTCAACTAATACGTGCTGTTCAGCGACAGCGTGTCGCTTGCTTTTTGCTGACGTTGACTGCTACTACTGTGATATCAGATACGATGTGTCTCTTCATCGACATGACGTGTCGCCTGCTACTGCTATTTCCTGTGTCATTTGACACGGCGTGTTGCTCAACGACACGATGTGTCTGCTGCTTCCTGTTGCTACATCTTAGCGTGCTACATCATCTACTCGTGGCAGAAGGTTCTATATATGGCGTGTTTCTATGCTTGTATAACCAATAACAATTATCTTTCCTTTTTCAACAATTTTATATTTTTTTTACATCCCGCGGTCTTTCAGTCCTACCTTTTACCTACCTCCTCAATACTTGTTCCACCCCATATACATATTGAACCTATTGATCCTATGATTTTTTGACCTTGTACAAATTTTTTGCAGGGGCTTCCACCCCTCACCCCCATGTTTGTCGGCCTAAGGGCCGGACAAATCTCTTTTCGGGTCGTAAAAAATCCATTTATTTTTCTATTGGGATCTATGTAATCGGATCATGTAGCATATTGACTAGCATTAAAGGTTACCTCCACATATTTGCTTAAACTACCTTACCTCTACCATTGTTTTTGACTCTCCACCCCAACTACTCTTTTGACTCTTTTTGTGGTTGGTGTGAGGGGCAGAATAGAGGATGAAGAGTAGAGGGAAGAGATGAGATGGAGGTAAGATGAAGAAAGAAGAAGAATTTAGTTATGCCACTATATGGATCTTCATGCCACTTTTATTGCTGATAAATTGGTCCTTCTGCTACTATATGGTGTTCCTTTTGAATCTATATTGATCCTTATATTTTTATGTGGATTATTCATGCTTGTTTATGCTATGTGGAGCTTTCTGCTGCTATTATTGCTTATTTATCATCTACCTCGATTGTTGCTATGAAGTTACATACTAGGACGTCATTCTTGCTACTTGTGATATAATTAGCACATTTTACTTACTGCTTTGTGCTTTTGCACTATTTGCTGTCTGTGCTCTGTTTGCACGTTGAATTTCTACTGTGAACCAACACTCTCTGGACTTTGTGTACCAAAACTCTCGGGACTTTGACGTCTGCTACTGTGATGGATACTTTATGAAGAGGGAAAATTATTAGTATATGTGCTTTATTGCTTTATGTTTATTATAGTTTTCTTTGTATGGGCTTTAGACTTGACTTATCTCTAGCTCTTTTTCTTTTATCCCTTATTTCCTATCTCTGATAATAGGCTTACTCTCTTGTCTTATAAAAGAGAGTCCTCTGTATTTTTTTATATCATCCAATATACAAATCCCTTTTTATTCTATATGGTATCAAAGCAACCCGATCCCCCTTAGCCCTTCCTCCCTAACCCTAACCCTAATGCCTTACCCAACCTAGCCGCCACCCTTCCCCCTTCCCCCCTCCTCCCTTTTTCCTCCTGCTACCGCAGCCCCCCCTCCTTGCCGTCGCCATTCCCTGCTCTCTCCCTTCTCCTTCCCCACCCCACAACCCTCACTCAGTCCTCTTCCACCTGCTGGCACACCCCCTCCCCTCCCTCTCCTACCCCTACACCCCGCCGCCACCTACCCTCTCTCCAACTGTCGCCGCCGCCCCACCCCCAACCTACCTGCTGCCGCCACCTCATCCTTTTCACCACGACATCCCTTCCCCCCTCCACTTCCCCTCTTTCCTCTTACCCGCTACATCCACTAGTCCTTTTGTCCCTTCATCTAGCCACCCCAATCACTCCATCTCTTCACCACTAGCCTCTGGACGTCTCCGGCAACTTTCTATCAGTTGCACGTTGACGGGTTAATTTGATTCTGCTAGTTGCCATCCATATCAAGAATCATGATCGGTATCAAGGAACAACCCAATTGTACTGTTGCGCCTACACATCAATCGCTTAGTTGAAGTTTCCAAAGATGTGCTGCTAGTATCCTGTCATAGGACTCAACACCATTCATCGTCTAATCTCTTACTAACTTGCAGTCATGGCACTAACAAGTTCTCAAGGGACAAACACTCAGATGGTAAAAGCATTAAGAAAATTACAATGTCATCCAATTCATCTGATGGGTTGTTATTACCTCATTGAACCCAATTTTTTGGATCTCCATTCATTGGGTTGGGTTGCTACTGCTTGCAAATAATAAGGGATTTCAGTCACATCTCCAATATGAATTTTTCAACTAAGGCCAAGGTAAGACCTGTAGTGAAAGGATCGAATGTATTTTCTTTTGTGGATACGTAGTCTATAGCCACAACCCCATTAGACATTAGCTCCCTTACAAAATTGAGTCTGACTTAGATGTGTCTAATTGTATTTAGAACTCCTTATCTTGGTCATAGTTGTTGTGCCATCACAATGAACTAAAATTACAGGAAGTAGCTTTTTTACCATAGGTAACCAAACATAAGTTCATGTCTCCATTCAACTTCCAATCTAGTTTCATCTAAAGCACACAATTCTGCCTCAAAGGTGGACCGAGATAATAAGGTCCGTTTCTTGGAACTCTAGGCAACAACACCTCTTTCCAGCATGAATGCATATTCTACGACACCATTGCTCCTAGAGTTCATGACAACCAACTTGTATTACTATACCCTTCGACTATAGAAGGATACTCGCCATAATGCAGCCTGAGGGAATTATTTCCCTTGAAAACCTCAACACTCTGTCAAGAGCTTTTCAATGGGTCTTGTTGGGACAATTAGTGCATCTACTTAACTTGCTCACAACAAACACAATGTCTGGTCATATGCAGTTCATAAGATACATCAAACTTTTGATAATTGAGAGTATCATAACTGAGACAAAACACCATATCATTCTTGAACAAGGGTCTGGATGAATCATATGGAGTCTTAACAAATCTACATGATGTGTATGCAAACCTCTCTAATATCTTCTCAACATAGAGAGACTGAGAGGGTGTAGTAGTATCAGTAGATCTAGTGATTTTAAGTCCTAAAATCACATCAACGACACCCATATCCTTCCATCTCATATTTCCTACATAAGAATGATTTTGTCTCATTTACTACTTTCATATCGGCATCAAAAAGCTGGTTGTCATCTATATATAAGCATAAGATGATGGATCTATCGTTAATGATCGTGTAGTAATCACACTTATCAAAATCATCGGAAATGAAGCCGAAAGATGATATCACTGAATCAACATTTTCACGTCGTTGATTAGGGGCTTATTTCATGCCATACAAAAACTTACAAGTTTATACACCTTGGACTCATTCCTACGACCCACGAAACCTTCATGTTGTTCCGTATGTATCTCCTCTCTCTCTTGGGTTGTTCCATATATATCTCCTCTTGAAGATCTTCGTGTAAGAATGCGGTCTTCACATCCATCTTATAGATAGAGATCATAAATGGAACACAGTGCTATGACCACACAGATTGTGGTCATGCGGGAAATATGAGAATAGGCATCAAAATAATCTATTCCCTCCCTTTGTGTGTATCCCTTAGCAACTAATCTAGCATTATACTTAGTGATTGTCCCATATGCATATGTTTCTTCTTAAAAATCCTTTTACATCGAACTGCAGAACAACCACGAGGCAAATTCACCAATTCCCAATTTTCATTTGAGAGAATTGATTGAATTTCATCATTAACATCTTCCTTCAACACAGCCTCTGGATAAGCCACAACTTATTTGAAGGATACATGATCATCCTCAACATTGCAAGTCATTAACTCACTTAAAGTCTTTGTATGTCTTAGGCTGTTTGTTTCTCCTTGGCTCATCCATTTCCTCAGAATCATCAAATTCAGAAATAATATATACTGAATTGTTCTCCACATTTGTCATCCTTTTCCACATGCTCGGGAATGAAATCTGTAGTGATTCTATCCTCTTGAGAAACTTTTTAGGACACCAGATTTCATGGGAAAACATCCTAAAAAAATGTTGCATCACAAAGTTCCACTATTAGTATTAACATCAATACCTGAGATTTCAACTTTCAAAATCAAGAATCTATAGTCATAACTCGTCTTGATGTAACTCTAGAAAATGACATCTATCATTTTTTATCCCAATTTCTTCCTTCTGTATTAAGAGACAAGTACCTTTGCGAGACATTCTCACACTTGAAGATAGTCGAGACTGGCCTTACGACCTCTCCATAACTTGAACATACTGTTCTCTTTATTTTTATAGAGAACTTTGTGTATTATGGCATGTTGTATTCAAACCTTCCCCCTACATAATATTGGGCAATTCTGAAATTTCCGAGCAGAGTATTTACCATGTCTATCAAGGTTCGGTTCTTACGTTCTACAATCACATTGGATTGTGGTTAATAAGAAGCATAACCTCATGAACTATACCTTAGAATTGAAAAACCCCAAAAAACAAGTTTGAGGTATACTCCTCCCCTATCAGACCTTAATCTTTTGAGTATCTTACTAATTTGTGTTTTGCTTCTTTTTTAAGTATTTTGAAATTTCTAACGCCTCATCTTTACTTTAATTGAATAGACGTAACAATATTTATTAGCATCATCAATGAAGGTTATAAAATAACATTTAACTAGTTGCCATCCTATTAAACACGCAGATACCAATATGCAGTAAATACAAATTTCTGAATTCATATCCACAAATGAAAAGATTTTCTAGGTAATTTAGCTTGCACATAAATTTCACATCTACTATGATTAAATCCAGATTCATCATATGTTTTATCGAGCCAACATTTACATGACCCAAATGACAATGGCATACATCAAACGCTATTAGATCCAAACAAATCAAATTTTCATTCAAATTAAGAACAAAATTTGAAACAAGTTCTTTTAAACAAGTTCTTTAAATCACAATATCCCTTATCAAATTATAGACCATCTCGAACTTGAGTAGTAATAGATTTATTAGGTTTGCATTCTATTCTCAAATTATCTCTAACTAAAGTTGCGCCATTTATTACACTGCGCCAAATAGATGGAACGTGTCTGACTCTCAAGTGTCATAATTTATTTGGAAGAACTAAGTCCACCCATCCTTTGCCTTTGTCTTCTACAGAGCTTGCATCACCCAAAGTCACAAATTGATATGAAGAGGTATGATAAGACACATACAAGGACTTATCTGTACAGACACACACGTTACCCCCAATGTCTATAATCCAGTAAAGAGGTTCAAATATAGCAAGAATTCCAAGTTTATTAGAAACATACCCATCATTAGGGTTCAAGCAAGTGGTCATCAGATTGGCCACTGCCTCCCTAATTGTAGATGTGGTAGCTTTCTTAGCCTTCCTTCTAGGACAACCCTTGTTCTGATGACCAACCTGTTCACAATTACAACAAGGCTTTTTCTTTGGTTTCTTCTAAATCTTGGATACAAGTTTATGTGGGTTCTTATTTTTCTTATCTTTGTTCTTAGTAGTTGTAAGATTTACAGTTGAGTTGACATCAATATGAATCTTGACATCCAAATCTTTCAAGTACTCCCTTATTGACATATCTAACATTAGATCATTTAGGGATATGTCACCCATCTTTTGCTTGAAATTCAGGCCAAAGACCTCCCAAGGTTTAGAGAATTTTTGAATGGCAAACATTACAATAAAATTTTCCGGTAATTTCATACCCGCTTCCACGAGTTCATGACACACGAGTTGAAAATTGTGTCTAATCAGAAATATGTTTACCCTCTACCATCTGAAACTTAAGAAATTTAGAGACAATATTTCTCAACACCCTGTTTCTCAATTTCATATTTTTGTATCTAACATTCCATAAAGCTTTTATTGTTGTGTGGGAAGTTTGGAGTATTCACCATACAATTTGTTTGACAGTCTAAGAGAATACATCCTCTACACAATCTGATCATTCTCCTTCCAGTCGGTGATTTTTTCAGCATTCTTTGGATCAGATCGATCAGGTTTAGGTTCATCCTATTTAAGGTAGTCAATAAACCCTATCATTCTGAGCCAAATTTTCATTCGCTCTACTAATGTGTGAAATTGACGTCAGAATTTTTTTTAAATAGAGCAGAGGTATCAATCTTAGAACGATAAGAACCATGACCAACCATGTTGACTAATGACATCTATACTTTCTTTAAGACTATTAAACTTTCATTTGTCATTGCAGGCAATAACAAATAATTTCTAAAGATGAGTCACATGTTACATGCCAATTTCGGATTCAGATAAGAAATGTAAGAGCAAACAAAGCAGAAAATACAAAATAATAGAGTCAGAAAACTCAAACTAGATCTCTCTCTAGTCGAAGAGAGACATTACTTAAAGAAATCAGCACTCCAATACGCGTCAAATGTAGGTTGTTCTTCCAGTTTTGATATGGTCACAAATCTATAGAAAGGAGTCGTTTTGCTTGCGCGCGAACAACATCACCACTAGTGTTGCTCAATAACCGTTAGACACCACCACCCAACAGACAATGTCTCTGAAAGAGAGTAGACAGAGGAATTTTCTCTCGCATATGAGACGAACTGTCTACTCTCTTTGTGAAGCAACCTGCATCCCGGTCGATACTATCGACATTCTGTCCATAGTATCGAGATCAATTCAGGTTCAAGTTGAAGCAAGCTGCATCCCGGTCGATACTATCGACACACATGTCGATAGTATCGAGATTGGTTCAGGCGCAAGACCATATTCCGTCGATACCATCGACACTCAAGTCGATGGTATCGACACCGGCACAGCGGCGGAACGGCAAGCCAGCGACAGATCTATTTTTCTTATGAAATTTAGTTTTTATTCTTTTTCTCTCTTTGTACCTCATGTACTTACCCTAATATATATATACAAGTGTGTAGGCTCAAGCCCTACTCACGTTTGTTGCATCTTGCAGCCAACATGTGATCGGTGTTCCTGTCTTCTTCCTTCTTCATTTCTTCTTACATGGTATCAGAGCAGAGATCGATCTAGGGCTTATCCTTTCTCTCTCCGGAGGAACTCTCCAGGTCTCTCTCCTTGACGACCGGCTGCTTCCCACCCATCGTCTTGGCGTAATCCACCTGCTGCAAAGAACCACCGTTGGCCACTTTGGGTCTGCGGTAGATATCTAACTCTACCGTAGCCACAATCACAAAGAGGTTGAGGATCTCCAGGTGATCCAACGATCATCTAAAACACCACCGGAGGACTAGTTTCGTCTCAACCATCATCCTAGTCACACCTCCTCCATGTGTGATTAGGAATATCTTTTGGAGGTTGTGAATGCGTCAATAACGCATTTCTTCTTGTGTTTCTTCTGTGTGTGACGTGTATCTCTCTCCGTCACCACATCTTCTTTGACGTGTATCAATCCGTCATATATTCCGTTCTACCATGGAGGATATCAAGACACCTATGATCTACAACGAGGTGTCACCTATCGCCTCCATCAAACTCAACGGGAAAAATTATCTCCTATGGATGAACGCCATCCACACTGTCTTGGAGGCTCGTGACAGAGCAAGGCATGTTGACTCGGGTCCCAAGGCATCTACTGACGAAGGGTATGCTGAATGGAAGCGACATGACAGTCTTGTGAAGACTTGGCTGTGGAATAGTATGGAATCTGCAATTGCCGTAAGGTTCATGTTCTACTCTACGGCCAAGGAAATATGGGACGCAGTGAAGCAACATTACTCTCAAGAGAAGAATGCTCTCCGTCAGTTTATGATTTATGATCGTCTGTTTGCTGAAGAACAGGGTGACCGATCTCTTGAGGAGTATTTTGGGGCGATTCAGGCTCTTGCTCAGGAGCTAAGTTATTATCATCCTGTGACTGTTGCAGAACAGATAAAGGATAGAGATGATCTGGTTACAGCCAAATTCTTATCTGGGCTTAACTCGACTTGTAGCTCCGCTCGGAGTGTTATCTTGGCCACTGATAAATTACCCAGTCTTGTGGAGGCTTATTCAAGGATCCATCAATCACTGTTTGAGTCTGCTTCCTTTGTTCCTGATTTACCTTCTAGAGAATCTCATGCATCTGTTGCTGCTGCGGCGCGAGGAGGACGCCCCGGTATGGGTAGAGGGCGTGGGACACGTCCGAAATGTACCTTCTGTGACAAACCGGGACATACAATGGAGAAATGTTGGAAAAAACATGGAAGACCTGCTGCACCACCTGTGTGGGCAGCACATTGTGCCACTACCACAGGATCCTCATCCTCTACAACGATGGGTACTACCTCTGGCACCGGCATCACTCTCACTCCAGAAGAATATGATCGGTTCATTCAGGCGACACAACACATGAGTATGGGGTCATCATCATCTTCTTCATCGGCAAATCTGGCATCTACAGCTGGTAATCAGGCTACATCTCTCATAGCATCTGGCTCATCCTCATCTTGGGTTGTTGACTCTGGCGCCTCACAGCATATGATTGGTATGAGGAGATTGCTCCACACTATTGACTCATCTATTCCTCATCAATCTGTTACACTGGCAGATGGTTCAGTGAAAAGAGTTTTAGCTAGTAGATCAGTCTCCCTAACACCCAAGATTGATCTTACATCAGTTCATTTTGTGCCTGAATTTCCTATTAATCTTCTTTCTGTTGCAAAACTGATTGACACTCTAAAATGTTGGGTAATATTTGGACCTTCTTGTTTTATATTACAGGATCTCAAGAGTATGAAGACGATTGGTGGGGGGCTTAGGAAAGGTGATCTCTACCTTTTCAATGGTGACAGTCTACCTCGCCAAATGCCTGCTCCTGCTCCATCTATCCTGTTGAGTGGTTCCCCCTTACTATGGCATTGCAGATATGGACATCCTTCTTTGGAGAACCTACGGAAGTTGGAACCAGATTTGTCCCAATTATCTTCCTTAGAGTGTCAGTCATGTCAACTGGGAAAGCACCATAGGTTATCCTATCCCAGTCGAGTCAATAAGCGGGCTTCTTGTCCCTTTGAGTTAGTGCATAGTGATGTGTGGGGTCCTGTAAAAGACCAGAGTTATAATGGTTTTCGTTATTTTATCTCCTTTGTTGATGATTTCTCACGCATGACATGGATCTACCTTCTTAAAAGTAGAGAGTTCGTGTTGTCTGTTGTGAAACATTTTCATACTGAAATTAAAGTCCAGTTTGATTGCAATATAAAAATTCTTCAGTCTGATAATGCTTTGGAGTATGTTCAAAAGGCTATGTCTGATTTTTGTAGCTCGGTTGGTATGATTCACCGCACATCTTGTCCTCACACCCCTCAGCAAAATGGGGTGGCAGAGAGGAAGAATCGCCATCTTCTTGATATTGCTCGGTCTATTATGTTTCAATCTAATGTGCCCAAGAAGTTTTGGTCTGAAGCTCTTTTAACTGCTTGTTTCTTGATTAATAGGCAACCTTCATCTGTTCTTCACGGGAAGACTCCTTTTTCTGTATTGCATCCCAAGGACTCTCCCTATCCTATTCCTCTTAGAGTGTTTGGCTGCACTTCCTTTGTCCATAATTTTGACCCTAAGACCGACAAGCTGTCTCCTAGGTCCATTAAAACACTGTTCCTGGGTTACTCTACTACGAGCAAAGGATACAAGTGTTACTGTCCTAGTCTTCGCCGCATGTTTGTGTCTAGGGACGTCACTTTCCATGAGACCACTCCATATTTCTCCAATTCTATGAGCAAGGGGGAGCAGTTGAGAGAGGGAGAGCCACCAAAAATACAAAATGTGAGACTGGCACCATCGGTGCAGAGTGAGGGAGTGCCACCTATCTTCCAGGATTTTACTCCTATTCCATATGAACAAGCAGGAGATAGACCTACCATTGAGCATTACCCACATGTATACCATAGGCGAGGCAGACAGGATCCAGAAGAAGTAGTGGCACCAGTCCCTGAGCCCTCATCATCGCCTTCTACTCAAGAGAATCCTACAGAGACATCAGATCTCAACCTTCCTATTGCTGTTCGGAAAGGTACTAGGTCCTGTACTATT
Source organism: Alisma plantago-aquatica (assembly GCA_963693085.1). Lineage (NCBI taxonomy): Eukaryota > Viridiplantae > Streptophyta > Magnoliopsida > Alismatales > Alismataceae > Alisma > Alisma plantago-aquatica. The sequence goes on from OY856411.1 coordinate 15,994,247, forward strand.
AAACACCCTATTACAAATGTATGTTGCTTGTCTCATCTGTCTAAGCAGGCCCGTGCATTCGCTATTGGGATTGATTCTGTGTCTATTCCAAGAAACCATTATGATGCTATGAAGAACAGTGGCTGGACACAGGCTATGCAACTTGAAATGTCAGCTCTCTTAAATAATGGTACTTGGGATCTGGTTGATCTTCCTGCAGGAAAGAAAGTAGTAGGCTGTAGATGGGTTTTCACTATTAAACACAATCTGGATGGATCAGTTGAACGGTTGAAAGCCCGATTGGTTGCAAAGGGCTACACCCAAACTTATGGTGTTGACTTCTTTGAAACATTTTCTCCTGTTGCTCGCCTGAATTCTGTGTGGATCATTATTTCTCTTGCTACTACCTTTGATTGGCCACTATTTCAGCTGGATGTAAAGAATGCTTTTCTCCATGGTGATCTACAGGAAGAAGTATATATGGAGCAACCTCCTGGGTTTGTTGCTCAGGGGGAGTGTCAGAAAGTATGCAAATTAAAAAAGGCTATTTATGGGCTGAAACAGTCACCTAGAGCTTGGTTTGACAAGTTCAGTGAAGTTATTCTTCAGATGGGTTTTTCTCGCTCCAAGACTGATCATTCCTTATTTTACTCCAGCTCTTCCCGTGGATCCATTATTCTTCTTGTCTATGTTGATGACATAGTAATTACTGGCAGTGACACCATGGGAATATCTCGTGTCAAAGAGGGTTTGCAATAACACTTCCATACAAAGGATCTGGGCAAACTAAGATACTTTCTAGGCATTGAAGTGCTTAGATCTCATGCAGGTGTCAATTTATCTCAGAGGAAATATGTGCTTGATTTGTTACAGGAGACAGGCATGGCTAAATCTAAACCGGTATCTACACCAATGGATTATCACATCAAAGAGGTGGTTGATGATGCTGAGTATAAAGATCCAGAATATTACAGGAGAATAGTGGGTAAGTTAATATATCTAACAGTCACCCGACCAGATAATTCATTTGCTGTGGGCGTGGTCAGCCAATATATGCATTCTCCGCGACAATCACACTGGACAGCAGTCTGCAGAATTATGAGGTATCTGAAAAATGCTCCCGGTAAGGGTATCACATATTCTAGACCAAAGGCACCTCCATCTACTCTTTCTCTCACAGGATATTCAGATGCTGACTGGGCTGGTGATCATACTGATAGGAGATCTACATCAGGCTATTGTACCTTTCTAGGTGATCATCTTGTCACATGGAAAAGTAAGAAGCAACATGTGGTTGCTAGATCTAGCACTGAGGCTGAATACCGTGCTATGGCCCATGCATGCTGTGAATTAAAATGGGTCAAATCTGTTTTATCGGAATTGCAAATTTCTCTTCTACCTTCTATGAAGCTCAAGTGTGACAATCAATCTGCTATGCACATTGCCAGAAATCCTATCTTTCATGAGCGTACAAAACACATAGAGGTTGATTGCCATTTTATTCGTGATCAAATAAAAGACGACACTATTGTGACTCCATATGTCAGGTCTGAAGATCAACTAGCAGATATTCTGACAAAGCCTTTGGGTTCAGCAATCTTTCAGAGACTCTGCGGCAAGCTGGGCATACACGATGTGTACTCTCCAGCTTGAGGGGGAGTGTGAAGCAACCTGCATCCCGGTCGATACTATCGACATTCTGTCGATAGTATCGAGATCAGTTCAGGTTCAAGTTGAAGCAAGCTGCATCCCGGTCGATACTATCGACACACATGTCGATAGTATCGAAATTGGTTCAGGCGCAAGACCATATTCCGTCGATACCATCGACACCGGCACAACGGCGGAACGGCAAGCCAGCGGCAGATCTATTTTGCTTATGAAATTTAGTTTTTATTCTTTTTCTCTCTTTGTACCTCATGTACTTTCCCTAATATATATATACAAGTGTGTAGGCTCAAGCCCTACTCACGTTTGCTGCATCTTGCAGCCGACATGTGATCCGTGTTCCTGTCTTCTTCCTTCTTCATTTCTTCTTACACTCTTCTAAAGATGTTTATTATGCATTGGTGCCTAACGGTCGCTGAGCCGCACCAGTAGTATTTTTGTTCATCGTCAATGCACGAGCAAGATGACTTCTTTCTATAGGTTCGACCAGATGAAGATTGGAAGAACAACACGCATCTGATGCATATCGGATCATTCATTTTTTTTAAGTACATCCTTCTTCAACTAGTAATCGGTCCGGTTTGAGTTTTTTAACTCTGTTATTTTGTGTTCGTTTGCTCTTACGTTTCTGAAACTAAAATTGGCATTTAACCTTTTAATCATCTGGTGCAATTTCGTTAATTGCCTATAACGAGTAACGACAAATTAAAATCCAACAGTCTTAAAACATCAATATTGTGAGTTAACATGGCTGGCCATGGTTCTTATCATCCTAAGGTTGATATGTCTAATATTCCCAAAATTTGTTGGCGCCAATTTCACACAATGGCAGAGCTAGATGGAAATTTTACTCAAAATAGGCTTTATTGACTATTTGAAAAAAGATGAACCTAAACCAGATGAAATTGATCCTAAGAAAGTTGAAAAATCACGAATGGAAGGAGAATGATCAGTTGTGTAGATGATGTGTTCTCTTGACACTGTCAAACAAATTGTATGATTGATGCTCTAACCTCCAGTCACTACAATGAAAGTCTATAGGATACGTTAGATACACAAATGTAAAACTAAGAATCTGGACGTTGAGAAATATTTTGTTTATAAAGTTCTTAGCTTTTAAATGGTGTAAGGGGTAAACACATAGTTGTTGAGGTGTCTGCTCTAGGCGTTGGCTAGTCGACCCGTCGCCCAAGGGGGGGTCGCCCAGCTTCACGCTTAGCCACAAAGGCTTTTTTTGGCGTTCGCTTGGGCTGACTGGGTGGCTAGGCGACTGCCTAGTCTGCTTGGGCGACCCACAATCCTGTTGGGCGACCACTTAATTGACTGTCGGGTACAATTACGTTTTTTTTTAACCCCCCAACCTAGGAGGATGCAAAAACCAATGATGGAGATCCATTTGAGTTTTGGACTTTTTTTTGTGTTTTGCATGAGTCTGATTCTAGTATAGTACTTCGTATTTTTTGATTCACTATTAACATAGTACTTCAGTTGAAGTTAGAACTATGGAATATCTTACAACTTTTCTTATTCATCAATGACTCATTAATATTTTATTTTTTACTATTTGATAGTGAATTTAAAATATTGACGGAAAACCGGGTATGTCTTGCAACATTTTATTGATTCTAGTGTACTATACTTATTGTTGTCTCTTTTTGGTATCAAATTTGTCCCATTTACTTACCGTTATGGTGTCATATTAATCAATTTGAGAGTGTTAGATAAGTAATACATACATATATGCATAGTTACATGCATAACATAGTATATAAATTATATATATATATATATATATATATATATATATATATATAATATTGTATGTACAAAAATGACGTCTAGGCGACCGCCTGGGCTGCCTAGTCGCGCTAGGAGTTCAGCTGGGGAAGGCCACCGCCTGGCCGCCTCAATAACTATGGGTAAACCTGTTTTTGATCATACACGATTTTACACTCTTGTGTCATGAACTCCAAGAAGCAAGTATGAAATTACCTAACTAATTTGTTGTAATGTTTATCATTCAAAAGTTTCCTACGTCTTGGGAGGTCCTGAATCTCAAACACAAGAAGAGTGACATATCCCTAGATGAACTTATGGTAGATATTTCAATAAGGGAGGATCACTTGAAAGATTCAGATGTCAAGATGCCTGTTGATGCCAATCCTACTGTAAATCTTACGACGACTAAGAACAAAGATATAAGAAATAAGAATTCACATAAATCTAAGCCAACATTCTGAAGAAACCAAACAACAAACCTTGTTGGGACTGTAGACAGGTTGACCATGAGAGCACAAATTGTCCTATAAAGAAGGCTTAGAAAGTTGTTGCATCTACAACGGAGGAGGCGGTAGTCGGTAATGATGACCACTTGAACATCAATGAATGGTATGTTTCTATTAAACTTGAAATTCTTTCTATATTTGAACCATTTTACTGAATTATAGATATTGTCATACTAGAAGTGCAACGCGGACCGGCTAATGCATCTATACGAAGTAATGCTATTAAGTTAAGCACAATTAATAGAAGAGGAAGACCTAAATTGACATCGGAAGAGCTTATAAACAAATTTTGAATCTTTACATCTCGAGCATAATCTGACCCATGATAGAGTTGTATTAGTATATGTGCTTTATTGCTTTATGTTTTTGTTATTTTCCTTTGTTATGGGCTTTAGACTTGTCTTCTCTCTAGCCTTTTTCTTTTATCCCATATTGCCTATCTCTGACTATTGGCTTACTCTCTTATCCTATTAAAGAGAGTATTGTATTGTGTTTGAATTATCGAATAAACTCTTTTTCTAATCTATATGGTATTAGAGCAACATGATCCACCCTGGCCCTTCTAACCCTAGCGGCCATCCACCCTCCTAACCCTAGTTGCTATCCACCCTCTCCCTACCCTAGCCGCCCAGCTTCCCTCACCCCTGCTGCTGCCGCCAACCTAACCTGCCCCTGCCGCCACCTTCTCCTCCATCTCTTCCCACCGCCGCTGCCCTCCACCCCCTTCTCGTCCCTTTCCTTTCCCTCCCTCACCCCCCTCACCATCGCTGCTGCCCTCCACCCCCTTAATTGCTACCGCTGCCCCGTAGCTGCTGCCGCCGCTACCCCCTCCCACCATCCCCTTCTAGCCGCAATCTCCTTCCCTGTTTTTCCCCCTGTTGTTGTCCCCTCCTTCACCCACTAACCCACCACCATCCTCAACACCAACTAGCCACCACATCCACCTTCCTTTCTTCTCCCTTCTCTATCTCCATCTCCGGTAACTTTCTAACAATTACACGTTGAAGTTCTAATTTGCCTTCGTTCGTTTCCTGCTTGCGCCTCATGGTGGAGTAATTTTGTCCCCATGTTGGTGTAGGATTCTATCTCTTCTTCTGCCCCTGTGTGGCTTTCTGAGATCTGATGCATCAGATCTGCTACATTTGCATACTGGCCCGTTGTGGGTTTTTCCGGATCTACGGATCCACGTTTTATGCTACCAATGTGTTGGGTTGCTGCTTCCTCTATTGTCTACTGACTGCTGCTCCTGCCTACTGCCTGGTGTACTGCCCCTGCATCAGATCCCTTCCGCCTGATTCTACTTCTTGCTACCTTCTGATGTTATTCTCATCTCATATCTGAAGGCCCGACTAGACTTGCTGAAGGAGATGACGCTAAAACCAAGCAGGCTTATGATCTTTGGTCAAAGGATGATTCCGGTGTCATGACTTGGTTGGTCAACAATTCTGAACCTTAAATTAGTCAATCTCTTTTGCGCCTGAAGACTACTAAAAGCGATGTGGGACCAACTCTCACATGTTTACTCTCATCAGCAGAATCCAAAGAAGTTGTTTGAAATTTTCAAACAACTGGCCAAGAAGGAGTATTCTACGACCGATTCTGTGGAGGATTATTATAATCAGTGTTCTGCTCTCTGGGATGAGCTTGAAGTTTATCATCCTCTCTTTGTTGATATTATCGAGGTACAACGACAACGCAATTAATTACAATTGGTGCATTTTTTTACCGGCTAACCCCACTCCTTTTCTGGGGTCATCGATCAAATATTATCCAGCGATCCTTTTACCTACTCTGTGCGACGTCCTCAAATGGGTTCAACGACTACCATCTGTCTCCCCGTTGCCACCTGACCACTCGGATGCTTCTCTTGTTGTTCGCTGAGGAGATTCCTTTTGTGGATGTGGCCATGGCCGTGGTCATGGTCGTGGTTCTACTACTGATCCTAGTTGTAGTTCATCTTCTTTCGGCCCCAACTCTTCTGAACCGTGTTATTGTAACTTTTGTAAAAAAGACCTATCGTACTAAGGATTGTTGTTGGATAAAGCATGGTAAGCCTGCATCGGCAAATCAAGTCACTACTGATCAGCATGATTCTGCACCATCCTCTTTATCTCAGCCCTCTGCGGATCGGATTCGCACCGAGTTCGAGAAGCTACTCCAGGCCCGCCTTGCTCCCTCCACTGCTGATGCCTACTGACGAACGTTCTGCTCTTCTTGCATCTTCTGCACCTTCTGGTAAAAACACATGGGTGATTGATTCTGGTGCCACCTCTCATATATCTGACAACTCTGCTTTGTTTTCTGATCTACGTAAAACTTCTATTTTACTTGTTACCCTTGTTGATGGTTCCCAAACACCTGTTGTTAGCATTGGAAATATTTGGACTGTGAAATTACTATTGTGTTCAGCTCTATGTTCTGAAGTTCCCTTTGAATTTGTTGTCTGTTAGTAGAACTGTGAAGCGCCTCTGTTGTTCTATCACTTTTGACCCGGATGGTGTTGTTTTTCAGGATCTGCGCATGAGGATGAGGATTGGTTCGGACCATGAGGGACCAGACGACCTGTATTACTTGGATTTGCTTAAGCCGACTGCTTCTGTTACTGGGCCCCGATGGCATTACAGATTGGGCCATCCATCTGCTGCAAAGTTAAAACATTTAATTCCTGCTATTTCTGATTCCGTCTTTCACTATGAAAGTTGTACTTTGGGCAAACAAACTCGTGCTACCTTTTTTAAGAAAAATTGTATTGGGTCCAAAGCACCTTTTGATATTGTACATGCTAATGCGTGGGATCCTTGTTTTGTTCCAAGTACTTCTGGTTTTCGTTACTTTTTGAGCTTTATTGATGATTTCTCTAGAACTACATGGTTGTTTTTATTAAAAGATTGATCCTACATGCTTGACGCTATCATGACCTTTTTTGCTGAGATTCGTACCCAATTTGATAAACCTATCAAAAAAATTCACACTGACAATGCTTTAGAGTTTGTGCAAACATATGTCAGCCAATTTTGCCGCAAATTGGGTACTATTCATCAAACTTCATGTTCATATACTCCAGAACAAAATTGGGTTGCCAAACGCAAAAATCGACATCTCTTAGAAGTTGTCTGCACTCTTTTTCATTATCATATACCCCAAAATTTTTGGCTTGAAGCTATCTCAACTGCCCGCTACTTGATTAATCGCACGCCCTTGTCTGTTCTTGGAAATCAAATACCTTATCAAATTCTTTACCCCGATGCTCCTCTTTTTCATGTGCCTCGGATTTTCGGAAGCACATGCTTTGTCAAAACCTTTCATCCTATTTTAACTAAACTTGACCCTCGATCTACCAAATGTGTGTTCTTGGGATATTCTCAGACTCAGAAAGGTTACAAATGCTATGATCCTGCTGTAAAGAAATGGTATGTTAGTGTTGATATGGAATTCTTTGAGGAGTCTCCATACTATTCTCCAACAGATTCAACATTGTCTATTACTTGATACACCTCTACCTATGTCGATTGACACTGACTTGTCTTCTCGGATGTGACTCCATCTGTGCCTCTGAAAGTGTATCAACGACACTCGAGAAATACAACTTCCTCTATGGCCCCTCCATCTCCAGTTCCTCTATCCTCGTCGGCAGATCAACCTCCAGCTTAGGTATTTTTTTATTTAGATGCTCCTATTAACCTGAGAAAAGGGACCATGTCTTGTACTCAACATCCTCTTGGCAATGTTTGTTCTACTGCTAACCTGGAGATGGAATTTGCAAAATTTACCTCTGCTTTATCTGCTATATATGCTCCCAAGAATGTTGCTCAGGCTTTATAGCGTTCTGCGTGGCGCCGGGCTATGGAAACTGAAATGCAGGCACTTACTGATTGCCATACGCGGGACTTAGTTGATACACCTGCTTCTTGCTCCCCTGTCGGGTGTCATTGGGTCTTTACTGTAAAGTGTCAACTCGATGGCACAGTTGAACGCCTAAAAGCTCGTCTTGTTGCCAAAGGATATACTCAAACATATGGCATTGATTATTTCGAGACTTTTTCTCCTGTTGCACGTCTCAATTCTGTTCGGGTTCTTATATCTGTAGCAGTTAACTGTTAATGGCCTCTGTTTCAGTTAGATGTTAAAAATACCTTTCTATATGGTGATTTTACATGAAGAAGTATACATGGAACAACCTCCTAGATTTTTCACTAAGGGGGAGTGCTCCAAAGTGTGTAGGTTGCGCAAAGCAATCTATGAACTGAAACAGAGTCCCCGTGCTTGGTTTCACAAACTCATTAGTATCCTTCAGCAGTTCAACTTTCGCCAGTCTCATTCTGATCACTCCATGTTCATCAAGAAAATTGTCTCTGGCCTTGTCATCTTGATTGTGTATATTGATGATATTATTTTATCTAGAAGTGATCAATCAGGCATTCAAGCTACTAAGGAATATCTAACAAAACACTTTGTCACTAAAGATTTGGGTAAATTAAGATATATTCTGGGTATTGAAGTCTCTCGCTCTTCCTCGGGTATTTGCTCATCTTAGAGGAAATATATTCTGGATCTATTGTCAGAAACGAGACTACTTGGTGCAAAACCCATTGCTACTCCCTTGGATCCTAATACAAACTGGGAGGATGATACTTCTCTTGCATATCCCGACCACCATCAATATCGCCGGTGGGTAAACTTCTATATCTGACAGTGACAAAGACTGATATCACTTCTGCGGTAGGCTTATTCGGTCGATATCTAGATAAACTCAGGCATTGCCACTAGGATGTTGTGTGTCACATTTTGAAATATCTGAAAAATTCTTCAGGCAAAGGCTTATTTTACAGAAATCATGGGCACTATAAAATCACATGGTACTATGATTCTAACTATGCATGCAACATATTAGACCACAAATCTAGGACTATGAAAGTTTTGATCACCAATATAAATACCAAAATATATTTAAGTATTGAATTTATATTCCTAGGCCAAATGTAAACTTAGGTTAGGAAATTACACTAAAACCTCAATTTAGCAAACGTGTAACTTAAGTATAACATTTCGAAACTACATCTACTACTGCCTAATTTAGGGAAAAGGGAATTAGAAACGATCCTAAAAAAGGAATAAAAAGTCCAGGGTCACGGAACCTAAGTTTCGGTATGTTACACTTTCTCCACCACTAGATTCTTGTCGTGGTAGCTTCATAGGCAAACCATCTTTGCTTTGAGAAAAAAAATCCATGCATGTATCTTTGGCATTGCCTCTCTGTCACCTATCAACGCCAATACAGTTGGCAATGATTGAAATATAGGATGGGCAGTTGAGATTTTGCCATATATGTAGGTGAGAGGACGTGTGGTGTGGTACTACTAATGAATCACATAAGTGGATGTCCACGGGCGGCATAGAGAGGAAGGGGCAGCTGCCTGCCAGCTGAGATCAATGTTGATTTCTTTCATTCTTTTAAGAGAGGTCGGTGGCACCCTATGAGGCGGAAGAAGAAGTAAGGTGGCGTCGGTTAGGTTTAGGGTTATGCAAGAGCGTACTCCTCTGATACCATATGGAATACAAGATGGAGGCAATTAGATTGATTCCATTAAGAAACCACCTTCTCCTATATATAGAATAGGGGACTAAACCTTTTCTTTATATATAGGATAGGGGACTAATACAAAGCATTGGCCAAACATACTTAAGCCTATTTACACAAACGAAATAAGTTATAACTCTAATAGAAGGACCTTTCCGAATTCTTTGAGGTAAAAGCTTCAGGTCCAACACAATCTTTTTGGCATGCAGATCATTTTTATAGGGAAAATACAAGTTGTATTTGTCACAAAAGAATTTGATAAACAAATTTATCAAAGATTTAAAATGAGCAATGCCAAACGTGTGAGCTTTAGTAGGCTACTTCAAGCTCAACAAGAAGTGACTCTCATTCCATAATTTAGAGGAAAATGAGATGGTAAATTCATAGGGAATTTGACGTATGTCATGCTTAGCAATTGATGTAGGGAGCACTAGGAGACTATAAAGTGGATTTTTGGATACTTGAGTAGTAACTCAAAGTATGTATTTGGTGCTCCGAGAGCTAGGAAGCACGAACACTTCCCGGTGGCTGCTGTATCCGTGTCCGACACGTGTCCAACCTGGACACGTCACGCGTCGAACACTCCTCTCGTGTCCAATTTCATATTTTTTATATTTACAAGTTGGACACAGTGTGGACACGTCCAAGACACTTCCTAGACACGGCCAACCCAACCCACATAAGACTAACATAAAGAAAAGGGAAAATAAAACCCAACCCCGTACACTCCTTGACCAAACCCAACTCCTCACCAAAACCCTGATCCCTTCCCTCAAGAGGTCACCAACAAGCCTCCCCCTCTAATTGTTCTTGTTCCCATAGAGATAATATGCAACTGCCTCTTGCAGCAGTTGCAAGTAGCAGCTAGGTCCTGAAGTTGTTGCAAGCAGCCACCATAAGGAGATGGAGCTGCTACAAACAGCTTTTGCAGCAGCAACCACGAGGAGTTGAAACCGCAATAAGCACCAGCCATTTGCAGCAGGAACTGCCAACACCTAGAGCAGCCATTAGAAGCAACTTCGTTGGTTTTTTTATGTGTCCACTCCTCCACCCACCTCTTCTTCCCACTCTATCAAAACCTTCCCCCCCTCATTTTCGTCCGACTAACATGCAGTCATGTTTCGCTTTTGTTTCTTCCCTCTACCGTCCACTCATACATGACTATTGAATGTCTTATCCTCCTCTTGCTTCATCACCATCAACATCACCGCACATCTCCCCTCTATCACTACTGATTCCCCTCCTCTTCCCTATACTCCACACCTCCGTTAGTATTATAACCATTAAAGCGTTGTGTGTAATTAATTTCTAATGATTTTCTTGTAGTCCATCATTCTTGGATATTATTATAATATAATATATCATTTTGTATGCTAAATCTTGTATTGATCAACATGTAATTGGTTTGAATACAAATGTGAATGTGAAGAGGGTATCATGATGATGTTTGTTTGTGCTTCTTGTTGAGAATTATGGGGGTTGTGTTTACGAATAAATTATATACATATACATGTGTTTAACTGTATATATTTATCCAAATATATGTATGTATATATGTATATATTTGCCGTGTCCAACGCCGTGTCCGTGTCCTATTTTTTGAAAATCGCCATGTCTCATGTCCGTGTCCGTGTCCGTGTCCGTGTCCATATTCGTATCCGTGTCCGTGTTCTTAGTCCGAGAGTCAATGCCAATTATGGAAGACTTTGTTGATGCAGATATGGGTGGTGATATTGGACATAGGATGTCAACCTAAGTATATCTTTACTTTTGCAGAGAGAGCCTTGTTATAGAACTCACACTTGAAATTTGTTGCTTGTTAACACAGTATATTTTATGTAAGAGAAAAATGCTCTAGATTTTAACATTGAATGCTAGATGTGAAACAAGAAGTGCAATTTCTTTTTGACAATAGAAGTGCTATTGGCTTGAGCTTCATGTACAAAAAAAGCACATCAGAGTGTAGTGTTTTTGGCTTCACATCGGACAATAAGTTGATGACTTGAAGAAGATTCAGACATATTAGATTTAGAATGTTTATGATATTATGGCCGAGTCATGACTCGAGAAAATTTGGAGCGCAACAAAATTCTGTTCCCAGTAAAAAAAATCTGATATATTTTTGCTGTACGTCTCTCCCTAAGCTGGAGGGAGGAACCGCTGGTATAGTTGTAATTTTCAACCCAACATGAGAAATCAGATTGCTAATAGGCCAGGACACTTGTATTGTTAGTTTCTTATCAAATCATGATGGATTTTGTAGCATGTAGGATCCTAATCACCAAGGAGTTTCCTATTTTCCGGCTAGGGCTAGCCTAGTTGGTAAACAGATCGTTGCATTACAAAGGAAATCCTGGGTCCAAATCTCTTCGGGGATGAATTTCAGAAAAAAAATTCCTGGCAGGTCATTGGCATGACTTACCTTGTGATGGCACCACATGCAATTACATGTGGCACAGGTGAATCTGTCCAGCACATCTAGTCCCGGGGCTTACACTGCCGACTGTCGGGGTGGGTCCAATGTGGCTCTGCCTAGGAGGGTCTCTTTCCTATTTATAAAGAGGTCATGCCCTATAGAAGAGCTGACGGGGGTCATGCAATCGGTGTATAAAACTATTTATGCCCTTTAGGTTTTTTGCTTTCTGTATATTGTAAACAAGGGGAAGGTACACCAAGCTTCTAGTCTTACATATCAGAGTTTGAGTATCCATCTTGGTTGATGATGAGGTAGCAACCTCTTTGTGCTTCGAGGGAAAGATGGAAGTGTATCACCTTTCCTTGTGGAGAGGAGTTGACTCCAAGCGATCAATTTGGCTGCAGTAGCTTCAGGATCTATAAAAGGAGCTCATTGCTGTAAGTCAAGAACAGAAGACCTGATCATAATAGGTAACAGAAGTAGTATATTTTGGCACACTTATGCTGGTGAGAGTAGCTATAATGTCACGGTCTAAAAAAGGTGTTGGACTGTGAAGGATATTTGAATTTATAGCGGACTTGTTACACCAGTTTATTGGTCATGCAGAATCGTATGAAGGTCAGCCATCTCACGACCTATGAGAATGAGTTCACTGGCCATGAATAAGGGTAAGAAGAGTTATACAACAGCCCTACCACTGTGAAGGGTGATTAATAGGGGACATACAGAGGAGTCTTCACATAAGGTGTTATGACGACAATAGTCATGCTTGTGGTGTTGTGGGATCATGCCCACAACATGGTTACTACAACCGATTGGTCATTACCAGCCATAATGGAAGATTGAGTGTTCTAATCAATTAAAGCTTATCTTCATCAAAGTATGTAGTCTTTATATTATATGAAATTCTTGGTTTTCCATATAGTTTTTCTCTTTTATGCCAAGAATTGGTTAAATTTGTGCTTCCTCATGGTTGATTGGATGCGTTCATTTGCTTTTACTGACTTGTTATTTCATGTCATATTTTTTCCTTCCATCTACCACCATGAAATTCCTAAGGGGTTGTTTGGTTTGGGATCTCATCCGGATTAGGCGTTGTCTTTTTGTGCCACGTAGGCGCTAATCCCGACTAACCCAGTGGGGATCCAGTCTTGTTTTGTTTGGCAAAAACCAGACGGACGGGGTCCGTTTTAGATTCCGTAATCTTCTAATCCAGACTAAGTCAGTCCTGCTATCAGCAGGATTTCCGGATCCAAGTCCGGATTTGGCTCTATCTTTTGTGTTATTTTGTTTTATATGCTAGACTGAAAAACACAAGTTATGAGGCCAGTCCAATTTGATGAGTGCTTGCAATGGGATTGGGTTGGCAAATAAAAACACGATCGAATCCAAATAAACTATTCCAGATCTATCGACTAACCCGGTCCGGAGTTTGTAATCTCGATATCCAACCAAACAGGGGTTAAGGATTTCTAGTATTTATTGGATCCACGGAAATCAATAGTCCACCCTATCACCATCCTGGCTGAATTCAATGTTATAAACCTTGAATCATTCAACTGCAGCTCTTGCTTAAAGGACCTCAGCCCTAAAGTTATAAACTAAGGGAATCCCATCTTTTTCTTGCCATTGAGGGATAGCTGTATCATTATAGTTGGTGTCTTCATCGATTTTTCCACCATCATAGTCACAAAATTCTCCAAATTTGTAAACTATTCAGGTACAGTTCATGAATTTTTCATGTGAGGAATGAGACTTGAATTTTGGAGAAACCCGTACTATCACAAATTCCACGAATTATTCATGAATACCACTGAATTTCACGGGTTGTTCCCGAATTCACGAATAATTCATCTATGAAATAATAGCATGATATATAATTTGCCATTTGGGAATAGAGAATCAATAAATCATGTGTGCATATATATAATAATAGATCAAATGTCTTTTTCATGTGTACATATGTATATATCTATAGTATTTGCAATATGAATACACATTGTGTTGTCCAAATTTTACGAGTACCCAAATATTTGACCAAGGTTTTGCGGATTCTTTGTCGAATTTTATCCAAATTTTCCGCATAATTCCCGAATGTTGAATCCTTCAACCTTGTTGAATGAATCCCAAATTTGTGACATGGGGTTACCATAGAATATGCCTACAAGTTGCAATTCATGTCATTGCCGACACGAGAGTTTGCTCCTTTTGCCATCCTTAGTCGATGGCACAAGAGATCTCTCTCACTTGTGAATCGAGCTGCCTCTCGGAGAGGACTGGTCCATCCTCACCATATCAATTTTCTCCATCCTTGTTGTTTCCATCACCGAGGAAGACTTGGAGTACTAAGCAGCAACAAGATAGATGATTCCACAGTTAGGAGTTGTTAGTGTAGACCCGACCTTTCCATGCCAGACAACGTGGTGCCCCAACCTTTAACCCATCTCTATTGCAACAACGGTCTCTATATCCAAAAGCTTTACCCCTAAAATTTTGAGATTTTCTCTTTATCTTGCTTAACTAGGACAAGATAGTGAGAGAAGTGTCTTTTGTCCAAAATTCTGTGACGGCCCTTCAAGGACCCACTATATTACCATAGTGGGGGTCAAAACTCACACAAAAGAAACCATCAACATTGAGGGTGATACCTACATTATTGTATACAACATTAACACCCGAAACCCACACACACACACCAAAACAAAGCTCTCCCTGGGCTATGAATAGATGAAATATGGTGATGTCAGTTTAAAAGGCATTTCAACTCAAATCTCTTTATGGATCCTCCATTTTTCTTCCTCACCCTAAGACTTCTAGATGAAGCCTTCAAAGGCCAACAGTGCAGAAGCCCGAGGTTCTCCTATAGACCGACCGTTTTTTTTTTTCTTTTGACCTTATTGCTTCAGCTGTAGAAAATTGTGCATAACACTTCTTGTCAATATTAGGTCCCATCACTATAAAATATGGCCCAGACGACCGCTTAGGCAGCACAACACATTGGTTTCTCAAATGTAATCTCAAGTGCTAGTTGAATGGGTAAACCAAAAGCAGCCTCCTAAGTCCATTTGGGCTGCTTAATTGCCCACCATGGGCTAGTGAAGCGCTTACTTGGGCCTGCATAACCGATCAAGCCACAACCAGGCCCTTAAGCAATCGGCTCACAGGGTTAACGAAAAGATCCGTTACATTGCAGCATCATTGCACTAGTTCCCAATTAATACTGCAACGTGGGAAGTTTAACAGCCTTTGCTCTTATGACGTCTTCACAGCATTTCCCCCCTTTACAAGGCCATCGCTGTAGGGAAAAGAAAGGTTTTGCCCTGGCTTGTCTTTGACAGCTTTGTGAGACCAACTAATGGCCAATTATGAAAGCTTGTATTGGTCTCTCATATTCCTGTGCCGTGTTCTTGCTGCTGCTGCACTGCTGATTGACTCCTGTTCCTGGTTTCATTCTGTGGATGTTCTGCTGGCTTGCCTCTGCGTTTATCTCACATTTACATCAAGATATCAAGATGGGCACCGATATTTAGTACTACAACTACAATCCCTTAAGTAGTCGTATATACATGAACTGATGAACACTTAAGTGGTAACAAGGTCATACCGTCACACCAGCTTGCTTCCCACGCTGCACTTTTCAAAGCATTGGTTCCCATTACTAGAACCCTGTAATTGCTGCCGTGCACACACTCCTAGATGCCACTTGGGGTAGAAGCTGCTGCCTTGTAGGGGAAGGCTATGATGGCACTATTCCTGCTCACCCAGTAGATAGGCACGACACCGCAATGTATCTTCTCCATTGTAACTCCTGTCACACCCATGGTAGGTTTGGCATAGGTCACAAGCTCACCCATTTTCTATTTACAAAACATGAGACACACAGGTTTTATTGCACACGAGCACTGCATTCTGCACGTCAGTCGTTTCAGGAAACCCCACCCACATTCCCATTCCACTGCCAGCTCCACCCCCTCTCATACAGAAACTATCGTCCCTTATCACCTAGTATGGAGAAAATGGTATATAATCCCGTAATCCACAGTTCATCGTGAAATAGTCATCCTGATTATTCGAGGTTCTGTGGTAGACAAAATTGGTAGTATAGTTATGTTGTAAAGTATGGTTTAAACAAAGCAGACAGTACCATGTTTTCGGAGATTCTCACTACCTTAGCTAATGAAGTTTTAAGCTAATAATTGCACCCTACCCGTAGCCGGGATATCCATATTCTCACCAGTAAGATACTTCTGTTCGTCCATCAATGCATATTGATAGAAATAATTAAATGATTCCATGAGGCATCAGAAGTAATTGCTGATTTTCTTTGCTACTGAGGGGTTATATGAGCTCTATGGCTATAAGGTTTATAAAGGTGGTGAGCTTTTCCATACAGAGAATCTCTATGCAGCCTTCTCTGAGTGCAACACACCAGATAGCAGTCTTATTTTTCTCTATATATGAGTTAAAATTTTGAATCTCATCAAAATATGATAATGCCGTCTGCAGTCTGCAATTTTGAACTTACAATAATGTAGGCATTCATTTTATCGAAATAGTATGCCGTCATATGTAGTAGTTTATCAAAGTACTAGTGCATTCTACTAACATCTTCAATTATCTTTCAGAATCTGGTTTCACAGGGAAGTTAGGGCTGATGATTGGTTACTATATGATGTAAGTTTCGCATGCATTTTCCAACACAGCGGGTAGGTTGTTCTATTTCCTTTTGATGTCCTAAACGCGTTCTGCTTTTCTTAGATTGAGAGTCCTTCTGCATCTAGTGGCCGTGGATTCTGTACAGGCCGTATGTTCAACCAGAAAGGAGAGGTAATATGCTGAAATGCAGTACTCCCTTCTTTTTTAGGATAAGCAAAGGCAGCCTCCTTTGTTCTTATAGTTTCTGATTTGTTATGCTGGCTATGCTGTATGCAGCTTATTGCAACTCTGATCCAGGAAGGTTTGATAAGAGAGATTAAGCCACAAAATCAACGTGCAAAATCAAGACTCTAGTTATATAGGTAAAATCACGCCAATGAAATTGGATTTGAAGTACTGCTAGCTTTGTTTATATTTATATATACAGTTTTGTTTATATAAGTAATGATATGTTTCTCAACTTTCATATGGCTTCTTGCCTCTGCAGGCCTTGTATAGCGGTTGGGCATTATATAACACATTCAACGAATCATGCAGCCTCACGATGGTCCAAGAAGTAAAAAATTTAAGAAAGAATCTTCAGATATGTATATACATGCATTGCACACAAACGTGGATAAGTGGAAATTATATTTTTGGATCTGTTGTCCTAATCTATAACACTAAATATTATATATTTAATGCAACCAAGATAATAAGTGAAAAGAAAACAATTTTCATTTAGATAGGGCTCATGTAGTTATGTTTTCCCCCTTCCACTACAAATCCTCGGATTTGTGTGTTTAAAGCAGCATGGGAGTCCCCCCTTTTTGGTGTTAAAAAGGTTTTTTTAACATTATTTATCTTTTGAAATGTAATAAAAGAGGTTTAAATGTTGGTTATATGCACAATTGATTAGGATATGATGTAATCTCGGTACAAAAGGATTAGCTTGCATGAATCAAATTTGTATATGTCGCCTAACAGAAGTTACTATTCATTCGATTTGTAACAAAATAGTCAAAATATTAAGAGCCTAACCCAATATGTGGTGAACATGTGTGGCTTAATTGTTTGATACTACCGGTTGCTTAGGAAATAGATATGCTATTGGATGTTTTTTAGTTGACCTTAAGCAGTCTTTATTAGATGATTTGCTACTAGGATTATCAATTTTTTCAAGATACTTCATTTGGAAACATCAAATTCTTACTCAAAGATGACGTATGTGTGAGGTATGTGAAGTGGTTGCTTGGCTTAAGAGGTGGTTGGAATTGCCAAAGTGGTAGATAGTATGGAGTGTTTTCATGATGACAACTACTATATTTGTACTATGGCATTATTGTCGTGGGAAACTTAATGCACTTCTCGTAGAAAAAAACACTTTTTGGAAATAAAGTGCTTGGCTATTGTGCATGAGTCTTTGGATTACCAACATAAAATTCACCTATTATGATAATTTATATTTCTTTGAAATGTCAGCATGTAGCCTTAACAATGTCACATACTAGTTTTGAGCTTGTCATCTATGTACAGATGCACCGTCTCTTTCTTTATTATTGACTTGATGCTTGTTCATTTCCTTTTTTTTAACCTAGATTCTTTTAGAGTTGATGTATACTTATCCCATGAAATGGATGACTTGTTTAGGCAATTACTTATTGATAATAGATTAACTCGTATTATTTGTTATCATATCGCATATTCCGAATGTTATAAGTGATTGTAGTGGAACATCATGTTGGTATTTCTAACATGGAAAATGTTGAAAAGAAATGGTAGGAATTTAAGATCTATCATATCTAATATGTCTCAAGTATTATCAACAATTCTAGCAAGCATTTTCTTTTTCTTTTTAGAAGACTTAAGAGGCGCGAGTAGCATTAATGATAGCAATTAAAGGTTCTTTATCTAAAGAGTTTATATGTACCTCATTTGAGTCTTCATTTGTTGAAGCCATGAGAACAAAATGACATTCTCCTTCATCACTAGAGCTTGAGTTAGATCCTTCACTTGATTCTTCACTTGAGCTTGAGTTGTAGGAGTCATTTGAGCTTTTGTGCCATTTCTCATTCTTCTAGTACTTCTCTTCTCTTCTCTTCTCTTCTCTTGTGATGATGGGTCTTTTTGCCTTGTAGACAATCTATCTTAAAGTGACCTTTATCAAAGCTCGATTGATCGCATTGTATGAAAAGTGTTTCTAGTCGTCAGAATGTTGTAAAACTCAAAAAAATATCTGTTGCAACATCCCCTATAAATAGTATATCCACCGAACACTTTCCTCGCCTATAAATAGTATATCCCCGCTGTAATTTTCTTTTACTGTCTCCAAGTTACAACAAAGCTCTAACTCTGTCTCTCACCCATCGACCTTCCACACTAGTGATTTGCATACATTTATCATCTTTTGGGCCACTTTTGGTTACATTTCTAAGTCAATTTCATCCAGTAATCACTCTTAATCATGCTAAATTTTCTACTTTATTATTATCTTTACTTGCTCTATGGTTTGGATAGTAGGTACAACATTTTGGCATCAAAATGGAGAGAAAACACCAACACCTCATCCATCAACACATTCCCCAACCATCAAGACATTTAGAAAATCAATGTTGTTGAAACTGACAGTGACATATCGTGTCCAGAAAAAGGCACGACGTGTCCAGGTCAGACACGTCGTGTCCCAGTCTAGAACTTGAATCTAGAACTCTCTCAATTACAGCAACACATTGTGTCTAAATTTAGACATGTTGTGTCCCAGTCTAGAACTTGAATCTAGAACTCCTTGAATCACATCAACATGCCATGTTTAAATTAAGACACATTGTGTGACTTTCTAAAACTTGGATCAGGCTTCAATTATCACATCAAACATGTTGTGTTGGCCATCCAACACGGCGTGTGACCTACAGATTTCACTCAAACACGAATTTAACTACCTCGTGCTTATATATACGACCCTAACCTGTCTTGGGACAGTTATCACAGTCATTTTTTGACCATTTGGGGTGGGACTCAAGCAAGGGAGAGCCATGAGGAGTTGGAAGCGTTCTAAAGGAGAAAAGGTGGTTTCTCGGGAGAGAAACTTCATCTTCTTCCTTCTTCTCTGACAACTACAAGATGGATCTTTGTTGTTCTCTTCTCTTCACTTTGTGAAGTTTTTTGCAGAGTTTCCAGCAACAAGGATGAATTTGTGACTCCTTGACCGGAGTTCCAAGTCTATCTTCTTCCATGGACATCCAAGTTTATTTTCTTCTATTATGATGTCTAGCATTGTTGTCTACTGTTTGTATCTACTTTCTACAACCGTAGACTAGTAGATCTCCTTTTCTTGGGCACGGGGGAATAACTCCCATGTCATAACTCTGTTGAACACGAATTGCAATTATAATTCTAGTTGTTTCATTGTTCTAAGGTTCATCGATTTTGATTTTTTCTTGCATGCTTTAGTGGCCACTTTGGGTATATGATTTATGCTCTTTGTAGAATATGGGAGCATTTGTATAGGAGTAAGGAGATGTACCTTAGCTGCACTTCCTTGACCATGGGAGTGGCTAGGATGTGTTGGGGAACAATAGTTTGTAGTTCAAATCTGAGTATATCCACTAGAGTGGTATACAAATTTAGTTCTACACTACTGGGAGGTGGGTGTAGGATACAAACCTTCCTTGTGTTATTTCTAGTATTCTTGATCTTTGTTGTTCATCAAGCTTTGATGTGGATGTGAAACCCTATCCTCATGAATTCCTAATCCAATTTAATCCTTAATACAAGTGATTTCCATTTTAGTTGATTCTCTTCTAAATTGCTTAGTTCACATAACAAATTCTCTCTTGTTAAAAAGATTTAGATTGTTGAAGTTCAATACTCTTGCGCCTAACAAACCCTTCCTCCTTGGACGACCTCGACAATACTACACACATTTGTATACTTGCGGTAGTGTTCGAGATATAAATATTAAAACTTGCACATTTAGCTAACAAGTTTTTGTCGTTGTTTCCCAGAAGCATTGGTACATTGTTATTAGAGTAAGAAGTGTTGAATAGTAAGCAAGACTAGATCACACCATCACTTGTCATATTTGTCATTATTTTTTTCATCATGATTATCATCATTATCATATTGTTGTATCTTCCATTTTTTTTTACTTCACTCGCCTTCTTTACTTGCAGGACTGTATAAAGCGATCCAAAAGGGGTTTTGAGCCTTCAACATTTCTAGACCTTGAAATTGAGAACTTCAAGCATATTTGGAGGAATCGCAACATCCATCATCTTCATCACCACCA
This sequence comes from Alisma plantago-aquatica, assembly GCA_963693085.1. Lineage (NCBI taxonomy): Eukaryota > Viridiplantae > Streptophyta > Magnoliopsida > Alismatales > Alismataceae > Alisma > Alisma plantago-aquatica. The sequence continues at coordinate 16,015,096 of OY856411.1, forward strand.
TCTTCACCCGAAAGTCCAACCCAACAGGAAGAACAAATCATGAAAGATGATCGTCCCCTAAAGGAGTTTGTTGTTCTAGTTGCTACAAATATCAAAGGGACTATCAATATTACACAAATCCAGGCAAACAATTTTTCTATCAATCCCACTATTATACATATAATACAGTAGAACTAGTTTGGAGGGACACCAATGGAGGATTTGAACCTCCACATTGTTGAATTTTTACAATTTCTAAGCCTTTTTAAAATAGATGATGTTCCTACTGATGCAGTTTATCTTCTTCTTTCTCCTTCTCATTAACAGACAAAGCCAAGGTGTGGCTCTATTCTTTGCCAAGAAACTCCATCAACAGTTGGGAGGAACTCCTCAAAGTTTTCATAGCCAAATATTTTCCACCAAGCAAGACTGCACACATTAGAAAGGTTCAAAGACCTTCAGCGTCTTTTTCCAGACCATGATTTGACCAATTGACTTCTATTACAAATTTTCTATAATGGCTTATTCTACAATACAAGGATATCTATTGACGCTACTACAAATGGTGCTTTAATGAACAAATCAAACAGGGACACTTATGCCATTATTGAAGACATTGTACTTAATCATTGCCAATGGAGTCCTTACTGGAGTAGGCAGCCTTCTTCAAGCTCTGTTTTTGGAAAGCAAGCTGTTGAAGTAATTTTGTATGCATGTGGGCAGTGGGATGCACTCCTTCATGTTTTGCCATGCCATCACAATTTGAAGAGATATTGGAGCAATGCCACCTACAATCTAGGATCAATAGATCATCATGACTTCTATTGCAGCAGCAACCATGTTTGTGAACAACAACTACAATCGAAGTCCAACTTGGAATCACTCTTAGAGGATTTTGTTTTGTCTCAAATAAAGCAAAATGACGAGTTCCTCTAGCAAAGACAACTCATGAAGGATGTCATTACCACTCTCTTCTAAGGTGGATGGGATTGCTAGTCGCACGAGAATGTTGGAGAACCAAATTTCTCAACTTGCCATTTTGAATCAAACAACACCTTTTGCTTCCTCCCATAATCAACCAGAAATGAATCCAAGGGAGACATACATGTCGGTTACTTTAAGGAGTGGAGCTGCTAAATGAGATTTTCCTTCACCATCAAATACAATATCATATGAAGTTGTTGATTTCAATTTAGATTATAAAACTAAAGCTCAAAGGAAGAAATATGCACATGCTCCAATGGATGACTTTTCAAACAAGCCAAATGCCCCCCTTGCAATACATCTTTAACAAAATGGTTGGTGATGAGAAAATTCTCTTTGAATACAATTTTGATTATTTTGAAGAAGATAATGAAGGTACAATCAATATTGTTGTCCAGAAGACTATTCCTATTGCAAATCTTAAGCGTCATCTTTGTTCCAAATCTAAAATATATTGATAAAGAGACGTAGATCTATGGTGTAACAATTTTCATCCTCAAATCAAAGCACTGGACCTTCCTCTTGATCATTCACCATGACGGGTATCCGGTTGCAATCATCTTGAGTTTTTTATATGCAGTGAGGACACTGCAAATTTCAAGCTTAGGGGGAGCAATCAGCCAGTAGTTATAGTTTTCTATTTGTTTTTCTTTTCTATTTCTATTTTGCTTTTCTAGTTAAGTGGAAATCTAAGCATGACTTTGAAGACTTATTCTTATTTGGGTAGATAATGAATCTCTTCTAGCTAAACCATGTACCTATTGAGATAATAGTTGAAGAACCCTAGCATGCACATCCAACAATTTAATGAAAAAACTTAACCAATCACTCATGCTGCCATGATATTTTTACTCTAGCATGTTTTTCATTTTTCTCACTCTCATCTCAATGCAGGTAATGGTTCAAATGCTTTGGATTAATCAACTTTACAGTCTTGTATAGCTTATTGATGATTTTGCCAAATTTGTAGTGCGTTTTCCACCACCCCCTTTGATGAAAATTTTTACAAGTAAAAGAATTCATAATTTTTAATCACTTCTTTGCATCACCCTTCTTCTCTTTGAAGATTTGACTAGCCTAAGACTGGGAGGTTCCAAAGTGGGACCCGAATCATGTTCAGAAAGATATTCGTTTACTAAAAAAAATCTACATCCCTACAAAAGATGGCTAAGTTGCCCACGTAATCTCCCAACTCAATGAAGGTAGGGAATTATATTAGGAAGAGGGTTAATAAATCCCAAACAACATTCCACGCGAGCGTAAGCCTACATTAGCACCTGACTATTGTACCCAAAGATCTTAATTTCAAAAATGTAATGCTTATGAAGGAGTCATTGCATATTTGTTGACGTCAAGTCAGAATTTTCATTTTATTCATCCTTATAATCATAAGGGTTTGGTTGCATATTTGCTACATTTTTGGATTTGTCATCATACCTCTATTCATTGCTATCTTGTTGGTTTTTCCAAAGAAATTTGACTACCCTTTTGAACTTAACTTCCAATTTTGAGTGATTGAAATGAATTCATGTCTAGTTGCAACATCATGACAATGATTGACATGCTATGATTAAATTATTCCATCTGATGGAATTGATGTATGTACAATTCTATATCTTCATCTATGTATCTTTCTTTCTTTCTTTTTCTTGAGGACAAGGAATGGTTTAAGCTTAGGGGGATTTGATGTGCATATTTTATATCATCTTTTTGACCACTTTTGGTTACATTCCTAAGTCAATTTCACCCAATAATCACTCTGAATCATGCTAGATCTTCTATTTTATTGTTATCTTTACTTGCTCTATTGTTTGGATTATAGGTACAACATATTGGCATCAAAATGGGGAGAAAACACCATCACCTCATCCATCAACACATTCCCCAATCATCTAGACATTCAAAAAATCAATATTACTGAAACTGACAGTGACACGCCATGTCCAGAAAAAGATACACCGTGTCCGGACTAGACGTGACATGTCTGAATTTAGATACGTCGTGTCCCTATCCAGAACTTGAATCTAGAACCCCTCAATTGCAACAACACGTCGTGTCTAAATTTGGACATGTCGTGTCTCAGTACAGAACTTAAATCTAGAACACCTTGAATTGCAATAACACACCGTGTCTAAATTAAGACATGTCGTGTGACTTTCTAAAAATTAGATCGGGCTTCAGTTATTGCATCAAACACATCGTGTTGGCCATCCAACACACGGTGTGACATGTAGATTTCACTCAAATGTGAATTTAACTACCTCACGCTTATATATACAACCTCAAGCCATCTTGGGATAGTTATCACAGACATTTTCGGACCATTTGGAGTGGGACTCAAGCAAGGGGAGCTAGGAGGAGTTGGAGGCATTTCAAGGAAGAAATGGTGGTTTCTCAGGAGAGAAACTTCATCTTCTTCCTTCTTCTCCAACAACTATGGCAAGGATCTTCGCCGTTCTATTCTCTCCACTCTAGTGTGAAGTTTTCTTGGGAGTTTCTAGAAGAAAGGATGAATTTGTGACTCCTTAACCGAAGTTCCAAGTCTATCTTACTTCTTTCATGAACATCCAAGTTTGTTTCCTTCTATTATGATGTCTAGCCTTGTTCTCTATTGATTGTATCTACTTTCTACAGTCATGGATGAGTATATCTCCTTTTCTTGGGCATGGGGGAGTAACTCCCATATCATAACTATGTTGAACACAAATTTCATATATAATTCTAGTTGTTTCATTGTTCTAAGTTTCATCAGATTTAATTTCTTCTTACATGCTTTGTTGTCCACTTTGTGTGTATGATTTATGCTCTTTGTATAATCTGGGAAGATTTGCACATGAGTAAGGAGATATACCTTAGCTGCACTTCCTTGACCACAAGAGTGGCTGGGGTGTGTTGGGAAACAAAGGTTTGTAGTATGAATCTAAGTATGTTCATGAGACCGGTATACAAATTTAGGATTGTTCTACACTACCAGGAGATGCGTGTAGGATACAAACCTCCCTTGTGTTTTTTTTCTAGTATCCATGATCTTTGTTGTTCTTCAAGCTATGATGTGGATGTAAAACCCTATTCTCAAGAATTTCTAATCCAATTTATCAATAATACAAGTGATTTCTATTTTAATTCATTTTCTTCTAAATTTCTTAGTTAACATAACAAAACTTCTTTTCTTAAAAAGATCTAGATTGTTGAAGTTTAATACTCTTGCGCCTAACAAACCCTTGCTCCTTGGATGACTTAAATAATACTATACATACTTGTATACTTGTGGGGTAGTTCTCAAGTTATAAATATTAAAACTTGCACAATTAGCTAACAAGTTTTTGGTGTCATTATCGGGAAGCATTGGTACATTTTTGTTAGAGTAAGAGATGTTGAATAGAAAGTAAGACTAGATCACACCATCACTTGTCATATTCGCCATCATTTTTTCCATCATGATCATCATCATTATCATATTGTTGTATCGTCCATTTTCATTTTTGTACTTCACTCGTCTTCTTTACTTGCAGGACTGTATGAAGCAATCCAAAAGGGGTTTTGAGCCTTCCACATTCCTAGACCCCAAAATTGAGAATAATGTTAGCAGCCTTCAAAAAGCAAGGAGGAGTGAACATTATATAGATTTAAAGAATCACAACATCTATCACCTTCATTGCCATCATCTTCACCCGAAGTCCAGCCCAACAAGAAGAATAAATCATGGAAGATAATCATCCCCTAAAGGACCTCATTGCTCCAGCTTCTACTAATATCAATAGGGCTATCAATATCCCACAAATCCAGGTAAATGATTTTTCTATCAGCCCCATTATTATACATATGATATAGAAGAACCAGTTTGGAAGGACACCAATGGAGAATCTGAACCTCCACATTGTTTATTTTCTACAATTGCTAAGCACTTTCAAGATAGATGGTGTTCCTACTGATGCATACTCCCCTTCTCATTAAGTGACAGGGCCAAGGTGTGGCTCTATTCTTTGCCAATGAACTCCATCAATAGCTGGGAGGAACTCCTCAAAGTTTTCTTAGCCAAATATTTTCCACCAAGAAAGACTGCACACTTGGGGAGTCTAGTTAATCAAATTTTCAAAAAGGAATGGAGAGACCTTGTGTGACACATGGGAAAGGCTCAAAGACCTTCAATGTCTTTGTCCACACCATGGTTTGACCAATTGTCTTCTATTGCAAACTTTCTATAATTTCTTATTCTACAATACAAGGATATTTATTGATGATGCTGCAAATGGTGCTTTAATGAACAAGTCATACAAGGATGCTTATGTTGTTGTTGAAGAGATGACACTTAATCATTTCCAATGGAGTCCTTACTGGAGCATCCAACCTTCTTCTTCAAGCTATGTTTTTGGAAAGCAAGCCACTGAAGTAATTTTTGATGCATGTGGATTAGAGGGACACACTCCTTTATGTTTTGCCATGCCATCACAATTTGAAGAGATATTGGAGAAATTCAATGCCACCTACAATTTAGGATCAATAGATCATCATGACTTCCATTGCAGCAACAACAATACCCCTCAACAACAACATGTCTGTCAACAACAACTACAACCGAAGTCGAACTTGGAATCACTCCTAGAGGATTTCGTTTTGTCTCAAATGAGGCAAAATGATGAGTTCATCCGGAAAAGATAGCTCATGAAGGGTTCCATTCACACTCTCTCTTCTAAGGTAGGTGGGGTTGCTATTTGCACAAGAATGTTGGAGAACCAAATTACTCAACTTGCCATTTTGAATCAAACAACACCTTTTGCTTCCTCCCCTAATCAATCAGAAATGAATCCAAGGGAGACATGCACGTCAGTTACTTTGAGTCGTGGAGATGCTACAGGAGATTTTTCTTCACCATCAAATACAATATCATATGAAGTTGTTGACTCCAATGTAGACTATGAAACTGAAGCTCAAAGGAAGACATTTGCACATGCTCCAATGGCTGACTTTTCAAACAAGCCAAATGCCCCCTTACAATACATCTTTAACTAAATGGTTGGTGATGAGAAAACTCTCTTTGAATACAATTTTGATTATTTTGAAGAAGATAATGAAGGGACAATCGATATTGTTGTCCATAAGACTATTCCTATTGCAAATCTTAAGTGTACATCTTTGTTCCAAATCTAAAATATATTGACAAAGAGGCGTAGATCTATGGTGCAACAATTTTCATCCTCAAATCAAAGCACTGGACATCCCTCTTGATCATTCACCATGACGGGGATCTGGTTGTAATCCTCTTGAGTTTGTTACATGCAGTGAGGAAACTGCAAATTTCAAGCTTAGGGGGGAGCAACCGGCTGATAGTTGTAGTTTTCTATTTGTTTTTCTTTTCTATTTCTATTTTTCTTTTCTAGTTAAGTGAAAATATAAGCATGACTATGAAGATTTGTTCTTGTTTGGGTAGATATTGAATCCCTTCTAGCTAAGCCATGTACCTATTGAGATAATAGTTGAAGAACCTTAGCATGCACATCCAACAATTTAATTAAAAAAACTTGGCCAATCACTCATGTTGCCATGATATTTTTTTCATTAGTATGTTTTTATTTTTCTCACTCTCAACTCAATGCATGTAATGGTTCAAATGCTTTGGGTTAATCAACTTTACAGCCTTGTGTAGATTATTGATGATTTTGCCAAATCGGTAGTGCATTTTCTACCGCCCCCTTTGATGAAAATTTTTACAAGTAAAAGAATTCCTGGATTTTAATCACTTATCTACATGACCCTTCTGCTCTTTGAATATTTGATTAGCCTAAGACTGTGAGGATTCAAAAAGGGACTCAAATCATGTTCAAAAAAAGGTATCTGTTTGCTCAAAAAAATCTACTTCTCAAAAAAAGATGACTAAGTCGCCCACGTAATCTCCCAACCCAATGAAGGTAAGGAATTATATCAGGAAGAGGGTTAATAAACCCCAAATGACATTTCATGTGAGTGTAAACCTACATTAGCAATCGAGTGTTGTACCTAAAGATCTTTATTTCAAAATCTTGATGCTTATGAAGGAGTCATTGTAGATTTGTTGATGTCAAGATGGAATTTTAATTTTATTCATAACTTATAATCATAAGGGTTTGGTTGCATATTAGCTACATTTTTGTCTTTGTCATCATACCTCTATTCATTGCTCTCTTGTTGGTTACCTTTTTGAACTTAACTTCCAATTTTGAGTGATTGAAATGAATTCATGTCTAGTTGCAACATCATGACAATGATTGACATGCTATGATTAAATTCTTCCACCTCATGGAATTGATGTATGTGCCATGCTATTACTTCATCTATGTATCTTTATTTCTTTTGCTTGAGGATAAGGAATGGTTTAAGCTTAGGGAGATTTGACGTGCATATTTTATATCATATTTAGGCCACTTTTGGTTACATTCCTAAGTCAATTTCACCCAATAATAACTCTTAATAATTCTAGATTTTCTACTTTATTGTTATCTTTACTTGCTCTATGGTTTGGATTGTAGGTACAACATTTTGGCATCAAAATGGGGGAGAAAATACCATCACCTCATCCATCAACACATTCCCCAATCATTTAGACATTCAGAAAATCAATTTTGTTGAAACTGACAGTGACACACCGTGTCCAAACCAGACACACCGTGTCTGAAGTTAGACACATCGTGTCCCAGTCTAGAACTTGAATCCAGAACTCCCTCAATTGCAACAACACATCGTGTCTAAATTTAGACACACTGTGTCCCAATCCAGAACTTGAATCTAGAACTCCTTTAATTGCAGCAACATGCCTTGTCTAAATTAAGACACGCCATGTGACTTTCCAAAACTTGGATCGGGCTTCAGTTTTCCCATCAAACACGGGTTGGCCATCCAACACGTTGTGTGACCTGCAGATTTCACTCAAACGTGAATTTAACTACCTCACACTTATATATACGACCCTAAGCCATCTTGGGACAGTTATCACAGATATTTTTGGACCATTTGGAGTGGGACTCAAGCAAGGGAGAGCTAGGAGGAGTTGGAGGCATCCAAGGGAGAAAAGGTGGTTTATCGAGAGAGAAACTTCATTTTCTTCCTTCTTCTCCAACAACTACAATAGGGATCTTTGTTGTTCAATTCTCTCCACTCTAGTGTGAAGTTTTCTAGAGGGTTTCCAGTAGTAAGGACAAATTTGTGACTCCTTGATCAGAATTCCAAGTCTATATTACTTCATCCACGAATATCCAAGTTTATTTCCTTCTATTATGATGTCTAGCTTTGTTCTCTACTACTTGTATCTACTTTCTACAGCCATGGAAGAGTAGATCTCCTTTTCTTAGACATGGGGGAGTAACTCCCACGTCATAACTTTGTTGAACATGAATTTCATATATAATTCTAGTTATTTCACTGTCCTATTCTTACATGCTTTGTTGGCCACTTTGTGTTTATTATTTATGCTCTTCGTAAAATCTTGGAAGATTTGCATAGGAGTAAGGAGATGTATCTTAGTTGCACTTTCTTGACCACAAGAGTGGTTGAGATGTGTCGGGGAACAAAAGTGTGTAGTCCGAATATGAGTATATACATGATAGTGGTATACAAAATTAGGATTGTTCTACACTACCGGGAGGTGGGTGTAGGATACAAAACTTCCTTGTGTTATTTCTAGTATTTATGATCTTTGTTGGCCTTCAAGCTATGATGTGGATGTGAAACCCTATCCTCAGGAATTCCTAATCCAATTTGATCCTTAATACAAGTGATTTCTATTTAACTTCGTTTTCTTATAAATTGCTTAGTTCACATAACAAAACCTCTCTTATTAAAAAGATCTAGATTGTTAAAGTTCAATACTCTTGCACCTAACAAACCCTTGCTCCTTAGATGACCTCTATAATACTAGATGCACCCGTAGACTTGCGGGGTAGTGTTCGAGTTATATATATTAAAACTTCTGCATTTAGCTAACAACTAGAAACTTTTGTTGACCTAGCAAATCGATAGCCATGAGCTCGCCTTAACATTTTGAAAACTTTTGAATCAATTGTGACTTTGTAGATAGGTACTAAAACCTTGCCGACCTAAAATCATGTCAGCCTAAAACCATGTCGACCTAAATCCCTAACGAAGCATGTTGACCTTAACAACTATTGACCTTCTTTAAGTTCTATCATGATTCTATTGGTTTTCTCATAGATATGAAAGGTTGACATGTGTTTTATTGGGTATCTATTCCTCTCTATTAACCTACTAGTTTTGCTGGCTGTCAACCTCCATCATAGAGGTCATTGTCTTCAACCAACTGATTGGCAGTCTCTTCATTGTCAACATTAATGTTCACTTCTTTATATCTAGTTACTATTTTTGTGATATAGCAATGGCTCACATCGAGGATGAGATAAACACTGCTGACACTACATCTCAACAAGGTGAGAAATGTGCACACTCTGAATCATCCACCACAAAGGCTAGCAAAAAGGTGCATGCCACTGACTCAACCATGGAGGCAACCCAAGGAACCCAGTCTGAGGCCACTTATAAAGGGACATTTTGGCTTTGTAATGATGAGCATCTGGCGGCATACAAGGCAATGATGACAAACATCTATCGGCCTACACGCTTTTCCTACAAATCCACTCTGAAGGAACTCGGGATATGGAAGCGGGTGTTTGATCTACTTACAAACTCGAATCTAATTGGGTTGTGTTTAGACAATCCCAGATCCTATGTAGATGAAACAATGGGGTTTATTCCTTCTATCAAAGAGGTCTTCGTTAAATAGGATGATGATCTGACAAGTAGGCATACACACATTCAAGTTCGTATCAACAATGTCGATGAGGTGCTTACTGAGCTGATACTCAATAAAATCTTTTGCTATTTAGATGTAGAGGCCACAAGAGCATGTACCAGCCTACTCGACAAAGATGACTCTTATTTTAGCACTAGTTCTTGTTGGGATAAACTCACATGCAACTGCCACTACAAATTTTGAACCTTTAAAGCCTCAATTGTACATTTTGGCTTATGAAGGATTATGCACAAGATTGTCACTAACGTCCTTTTTGCAAAGTTAGATACATGCATCATCTATCATGAAGAAATCTATATTTTTATCTTGCATCATGGAGGGGAAGCCTGTCAACATCGGCTGATTATCGATTGGTAGATGGTTGTTTATCACATCATATTCCCAAAGAGAGCATTGCATGAGAGGTCTGATCAACCTCATCTATAGAGCCTATGGGAATCCTACTTCTCCCAAGGGTTTCAAAGAGATTTTGTACAAACATCTCATCAACTCTAAATATTTTATGTATGTGGGTATTATTATATGTCACAATCAAAAATATCATCATTACTTCTTGTGGCCAAACATATACATACCCTTTCTAGAGCTAGCTGATTATGATGTGGTAAGCACGTCGTGCAAGTCTATACCCAGGATGTGGTAAGCACGTCGTGCAAAAGAAGGATGTGGTAAGCACGTCGTGCAAGTCTATACCCAGGGACCCCCCTCAACCCACCATCAATGTGCCCACCAAAACCCAGTTGTACCCACAACCTCTGCCACACCTAGCATACCACCCTCACCGTCCCATCAGGAAGTCCATGATATTCCTAATAGTCCACCCCGACGCCACCAGCATGTTGCTTCTCCATCCATGTCCTACACTCTACCTTGATTTGAGTGTCCTTATACACCTTCTTCATCTATTTCTTTAGATATGGAATATCCTGAAACACTAGGTGACATTTTTGTCCACAAAATTGATATGTTGTGTAAGGTAACTACCGATCATATGTATGCTCTTCTTAAACTTTGACAAGATCTACTTGTCTTGTCAAAGTAGGTAGACATCTTTCACAGTAGATGAATGAGCTACAAAAGTTGCCCCACCAAGTAGCTTCCCTTGAGAGAAAGGTTGATAGTGTCTCTCATCTTCCCTAGAAAATACAAGAAATGTTGGCTTTTCAACATCAAATCCTCATGCACTGGAAGGCCAAGGATGATGCGCACCAACAAAAACTTGAGTGTTACGCAATCAAGCGACAACACCATTGTGAGCTCCATGCTTAGTCGCCAGCCAAAGGTTCTTCTCCATCATCATCACAAGGGAATTCTTATGTCCCAAACACAATGAGCGACAAGATCCGTCGTCATTCTCTTGAGGGTTCTATTGGGTCCTTAAGAGCATCAATCTCCATGTCTCTGAGACCTTATTGACCAAGAATGGTTTGAATGGTGCTCCATCAATAGCCGCTACCCCCATGTCGATCAATAACAAGAAACACCCTTCCTTCATCCTCTGTGGGGACTCCATCCTTCTCTAATGGGGCCACATGGCATCCCGTCTGATGTTACCCACACCCATCCTTTTGAAAATGAAATCACGTCACCTAGATATCTTTTGACTACTTCTCTGATAGCCTGATGCGGAGGTTGTATGAGATTCTACTTGGTGATAGTAGTCCAACTAAGTCACTTCATAGTCACCATACTTATGAGGAGGATATTTCTGAGGGATTTTATACAGATAATCTGGATCTACAAGCAGATGTAGATAGTCCATATAACAATGGACATACTTCATCCGGTGAAGATAATGGCAATTTATCTATTGTTCTTTCAACAGCAGAACCAAGACCTCCAAATCCCATCTTTTTGGAACCTCTTTTGCCTCTTCCACCATAACTTCCTTCCAAAATCCACAATTTAGATCATGATTGTTTGCAAGGGATCACATAGGATATTTTGTTCTATGAGATGTATTGGATGTTTATAGGGATGTCCAACAAATAATTTATGATAATGGGGGTGCAATCTCTCTTTTGAGATGAATTTCATCATATTTTCCACAACCCAGCCAAGATAAATAAACATTTGTTCATAGGTCTAGCATCCACTATCTTAGAGGATGTGATGCCAAATGACAAAGAGTGATCATTCTATAATTCCACACCATCCTTTGTTGACTATATATTTAAAAATGGTTTTATTTTGGTTACAATGTGTTGTCTATTTGATTAAAAGACGAATCACATTATTCAACACTTGTCTAGTTGATTTACACAATGCAAATATGAGATTGTGTGATCCAACAGCTGAAAAGCTTCCTCGCATCCCTATCCGCCTATAACATGTTATATGCAACTAGTCATATTACTATCCAAACTGGACAAGCTACCTTATAGAGCCATTAATTCACCAAAAAACTAGGAAAAGGTTGATAGTGTGTATATTGTCCTTCGGGTCATGGAAGCTCTCAATTGTAAGATCCATGTTACCAATCTGGACCCTAATGATTCTCTTCCCTATCTTGATGTTTGCAATGGAAGTGACCCAAGATTGTCATTTATTCTAAGATCTAGAGCTTTTAGATAATTTATGAAATCTCTACCCATTGGTTCCCCAGCCTGCCAAAGAACCTTTCCAGTAAGTTTTATAAATGGAACTAGCAGAATAAGGCCAGATAACACTTCCCCCTATTGCCTCTCAACCTCCAGGAATTGTCTCTACGTCTGTACGGGCTCGTGAAGCCACTGACATATTTTATTTTCTAGAGGAACAGAGTAGTTCCATGTCTATGGCACTGCAGTGTCTATTGAACCAAGTTTTGAGAAGTTTGATAGAAGATCTTTTTGCGAGCCTTCTCAAGCTCACCTCTACTTCCTCATGTAGCGACTCATGAACAGAGACAAAAACTATATTTTTTTGCCAAAACAATCTACTTGTCATGAAAGTTGACCTTCTGGAAACTCTCTTGTCTGGGGGATATCTATCACACAGTCTTATGGACACTTAAGAATTCCTTCTCAACCAAACTATTGATGATGTGTACATGGCTGGACCAAGTCTACAGACAAATCTTTGTCAGCAAGTTGATTTTGGAGAGAAGGGTTTGATCATTCAGTGCCTATAAAAGTCTACTATGTGCTATATTTTCTTCCCTCTTCTCAATGACAATCATAGGGCCTTGCTCATTATTTTCACTCACAAATGTCAAGTAATACTCTATAATAGTTCTAATGTTGCCTATAGCATTGAGGGGCTCAAACACTCTTCTATGATTCAAAGCGAGCATGAACACATTGTTGATATCTATGGGAGGGCACTAATTCCTCTGATACATTAGCATGGCAGCAGATATGCTTCTCAAGAGCCGCAAAAATGGAAGGTTCCAAATTTATGCCACCATATCCCACAATAGCGTCATCTTTCTAATGATTATGGATTTTACATCCTCCACTGGATGTACTCCATCAACATCCTCCATGTTGTTGTTGAAGAATGTCATGGCAATAACTATCACTTCTTACGCAGCAATTATGCCATGATGCTTCTCAATTTTGAATGGCAGTTGAAGACCACTATCACCAACAATGATCTTACGTGCTTACATTTTATTTTCTTTCTTATTATCACACTTTGAGGATAGTGTGTGTTGTAAGTTTGGGGGGGGGGTAATCCCGTGAGATAAGTATACATAGTATCAAATAATTTTCAATTTCTCCTCTTGAATTTGTGTTTTTATTTTCAATTCACATGTTTCACAATCTTTTTTAAATGAGTTTCATGTACAAGACAATGAAGAGGATGATGATAAAAAATCCTCTCCAAAGAGCTTAGTTTTGTTCTTCAATCTATTTTTTTTACAAATCAATCACAAGAAAGTAGCAGTCAGGACTTTTCTTTAAAAATCCTTATCGATACAGATGATGTTTTTATATTTTTCTCTCAGTAAAATGTTGCTTATTCCTTTAATTTATTCTAACTTCAAAGCATCACCTAAAGATTCTTGCCAAAAATTTCAAATCAAAATAAAATCATGCCCAGTTGAAGGCATATTCTCACTAAAGAATAAAGAGCTACCTCATCTCCCATTCCACCACCACATCGTTTAAAATCCCAAAAAGAGTGAGGAATAAAAGTAGAGAGCAAAAGAAATACGAGAGTTTTTCCCTACTTTTAGTCAAAGGAGTTGTCAAAATGGTGTATTGTTGTGGTCATGAACACACATATGTCATTTTTGCTAAACTCTAAGACCAAAAATACACACCCCATTACCAATGGTGTTCAAGGTATATCAACCTAGGGCACTAGTACTTAGGATGTGCAATCACTACCCTAAAACCAACTGATTAGGAATGCATGACCACTTTCCCATTTAAAAGACCTATACTTCAATGACCCAAAAAGAAAGAAGGGATACTCAATAAGCCTTTTTGTCTACCTACTTCAATCCACCACTACCAATAATATGATGAGAGTGAAAGCTACTTTGAAAAGTGAGACTTATGTCAGAGACACATTTATGAGAAAAAACAACCAATAAATAAAAAAGAAGGATCTTTTGAACGATGATGTTTTTGCAATATGGGATCATCTTATGAATTAGTAGATAGTTTTGATAAGAGGTTGAGATAAAATTTCTTTCAAACATGTTTAGAATGATCCTACTCGCTCTAATTTGCACAATGATTCTATTAGCTTGAGGACAAGCTAAATTCTAATTTTGGGGGAGTTGATAACATCAATTTTATGCACATTTCAATATGTTTCACAGACAGACATGAATTCAAATGATTAAAGATATCAAATTTATAAATCTTACACTAAAAAATAACTACTTAATTCTGATTGAGTTTTATTGCAAATTGAAGGAACTTTAGCTCAAAAGCTTGAAGATTGATGGCATTATTGTCGACCTCCAAGATCGATCGTTATTCATGATAAGACTATCGATCCCAATAGATCTCCATGGATCCTTGACCTCTCAAGTCAATACTAGAACCCTCATTCAGATACTGATGGATGCATCCATCAAGCTTGAATCCATCGATCAGTTCAGATGATGGACTTGAGGTAGACACGAAGACATTGATTAACTTAAGGTCAGTCGAGTACTCATCAAGCTTTAAGCCATCAAATTGATAGTAATAAAATACCATCAGAGACCCTAGGTCGACATCCCAACCAGAAACAACCTTTCAATCTATTAGAGATTAATGACCCTCAAGACCTCAGAAACATCATTGGTCAGACAAAGAGCCATCGACCACCCAGGTCGACGGTGGGAAGACCAAGAGTCCATGCTGCATGGACCAATCATATATTGATGAAGTAAAAGTCAAATCCTATAAATAGGCCCCAAGGCATCTGATAACCTCCAATTTTGTGATGTTATCTTAGTAATTTTCTTCAATTTTCCACACTCTTTCTTAGATAAATTAGACAGGATCCCTAGCTATCCTCTTTTATTGCAAATATATTGTTATATTAACTTTTCTCCTTTTTACTTACAGAAAAAGTCGCAAACAAATCACAAAAGACTTATACGGTTCCAAGACCGCATGAAGCCATACGGTCCCAAGACCGCATGGACTCACATGGTCCCAAGACCGCATGAAGTCATACGGTCCCAAGACCGCATGGACTCACCCGGTCCCAAGACCACATGGACTCACACGGTCCCAAGACCGCATGAACCAACCGGTCCCAAGACCGCATGGACTCACACGGTCCCAAGACCGCATGAAGCCAATCGGTCCCAAGACCGTATGGAGTCACACGATCCCAAGACCGCATGGAGTCCAAACGGTCTCAGAGCACAAACGGTCTCAGAGTCCAAACGGTCTCAGAGTCCAAACGGTCTCAGAGCCCAAATGGTCTCAGAGTCCAAACAGTCTCAGAGCCCAAACGGTCTCAGAGTCCAAATGGTCTCAGAGTCCAAACAGTCTCAGAGCCCAAACGGTCTTAGAGTCCAAACGGTCTTCAAAATCGTTTGGACCCAAAACTGACCAAACCGTTTGGACTTCACTTAAGGCCTATAAATAAGACCCAAGGGGTCCTCCCAAAGTATCAAGTTTCAGACGCCCAGAGGCTGCCTCTACTACTCTAGAGCTATTCCAACCTCCATCATCTGCCCAAAGGCTTCCGGTCTGAGATCCACGCTCCATCCTGAAGCTGCCCTCTCTCTCTTCGCCAAAGAAGGTGGGAAGAGGAGACCTCATCATCGAGCAACCTGTGAAGTTTGAAGATCGTCACTCTCTCTCTTTCTAAGGGGTTGAATTTCCTCTCTCCTTTGTGGGGATGACGTTCTCTCTCTCTTATCGCCTCCTTCTTTGCCCTAGCTATGAGCGAGTAGTCTCTTTCACTAGGGTGCGGGGAGTAGCCCCGCTACCCATGTTTTCATTTTATGTAATGTAATCCATAATTTGCAATATAGAGATGCTTTCTTTTCAGTTCAACATCAATTGTTTAATGAATTCTTGTTTCTTGATCACCAACTTGTGTTATCTTTTATCTTTTAGTATGAATTGTCTATGTTTGTACTATTAGTTTCGAATCTCGATTGAGTGTTGGTTCTTGATGCATGTATCCACCATGCATCTGTTTCGGTATCTAGGAGTGTTTTTCAAGAAGTGGAGTAAACTCACTTCCATCGTTGTACTTTCATACTATGAAATGGAATCAGTTGACGTATGAAAGTACAACCTTGATAAGTCGAGGAACACACTTTGTGAAGGGAATGATGTAAAATAGGTGACCATTCGTTCGGGGATGGCTAGCATTGCAATATTCCCACACTCCTCGTAGTTAGTTCTCCGAAAGGAAACTAAACCTACAAAGATACTAACTGTTTAGACTCTTTTTGCAGGTTATGTTTTATGTTGCATGTTTTGATCCATGTGTTGTTGCGGTGAAAGCCGATCACATCCTAGTGGCTCCTTATCATTGTTTAACATCCTTAAATTTACTTACTTACTTTACTTTACTTGCCCTTAGTTTTAAAAAAAACAACCAAACCAACCTTTTGATTTAAATACCAACTATTAAGAGGTTAAGTGAAATTCTAACATTTTTCATCTTGTTGCTCCCAACAAGACCGTTGTCCTGTGGATTCGACCCTTAACTATACTACGACAAGACTTCCACGTATCTTAGCATACGTGGGTGGAGTTCTCGATCTAGTATAAGCAAGGCTAAACTTAAAGACTTACCATCTTTAGGATTTTTAGTGGTACACACAATTCCACGTGAGTGGAAGCTCCATCAGCATCACTCCAATGCATCTTGGATTTTGGGTCAACAAGCTGACACTACTACAGAAATAGCTTATAACGTCACATATAGAGGCATCGGTTGTATCTCCAACACCGAAACCCTACAACGTCAGCTGAAAGCACAAACTGACATCTATATGTGAAGACCGGCCAGACACGGGTATCTCTTTTTATTTAGCGCCAGTTGCTCAATAAGAACCTGACGCCTAGAATCGTCCGCCAAATCCAATTTTTTCAGTGCAAAAAAATTACCTCCAAAATTTCACATACGGTGTCGGTTGTTTACCAAATAACCGACGACTAAAGGTTTTAATTTTTGCCATTGGTTTGCTTGCAATAACCGACGCTTATGTGTATTCGCGTGCTGCCCCCGCAAAAATTTTTACCCCCCTTTGGCGTCAGTTTTTATGGCAACCGACGACTATTGAACTTAGGTGTCCGTTTCTAAAACAGCCGACGATGATGGTAAACTTAATAGCACCCACACGAACTAGATTGTTCCCCATTCTCTGTTTCATCACTTTTATTACTTGGGTCTGGCGATCCACGATCGTTGCTTTGTCCCCACCATGGTTGCTCCCTTTGCTCCAGCTACCAGCCACCGCCAGACCTCTATTCGTTGGTGATCTGCCGCCGCTCCTCTTCCACATAGCACAGTGTAGGTAATCAGAGACCCACAGAACACTCTAGAATACTGTGTCATCCTCGCCGGTTTCTTTTCCCGGTCTCTTCTATATCCCGAACTATGCTTCTCCTCCTGATAAATGAGGATACAAGCCTCTGTATCATGCATCTGCGATGCTTCATTCATTGGCATGGTCGTACTGGGCAGCACGGTCATGGTGGTAGCACGGCCGTGTTGGGTAACACAGTCATGGTGGCTGATGTATGTTGAACAAATCTTGTGCTTGCATATATTTGTGCTTCTAATCCTCATGCTTGACCTAATTCAGTAAATTTTGATGCATGTTGAAATAAGATTCAAACTTGTCCATTCTAGCATCCTAATTTGATTTGATTATGTACTTAGAACCTTGAAAAATGTGTGTTAAAGATACATTGATGTTGAATCTCAAACTTAACTCATGTGTGGGTCTTCTATTTCTAAAATGATTATGTGAACTCCTAAATTAGTAACATATATTATTCTTTGTGCACCCAAATACCTTGTGAAACATGTATGCACCCTAAGGTGATTAAATGCCTAAATCTTGACTTGAAATATGACCTAGTATGTATGTTGATATATGAAGCTCTAGTTAAAACTTCAAATTTGACCCCTAATTAATACATTATAACATAATTGAATCATGTATTTGTGTTGTTGCATGTGTTGTTGACTTGCTATTGATTTGCATATATTTCTTCTTCAGCCTTCAAGTGAGGTATAATATTCTCACTCTCCCAATGTGCCATTAGGCTTTATTTTGATTCAAATCTTTGGTATATGGAATCATGGTTTATTTACTATTTAGTATTTACTGACAAGCATGATTAAATGATGTTACACAAAACTTAGGATATGAATGATGAAACTAGGATTGTAGGTATAAGAATGACAACATACATGTATTTGTTGACCTAGAAACCCATCTAAGATTTACTCATTAGGAGTAAATCTTGGATAGTCCCTAGTTTGGGACTGTTCTTGAACACTTAATCTCACTTAGGATGTAAGTGTATAATGTGTATTGGGTTTTCAAGAAAATTTTGGTAGCATTTCCCTATTTATTCTCTAAGTACATATGTACTTAGAGAACAGCGGGGAAATGCTGCCAAAATTTTCTTAAACACCCAATACACATTATACACTTAGTAGTGAGATTAAGTGTTCAAGAATGGGATAGGTGGTACATATTTATTATATATAAGACCTTAAACCCTAAATTTTTAACCATAAACCCTAATCTTTTAACCCTAGACCCTAATCTTTTAACCCTAAACCCTAATATATACATGTTTTCTCTTTGATCATAGAATGGATAGATCATGGATGTCCATTCCAAATCGCTGCACCCCAGAGTTTATTTATGGTCTTGATCAGTTTATTATATTTTCTTAGGAACATAGGAAACAACCTGGAGATAGGTTCTACTATCCACGTAGGCATTGCGGTAACAACTTGAAAGTCAGCACTGGTGAAGAAATCAAAATTCATGTCATGTGCAATGGGATTGTACAAGGCTATACAGAATAGCACTGGCATCGAGAGATTTCAAACCTGAAATTAGTGGATGTCGATAGCAGTGCTTGTGTGGAAGAAGAAATTGTCTCCGACGATGTAGATGTGAACGAACCAGTTCGAGTAGACATCGTTGATGTGATGCTGGATAGTTGTGGGGTAGAGCACACTGATCCACCTCCCATGTTTAGAAACATTGTGCATGATGTTGAGATACCATTATATATAGGTTGTACTAAGTTTACGAAGCTTAGCGTTGTGTTGAGATTTTATAAGCTGAAAGCTAACAATAGATGGAGCGACAAAAGCTTCACGTCATTGTTGTCTTTGTTGAAAGAAATTCTTCCTGAAGGAAACGAGCTGCCAATCTCAACATACGAGTTAAAGAAATTGTTGTGCCCAATGGGAATGGAGGCCAAGAAGATACACGCATGCCCGAATGATTGTGTATTATTTCAAAAGGACTATGTGGATTTGAAAGATTGTCCAAAATGTGGTGCGTCAACGTATAAATTGACGACTTCAGGAGAGTCCAAAACTGGTTCTCCTACCAAGGTGATGTGGTATCTACCTATAATATCACAGTTTCAACACTTGTTTGCCAATCCGATAGATGCGAAGAATTTGAGGTGGCATGCAGATGTTAAGAAAAATAATGATGGGATCCTACGACATGTGTCTGATTCCCCACAATGGAAGAAGATTGATTTATTGTACCCTAAATTTGGTGAAGAAGTCAGGAATCTAAGACTCTGGCTTTGTATAGATGGGATGAATCCGTACGGGACATTGAGCACCCAACATAGCACTTGGCCAGTTATGCTTGTTATATACAATCTTCCTCCCTGGTTGTGTATGAAAAATAAGTACATTATGTTGTTGTTGTTGATATTGGGCCCTAAACAACCTGGAGATGATATCAATTTTTATCTTGAACCTATGATTGATGACTTAAAGAAACTATGGGGTGAAGTTGTGATGACCTATGATGCTTCACGAAGAGAGACATTTCGTTTGCACGCTATGTTGTTTTGCACTGTTAATGACTTTCCAACATATGGGAATTTGTCTGGATATAGTGTCAAAAGATCTAAAGTGTGTCCTATATGTGAAGAGAACACTAATTCAATACGACTAAAACATGGCGGCAAGACTGTATATCTTGTTCAATGAAGGTTTCTTCCAAAATTCCATCTGTATTGTAGGTTGCGCAAAGCATTCAATGGACAGAATGGGGAACAGAGTGCACCTAAACCTATACCAGGGGAGGTTGTTTATGAAAGAGTAAAATACTTTGCTAAGGAATTTAGTAAGAGATCACAATGTACCATGGCCACACATAGTGACAAATCTTTATTCAAGAAGAAGTCAATATTTTGGGATCTTCCTTATTGGAGTTCTTTGGCAGTCAGGCATTGTATCAATGTCATGCATGTTGAGAAAAATGTCTGTGATAGCATCATTGGTACTCTGTTGAATATACCAGGTAAGACTAAAGATGGGATAAAATCCATAATGGACCTATGTGAAATGGGAATAAGGATAGAATTAACAGAAGTAGTTAGTAGCGATCGGAGAACATACTTACCTCCCGCTCGTTACACGTTGTCTAGAAAGGAGAAGAAAGATTTTTGTGAATGCTTGGTAAATATTAAGGTGCCACAGGGTTACTCATCCAACATCCGTAGATTGGTATCAATGAAAGATCTGAAGTTGATAGGTCTTAAATCTCATGATTTTCACACTCTAATGAAACAAATATTGTCTGTGGAAATTCGATCTATATTTCCAAAGCATGTAAGGTTTGTAATCACCAGACTTTGTTTCTTTTTCAACAGTCTGTGCAGGAAAGTTGTTGACCCAGATACTCTCGATAAATTGCAAATAGAAGTGGTTGTTACCCTATGTCAGCTTGGGATGTATTTTCATCCTTTGTTCTTTGATATCATGGTACATCTTGTTGTCCACTTGACTAGAGAAGTGAAAATGTTGGGACCAATTTTCTTGCATTGGATATATCTCTTTGAATGATACATGAGTGCTTTTAAAGGTGATGTTCGAAACTGTTATCGTCCTGAAGGGAGTATTATTGAGGGTTATGTGGTGAGAGAGGTTATGGATTTTTGCAATGACTTTCTGAGTGCTAATGATACTCCTGTTAATGACAAGAATATTGAGGAGCATTTTGGCAAAGGAATTTTGGGATCACGGATGAAAGTAATCAGCTGTGAGCAGTTGGAACAAGGTCACTTGTATATTTTACACAACATCGATGAAGTGAGTATTTATATCGAGGAACATACCAATTTCATCAAGAGACGATATCCTCGAGCCAATTCAATGTGGCTTGCTAGAGAGCATAACAAGACATTTATTAAGTGGTTTGAAGATAAAGTCTTACATCAACTATCTCAAATACCAGATAATCTTACTGAAACTATCAAATACCTCACCTTTAAACCAAAATTGAATGTTATGTCTTATGAAGGGTTTGACAAAAATGGATTCTCATATTACACAAAGCGTCAAGATGATAAGAGGTGTCGTCCAAAATAGTGGGGTCACCCTTCAAGCGTCTTCATTATTTTTTGCAAGTGTAAAGGATAAGAGTCCACGTGAACCTAAAATGTCATATTACAGTGTCATTGAAGACATGGGAGTTTGACTACGTAGATTTCAGAATTCCGCTCTTTAAATGTAATTGGGTTGATAACACCAAAGGAGTTATAGTAGATGAATTGGGTTTCACATTAGTGAACTTTGAAAAGATTGGCGAGAAGGGTGAACCATTCATATTGGCATCATAGACTAAACAAGTATTTTATATCGATGATCCTGCAAATGATAAATGGGCGGTTTTTCTTCATGGTAAAAGAACGTTCATTGAAGATCCTATAGATGAAGAATAGTATTATGATAAGTATGATGACTCCAGTCCATTCTCAGTTGGATTGCCAACACCACCAAATATTGAAGCTAATGATGACTTGTATGTGCGCGGAGATCACAATGAAGGATTGTTAATTGATAAAAGATTGCAATATTAGAGGCGTGCATGTTTATATTTTTTTATATGTTTTATTTTTTTAATGTAAACTTTACAACGTTTTATTATCTTCTAGTTATGTCAAATGCTAAATGTTTGATTTTTAATGACACTTTCAGATGGCTGAGCATGAGCATGATGACTGTGATGATGATTACCGTGAGGGTGAGGATATCAATGTGCCGCCTCACAATGTATGTTTTAAAAATATATCCTATATTTTTATCTATATGTTTATTTATAGTTATATCATGTAAGTGTATTTTTTGTCAAATTTTAGATTGGTGATGTACCCCCTGAAGAAATTGGGGCACTTGATGAGCAGCAAAAAAAATTGAGAAAGTGAGGGGCATCACAATGATGAACAAGTTACTACAGCAAAGGGGCAATGGACCCAAACTGGCTGTGGATTTTGATCATGTAGGAAATCTAGTTGGAGTGAACCGCAACTCATTTATTTTATATCTTAGGGTTCTTAATCGCAGCCATTGTAGTCCTAACTTAGAACCCTGGCATAAAGTTCCTAAGGGGAAAAAAGACTTAGTATGGAAGGAACTATGCGTGAGTTATTATTATTTGCAATTCTATTTTTGTAGATTACTAATTTTTAGGATACTAGTTAATTGCAATTCTATTTTGCAGAGTATATTTGATCTGGATGAAAAGTTGCATTGTAAATGTGTGATGCAATGTTGTGGGAGGGTCCTAAGGAACTATAGGACAAATTTCACCCGAGATTGCATACGCGATGCTGAGAAGAGGTTCTTGATTGATTTCCAATTCTAGACATTGATCACTTTTTGGCTAACTCTACACTAATAATTTTTGTTTATATTCTCTTTAAAAAATAAATTTAGGAAGAAGGAAGCCACTGAGAAATGGAACTACCTGGACCCCAAAGAATGGGAGGAGTTTGTTACCCAAAGAAAAATATATGAATTCAAGGTATTAAGCGTCACTCCCAATTTAATTAATATATGTTCTTATGTATTCACCTATTCAAGATTAAGCTTTAGTGTTACTAACCAAATCAATGTGCTTACTAATAAGGCTATCAGCGATGCTCAAAGAGTAAGGTGTGCATTGAATGTGCATGACCACACAATGGGTCTAAGAGTCTATGTAGGCGTTCGCCAAAGACTACAGGCTGAGTCTACTGCTCAGTCTGTTGCTACTCATGAGACTGTAGAGTCCTCTACTATTGGTCACGCACCTCTGCCTCGCCATGCTATGTGGGTAGATGGGAGGTAAAATAAGAAGGGAGATATAACGAAGCCCACAACTGCTGAGGCAGATGCAAAAATGGTAAAATTCAACTCTTAGAGCAATCGATCAATATTGATTATTGTTATATTTACTTACCCATTTCTGTTGATGGCAATTAGCGGGAGCTGCACGAGCAGAGGAAGGAAGGAAAGTTCATATCTGAGGGCACAAGGGATGAATTGACAGTTGCTCTGGGTAACCCAGAGCATCCTGGACGTGTTAGGGGTGCAGGTGCTGGTGTGGGCATTAAAGCATTCTTTGGTCCATCACCGCGCAAACCTATCCCAAAAGCGGGACTTTCACAAGTTGAGGTAACTTATTCTTTTTTTAGAATGTTATTGTGAAAGAGAATTCAATAATCAGAAGCTAGCATTTGTTTTGTCCATGTATAGGTAGACCAGTTAATCGATAGGAGAGTCGAGTAAGCACTTGATAGGAGAGTCGAGGAAGCACTTGATAAGAGACTCAATGAAGCAATTAGCAAGTGGCAGACATCTCATCCTACCACTCAGACAGTACATGTGGCGTGCCGCTCTTCTACTGTAGAGGGGGTTGGGAGTAATCTTGAAGACCCACCACCTAGCATGTCTGTTGTAAGTATTTTTATAGCATATATAGTAGTTAGTTTTTCAAGATGATATGTTTATGTATATATGTATATAACATTCTTTACATAAATTTGTAGGGGTTGAAGCCATGTCATCTAAAAAGTCAACAATATATCATTGCAGAGGCACAGTCTGACCCATCCCTTGCAGGGGACATGTTTCATGGGACTCCAGTACCAGCTGGTGTGGTTTGTGTGAGCTCGATACATGTACTCCCCAATTGGAGGGATCTTTTATTGTCATATGCCCACCCAGATTCTGAAATGCTTGGTGAGGCAGAAGGCGGAGTGATAATGTGGCCCAAAGTAGATGTCATCTATACTAATATTATATGGTAAATTTACATTACATTAATTTGTTAGTGTGTATATATGATTGAATTGATCTAAAATTATATATACAGGTCAACAAGAAGACACCTGCTACATTTCGGCCTCCACCTCCACCTCCTGAAGTACCAAGTTGGCTTCCAAGGGACCTACATGCCTCGTTAGGTCCTAATTGTAGGGGTATGGCAGTATGGATTGGCGAACATGATCCAAATTTCCCTATAAATGTTTCTATTCCAGAGGATGATGTAGGTGAATCATACGATAACAAACTATTTATACAAGATATTTCAGAGTTGTTTCGTTATGATTGGCTGAATACATCTATGATAGAGCTATGGATATGGTGAGACCTTGTTTATACATCCATATACCTTATTTTATATACGGTGATCTGGTTTCTTATATATTAATACATATGTAATACATGTTTTGCAGCTACTTACACACGATATGTACATATTTTTCATTTTCCCATGTGGGATGTTTGGTTCCATCTTTGATTAGTCTTGTAGATAAAGACTCTTCTTCAGCTACTTCATATTGTTATGCTGCTTTTAAATATGTTGGCAAAAAAAAGACCGTGATAATAGCTCCATTCAATGTCGAGTAAGTTTACTTTTCTTATAATTTGGACTTAAGATAATTACATTTTTATTGTGGATTTTGAGTTATTAATTTTTAACTTGCTTACCTGTAGTGGTAGGCATTGGGAGTTACTAGTTATTGTCCCCAAGATGTTCACTGTCTATTATCTAGATCCTGCGGGGAATGAATTGAATACATTATATGGACACACAATGAAAAAGTCATTATTCTCGTGAGAAATATTTCATATTTTTATATCTGTTAACATCTGTTATTACATTGCTATTTAATTATGCAATTTAATGTGTTACATTAACATGTAGGGCTTTAAATGAGTTCAAAAGAGCTGGAGGAAAGGTCCCCAAGAAAAAGAAACTGCCACTAATTTGGGAGAATGTGAAAGTGATTTCCCGACTCCAATGTATATATTATTTATGTGAAATGTGCTTATTTATATTTTTTTGAATATTTTGTATGTTTCAATTTATAGTGTGCTACACAAGACAACGGATGGGCATGTGCATACTATGTGATGTGATTTATGGACCTAATCATCAAACATGTCGCGATGGAAATCGATACTATACATAAGGTATTATATATAGTCTCATTAGATACTATGAAATATATCAATCTTATTATATATTATTAATTATATATACGTCATTCTCTTTGTAGGTGTTTAAAACTGACGTGACTATAGGTGGAAAATTATTAGATGTACATACTCCCTATACGAGGGAAGAATTAGATGATGTAAGAGAAGAATGGGCAAAAGCCCTACAAGTAGGGGGAATTTTTAAATATAATTGGGATACTGATGGCGATAATGACGATGATGAATAAAGAATGATATTTCCAAACTTTGTTCTCATAATTATTTTTGTGTGAATGTGAATGAATTTTTCTGAATTGTCATATGTGTGAATGTGAAGATGATCAATACATGAATCTTTCTACATGTTTTTGAATGTGAAAAGTGATGAAATGAATGGAACTGCATGTTGCTAAATGTGTGTGGAAATAGAAGAAAATTGAAATGGAACTACTGGTTTTTACATGTATGTGATGAAAAATAATATGAATTAAATGTGCTTATACATGTGTGTGATCATAAATTGTTGTCCATCTTGTTAATTTTGTAGGTTTGTGGCATGTTGTTGGATGATATCAATGGATGTTGTAAACCTGCAGTTCAGAACTAAACTGTAGGTTTTGCATCCTACTGACCAGCCATATAGTAGGCTTGGAAACTGATAAGAAAAAAAATTAGGACATAAGCACCGATTATTAGTATAAAACTGACAACAAAGACATACAGTGTCGGTTATTAGCAAAAAACTGACGTTGATGTGGCTATGGGTGTCGGTTATATATAAAAACTAACACTAATGATGCCCTTACTGGCGCATTTTATTGGTGGTGGGAAGGGTTATAAAGTGTCAGTTTTTGTGAAATGCTAACGTCTTTAACCTAGATATAGTGTCGGTTTTGTTAAATAACTGACGCCTATAGTGCCCTCACTGGCGATTTTTAGTGGCGGGAAGGGTTATGGCATCGGTGTTAAAACTGACGCTGAAGGTTTTGACTTTTAGCGGCTCCCACTTGGGTGTCACTTTGAAACCGACGCCAAAGGCCTTAAATAACCGACACTAAAGGTCGATTATGTACTAGTGTGAAAGGTTTCCCCCAAGTTCAGAACCAAAGTCTAGAGACATCGATCTATCTAGTGCCATCAACGTAGTTAGATCATCAATCTTTAGAGTTGGTTTTTAGCTTCTTTCATCGACAGATCAACAGATCTACTTGCTTCAATCTTGACCGTACGGAGGACAGGAGGCCATCAACCTTTTGCCATGGACCTCCTCATCAAATTAAATGTAAAGATGGACAGATTGATATCTCAATCTACCCTTATATTGATTTCTTCCCTCTCTTTTCCTTATCATGACTTGTTCAAGTTTTAATCTATTTAATTTATGTGTTATGAGTGGCTAAACTCCATAACTTGGGTTCACAGTAGTCGTCAGGCCCTCCCAAGCATAGAATCTTTCCTTCTTCTATTTAATATATGTGTTCTTACAGTTTTATTTCTATACTCTTATTTTAATGAATTGCTTGTTTGATTAGATATCTTCTTGAGATATTTGATCTGGATTTATTCAAGAGAATAATTTCAATAAGTTCTAGATTATAGATTACTAACATGATGTGAGAGTGAGGAGTTATTGTGGCAAAAGTCATACTTTTATTCTTGATTTAATGATTATCATCTCGTGAGAGAGATAACCTTAGATAAAAATCTACCCAAATCTTGAGAGAAGGAAGGCATAGATATAATTTATGACAACTTGAAAAATATGTTAGGAACATATATAAATTATAAGAGAAGGTTTTGCATGGTTGAGGCTAGTTTGATTGGTGAAACCAATCAAAGTACCTTTTTATCATTTCCATAATCATCTTTGTTTCTTAATATTTTATAAACTTAGATTTACAACTTTATTTGGATGAATTTGGTCCTTAACTAGAACACCAACTCCACTCTTTTGATTTGACCAAACTAAGACAATATCTCATGTTCTTATTCAGTTGTTCTCCTTGTCCCTATGTCCAACCCAGTATTACTACAATAGGCTCTGTATTGAGTTGCAAATGTCTCTTAAAGTTTGGTACAAATTTAAAATCTGATATCTTTGACTGGACTAACGTGGTTAAAATTTTAACCCACAAAAAATAGTGATCATGTGTCATTTGCAAAACCTATAATAAACACACACATAAAACATGTAATTCACTTGCATTCATATTCACAACATGCCATCTTCAATTTCACTAACATTCATATGAGATCACCAAATCATACACATTTACTAGCATTCACATATCCATTAACCAAATCATACACATATTCACCTACATATTAATGATCAACTCACCAAAGCATACAAATATCCACAAATCATTCATCATTCACATATCATACATGCATATCTACATATCCACATCACTAAAAGACCTTACCCCCTACCTTTTTGTGATCGGTATGCAAGGTCTGTCCACCATCATTAAGGATGTTGTGGAAGCAGGTTCTGTTGTCCCTTTGGCAGCTAGAGATGCCAATATTTCCCATCTAATTTTAGCAGATGACCTCCTTCTCTTCTCAGAAGCAAATGAGGAAAGTGTGAAAGGGCTGCAAGCTTGCATGGAGAAGTTCAAAAGAATTTCTGGATTGGAAATGAATTCAAGAAAAAGTCAATTATTCTTGAGTAGCTTAGCCCCTAAAACTTTGAGTATCAGGATGAATGTTTCTATATGCAATTTTCTAGTAAGATACTTGGGCTTGCCCCTCTTTTTAGGTCGCCTTACCAAGTCAATGTGCAGTCCACTTATAGACAAGATTAAGACAAAATTGGACTCTTAGAAGACCTTGTTCCTATCAATGGTGGGAAGGCTGGAGTTGATTGTCTCAACACTATCCTCCTACCACCTGTTCTGGACTGGTGTATTCCCTCTCCCCCGAGCAACCATGGAGGAAATTAAAAGATTATGCCACAATTTCTTGTGGGGTGACAAGAGGATTGTAGGCACTTTCATACGATAGCGTGGGAAGATATTTGCAGACCCAAGAAGGAAGGTGGTCTCGCCATTAGGAGGGTGAAGGATTGGAGTAAGGCTGGTATTCTTAGACTCCTATGGGACATCTCAAACAAGAAGAACTCACTATGGGTCAGGTGGATACATAGAAAATACCTTAAAGAGGAAACTCTATGGACATGTACTCACAAATAGACCACCAGCTGGATGTGGTGTACTCTTCTCAAAGAGAGAGATGATTTCTTGATGTTGGTTCATTTCTCCATAGGCAATGGAAGCAATATTTCCTTATGGAAAGATCTGTGACTACATGGCAAAGTTTTGGAGCAGGTGGTCCCTGATCCCAACGCTATGAAGCTTAGAACGAGAACTAGCAGCAATGCCAAAGTCAGCTCTATCATTGTTGATGGTTCTTGGGATATACCAAGCTGCAGAGGATGCGAAGAGCTGCAAATCTACTGCAATACTATAAAAATCTCTAAAAATGACTTATGTTACTTTAAAGGTCTTGAGACCTACTCCTTAAAAAAAGCATGGCAGCTATGCAGGAAACATTGGGACAGGGTGGAATGGGCATGTTGGTTATGGCGTTCTCCTGCCCCTAACCGCATTAAGGTGAGTGCATGGAAGATTCTTCAGGGAAGGCTGGTTACTGAAGATTACTTGCAAAAGAAGGGGTTTAGTCTGGCCTCTAGTTGCTATTTGTGTAAGAACCAAATGGAGACAGCCAACCATATCTTCTTGTCATGTGACCTTACGAAAGCCATATGGGACAGAGCAAGCTCTATGCTGCTATTCAGGCCAAGATCCATTTCAGACCTCATGAACCTCACAGATAAAAGGAGCAAACTTATTAGCATACTTATCATATACCACATTTGGTGTGATAGGAACAGAACCATTTTTGAGAATGCTAACCCCTCTATCAATGTTGTGTGGAGGAGGATAGATAGTGATTACAAAGTCCTGCATAGATAGGACATTTCTGAGCTTTGCTCCTCTTTGTACAGTTTTTTGTGAATGAATATAGTGGCACGCTTACTGATAAAAAAAAGAATTACATATATGCACATCAATCTAGCACAAAAGATTGTATTTACCCAAACATAGATTGTATATTCACCTATTTATATTCAAAAGAAGAAGAAAATGTGTTAACCATATTTTGAACTCTAGTCATACAACCAACTTAAAGTCAAATTCTTTTACAAAATAATCTTCCAAATCCTTCCAAAATCCTTCTAAAGTCTCAAGTGAGTAACATTCAGTGTCAAATCCCTACAAAAGGATGTGTATAATTATATGATAATATTAAACAAAGTATGATTACAGTATATATTAGATTGTAAATTACTTATGATTCTTTTATTGAATAATGTGTATTATGGATGAACTCTAATGATATACTCACAAGGACTTCCCCGATTCTGTACTTTTCCATTTGTATTGATCATCATGGAATACTTTTATGCCCCTATAAGTTAAATGATTATAAGATAGTTGACTAAGTAGATATATCATGATGAAGATATTTTAATTAATGTGTTGGCAACTAAGGACCTACTCTTACTCTATAAATTGTAAATTTTAGTGGGTGTCCTTTTGGATTGTTATTCACTAGGTAAAGATAATAGATAATCATGAAGATTAATGTAGAACAAGAAAATTCCTAGTGTTTTGTTACTGTGAAAGAATAAGGAAAAACAAAAAATAAAGTTTCATATTGAACGATAATTCATCATGAGTTAAATTACAAGTTAAGAAATTCAATTACATAATGGCCACTTCTCTGACACTAAAAGGATCTAGAATCATGTTAGTCTCTGTGCTATAAAAAAACTGAAATGGATATGAGAAGCATTTTACTACAAAATCACAATCAACTCCCACATGCTAATTGTTACAACCCTGATTTTGGGTTCGTTTGCTGAGAAATGTAATTTCTCATATTAAAGATAAATGAACAAATAATGAATGAATGCATGATTTTCATTTAAAATAGCCTTGTTGATTTATTTGTGGGCTTTATTGGCTATTGGGCCCAATAACAAGCAAAGGATAAAAGAAATTCCACTATCATCGAGAAAATAAGAAAATAGAGAAAAGGATATATGTGGAAACCTCTAGGAGGCAAATACAAAGAAGGATTTCGTTCCTCTTGGGTTCCTTGGGTTCCAAGGAGACTAAGGAGGCATAGGGAATACAAAAATAAAAGAAAAGATCAATTAAATATGTCCTTATCGAGAAATGAATTGAAAATAATGGTAATATGTGGAAAACAAATGAAAAGAGGTGGAATTGAGATATCCTTAGTGGGATTTCGTATCCCAATGATTCCTAATGAAAAAAGGAATACCAATGAGGAAAGTAAAAGAGAAATAAACAGAAAACCTCAAAAAGAGATATTTTAATGAGAAATAAACTAGTTAATATGAAATAATACATTTAGATGCATCTAGGAGGATAAGGAGTATCCAATAAAAAGAATTTGGAATTCTTTGAGTTTTATTGGGATCCAAGGAGTCCCAATCAAGAAAGAGGAAAGAGAAAATATCAATAAAAGAAAAAAAAAGGATAATGTGGTGCATAATGAATGAATTTCATGGTATTAATAAAAGGGAGTATTTTTCTACTAAAGGAAACTATAATTTCGTGCTTATGGAGTAAAAATCAAGCATAAGAGAGATTAAAGGGTTTTTCATATTCCTAGTTGCCCAAGAAATAGGAAACATCAAGGAAGTACATAGGAGAGAGAAGGTTTCTTCTCCTTGAAGGAGTATGTTTCCTTTTGTTAAGAGATTTCGTTTTTTGGTGGGCAAGCAACCATATGACATCGTTTCTCTCCCCTATAAAAGGGGTAGGATCTGGGATCGAATACTTGAAAGAATCCCACACAGCTCTCCTTGCTTCTTGCACGTCAAAACCCTAACCTTGAAGGTAAGGTTCCATCCTTGGAGCGACGGGGGTATTTAGGGTCTTGTTTGAGGCTGTGCGCATCCGCGACCAACCTGGAAGGGTCGGCTATCCTTCCCTGCCACAAACCCGCGCTCAATCAGCTGCAGCAGCAGCCGCACGGCTGCAACACGGCCGTGGGTTGCGGCTCTCCCCTCGTCCAAACTAGTCGCGCTGGTTGTGAGGTAAGCGGTGCCCCAAGGGCAGGGAAGGGCGGCGGAGGCAAAGGAGCTGGTCAGGAGGGTCGGCGAGTCCAGAAGGGAGCAATAGAGGTCGCGCAACGCGCGACTAGGGCAACAGGGCGGCGCACCTGGCTGCTCGTAAGGTTGAAGAAGAAGGAAAGTGGAGTTGGACGGAAATGCCCCCAGCGGACTAAAGATAGCCTTCAACTTACCAGGGGCAAATCGGACATTTCAAAATGTCTTCTAAACCAAGCCGCAACGTTGCATGGGCCTGAACACGTGGCAACCTCCCGTTGGCTGAAAGTAAGTGAATTTTAATAAATTCATAATAATTAATTGGTAGGTCGGATGAGGACATGTTATACATGAAAGTCGCTCAGAAAATGGAGAGGAATCTAAATAAAATATAGTTGAAGCCTAATTCTGATTGCAATTCGAAAAGTAGTATAAGTTATTAACTTTAATGTAATGATGATTAAGAAACCCTATTTTGATATGATTAAAGTGATTAGTAGGGTTTAATAGATGATTAATTTTGATATTAGCATGTTAATGATAAAATGGAATATTAGGAAGAAAAAGGACGAACTTTGCATATAATTAGTTAATTTAGAGTTTCATATGCATGAATATACTTTAATGGGCCTTGAAACCCTAATGTTGGTACTTAGGACTACTAATGTCTTTAATTGTTCGATTTCATGAATAGAACTAGGTTTTCAGGGTTATAATCTACTTTGAACATTAAAAGTTGTTAATTTGTGGATAAATACCCTAAAAGTAGTAATTAGGGTTTTCTCATGAATCACAGTAGAATTAATGACTAATAACGTTCATATGAGTAGTAGAGCATAACGAATTACAAATTGATGATAAATAAGCATAATGATCTTGTCATGGATTAAAAGAATAAAAATGACAGTTTTAATGTAAGATAAGTTTAATGGGTTTAATTGATGGATAGTGATGCCTTTAATTCGAAAATAAGGTTAAATGTTGTTAAGGGATAACCTTAATATCTTTTGTGAATAATTAGGGTTTAAAATAGTGAAAGATGAAAGGAAACCCTAATTGCAATAGAAACACTAAAAATGAAATAGTAACCCTAGGGCTCGAATAAGGTCTATTAGATACCATGATCCATGATAGAAAATATTGCATGTTTGTTTCAGGATCTTATTGAATGCTTGCTTGCTTA
Organism: Alisma plantago-aquatica; assembly: GCA_963693085.1. NCBI lineage: Eukaryota > Viridiplantae > Streptophyta > Magnoliopsida > Alismatales > Alismataceae > Alisma > Alisma plantago-aquatica. The sequence goes on from OY856411.1 coordinate 16,048,060, forward strand.
TTGTTGATTGGACTATTCTGTCTCAAGTCTGCATGTACATGTATGTGGTTATGCTTATGACTACCCAAATTAGTTTTCTGGGATTTTATCGATGTTTCCATCGTGGCTTGAGATAAACTGTTGGATGCATTTAATTCTTGCAAATGATAATGTGAATATGACTATCATCTAAGATATGTGCCTACTAGCTCAGATCCTAGTCCCCTCTGTAGCTTTATAGATTGACCTAGTAAATGGCTACCAATGAGGGTAGGTCCATCAGGTCATTAAATGACTTAGTAAATGGCTACCAATGGGGTAGGTCCATCAAGTCATCATGAGTCAGGGATTGGTCTACCTTTGGGTAGGACCATGCGACTCCATAACCCTAGGTATTGGCTACCTGTGTGGTAGGGCCATGGGGGTAAGGATCTACCATATGAGAGAGGTGGTATCCATGTCCACTGCAAGGACATTACAGAGAAAGGGGATAGGCAAGGATTGAGTAGTATTGCTTAAAACGTAATCTTGGTTGTTAAATGATATTTGGTTGATTACATTGTTAACATAATTGCACAATTATTGTTTCCCCCACATACCAGCTTCGGCTGACCGACGTTTTGTTTGTCGGCGTTTTAGGTACAAATGAAAAGTACAAACAGTAAAGTGGCATATGTGTAATTAAATGAGAAGTAAAGTGCGCAGGAGGATTAGTTAGTTTAGTATCTTCATGGATAAAAGATTAGAAATCCCAGATTTTAAAAGGAAACAAAGTTTTATTTTGTACCCGTTTTCAGTTTAGTTGGTAAAGTTTATTAATTATTACTGATTATTTGTCGAACCTTTGATCCTGTTAATTGAATAACGGCTCTGACCTCCGGGTCTCCCTTAATTGGGGGTTACCGGGAGGCGGGGTCGTTACAATTGGTATCAGAGCATAGGTTCCTCAATTAATCTTTAATAATTATTAAATTTTACAAATTCTGTAGAAACCAAGGGAGTTATTAGAGGATTGTCCGAAAGACTGAGGTGTCTAGAAAAGGATCACGTCTGGGGGTTGGCAATATTTTCCTCTGCACCGCTAGTTGGAATACGAGGACTCCCGGATCCGTGTGACTGCCTGGCCAAAGTCTTAGGATATGACTCGAAATAAGATACCTTTAGGACTCTCTCATCTTGTTCATCCCCTCTCAACTCAAATTCTATTAAGGACCTTCAGGATTAGGGTTCCCTCTCTTCTCCTCACCCTCTTGAGGTAAGGGTAAGGTTGATAAGGATTGAGGAATCCTCCACCAAATTAATAAAAAGCATGTAAATAAGATGTCATGGACATAAGCTTAATAGAGTAAGCATAATAGATACATGCTTAGGTCGTATGACATGAGTTGTCATTGCCCTCAGGAGAGACCTGAGGATAGACCTCCTTGGTAGGAGGGTGAGTAGAGAGAGTTTGTCTTGGAGGTAGAGACCTCCATTAAAGGTAGAGATCTAGCTCATCCTTTGAGGATGATGGTAATCCTAACCCCAAGTGAAGGTTAGAGAGAGAGATGACATGATGAGTTGGATGTCATGATTCACCGAGTGTTTGGTTGGTCATGCCTTTGGGATGCCATAAGAGGGTAGATGATCTAGTACCTTTGGTGACCCAACCCTGGAGAGGGTCGTGCATGCCATAGCAAAGGATAGCTCCTTCGTGGATGAGGTTAGAGAACATATAGTTACCCTATGGGCTTAGGCAAGTAAGTTATAGCTTGATGAAATCCTGGTTAAGAGGTCATGATGGATGGATTATAAAAGGGCTATGGATGATCTTGAGCAAACATAAGTTCGCACCTAGACTTCAACCACATAGGGGTATGCTTGTGAGCATGAGCCTTCATGGAGAAGGGACCTCTAGTAAGTATGGTTGGAGGTGGAATTAGCTCTAGAGAGAGGAAGCAGAACCACAACAGGGAGGTTGGAAGCCTAAAACCCCGAAACTTGAGGAATAGTGAGGAGTCAAGAATGATGCGACCTAAGTGGATGATGGTGGTTGCCTTATGCTTGATCCCTGAAGGCTGGTGATATCTTGGTTGCCTTTAGAGGAACCAAACCCTAGAGAGAGGACGATGCTTCTAGTACCCAGGGTATAAGGGGTTACCTGCTGGATGAGATAAAGAGTGCCTTAGACCCTGAGGAGGTTTAAGTACCCTGTTGAGAGGTTTTATACCTAGTTGAACGTCCTTGAGGAGGACTCAACTCTGAGGTGTTGCTCATATAAAAGGATCATGGGAGTACATGACATACCTTGGACATGCTTGATTCGTGATTAAGAGTTTGAGCATACAGTTGGATATCCAAAGGAGAACCTAAGGTTCCTAGGCCTAAGAGGGAAAGTTGTGTACCCAATGCTCATGATGAGATTTGAGTCTCTATAGTTCCGAGCATGGTACTCCTCATGTAAAGGAAACCCCTTAAGTTGAGGGTATGTTTGATGAACCCCCCTCGCAACTAAGTTGAACTAATGTTGAGGATGAGAACAAGTTTGACCTAGCATGGTTTATTTGGTGATCAACTTGTGCTTTAATAGCTGTCGGGTTAAACATGCTCATGTGAAGGTAAACCCTAAGGATAGTTGTGACCTTATCGTCAAAAGTTGTAGTTTCCTCCCATCCTGGGAGAGAGACCCTTTGGTAGGGTGTATACCAGTTTTGTTGGTTTTGAGGTGACCTAAAGAGGTTTCATAGGATCTTGAGAAGCTAAGTGAAGAGTACATGGTATGGGAATGAACCTGTAGACCCATACATAGCCATCTCAAGTGCATGTGGATGTGTTACCATGGAGGTAATCGGTATGGGACCTGACCATGGAAGACAGGTCACCATGATCACTATGAAAGGATGAAAGTCAGTCGTGAATGCAGAGAGAGATGATGAAGGATTGGGTAAGGTTCTAAGTTGGACATGTACTATGTTAGAATCCTAAGTCTATCCAAGGGTCAGGTAGGGATAAGACCGATGGAAGAAGGAGTCGCCTAATTCCCTAGTTGCACATGACCATAGGGTCGGGAGGTAACAGCTATCATTGTCTGAGGGCCATGGGTTAGGAGATTGATCACCTTCATGAACTCATGGGACCCAAAGGGCAGATGAGTAGGGCACTCTCGGGATGCATAAGGGAAAAGGGATGACCCCAAAAGTGTCGGCACCCTATAGACCTAGAGGAGATGACCAAGGATTGTGCTTGGACCAAGTAAGTTCGAGACCAGTTTTCCATGGAAGTAATTTTGATATCATGATGTTTGTGATATAGAGGCATAAGGTGCACGTTTCAGCTTGGATTTGAAAGTGTACGGGCAAGGTGGGTTGTACCATCTCTACTCTTGGAACAGGAAGAACTCTGTATTTGGACTACAGCCAAATGCTTATTTCTTCTTGTTATGGGAGTGACAGATAGGACAGTACGCATGCCTTACACCAGGGATAAAGATGATGTAAGTTGGAACGTTGCTACAAGGTATGAGGATAGAGATGATAATATACCTTTGTGGAGAGAATAATACATGGATGGTTTACAAACACTAAAAGTATTAAGGAGATCATCTTGTGAGGATGTTTTATCTTGAAATAAGTGGATTTTTGCAAGTGTTTCAAGGAATCACAAGGTTGAGTTTGATCACCATGAGGATGAGCTCAGAGTTTCTTGATGAAGACAAACTTAGAGTATGAGAAGAAATGATAAGTATAATGCATGGCGGTGTGTGTCTTCTACATTAACTACCACCTAAGGATAAGGAGTGGTAATGAATGCTCTGGATGAGATATGTTGAACAAGTTAATGGTTGTTTGGGTAGCCAGTTTAGTCCTTGATGTAGTAAAAGGATGGTGATAGAACCTCAGGTACACTTCTTTGGATAGGAAGATAATAAAACCCTTTTGAGAGTGGTTTAGGGTTTCCGAGGTATCAAGCTTGAGGAATCATAACAATACAGGAGGATATGATATACCTTGGTGCGACAAAGATAGTAAGTGATGGCAGCATTCTGGATGCTTAAAACAAAGTTGCATGTAGCATGTGGCCATGCAAGCCAGGAGGTGAAGGACGAACACCATTAACGCAGTGCATGGATATAAAGTATAAAGAGTTCCCGAGAGGGAATGGGAGTTCATCATTATGGATGATGTGAGTTTATTCTAGACCAATAAGGTCAAGATACAATATGGGTTATGGTAGATCGCCTTACCTAGATGACATGAGAAAGGAAGAGTTCTGTCAGGGGACAGATCTAGTTGAACTACATATGAAAAAGGGATGGTTCAATTACACCATGATGCGAATTCAAAGTTCTTGATGTGACCTAAAGGTTCACTTCCATGAGGTGGAAGTAGATACATGAAGAGCTCAGTGTTTGTACAGTTTATCACCCCATACTAATGGATAGTATGATCTGGACTAGAGGGTCTGATGAGAGCATGTGTGCTCATTTAGGGTGATACATAGAGATAGTTCTTAAGATGTGATGTTAACCATCATAGCCTTATCGGGATGTAAGAAGGAGGTTGTGTCGGTCACCGCTTCATTAAGATGATGTTGGTGAAGGAGGCCTCGTGAAGGTCATAAAAGAACCACAGTGTGTGCAAATGAAGTCGCTTAATCGTGCAATGGCTGAAAGAGAGAGCCCAAGGGTGACATGAGTCACGAGCTGATGCAAAGCAGACTAACATGCAGTTCACTGTGGGAGAATATGTGATGTGAAAATCTGACCCCTCTAAGCTACAGCTGATAAAGATGAGTCCCCGATATATGGGTCCATTTGAGATGGATTGGTGGAGATGGTTGTGTTTAACCTCACCCCTCAGGATGAAATGATGTGTTGCATGAGTCTGATCTAGAGCACTATGTGAGGTACCCAAGCCATGTGCTGAGCCCTGAACCTATTCAGCTTTTGAGGCTGGAATGTCCTGAGTCACCTATGAGGGTACGATATACCAAGGTAAGAAAGAACTCAAATGGAAGAAAATGAGATGATGAAGGTTCTTGGGAAACACCATGGAAAGGGTGAAGCCACATGGGAGCCCTGATGGACATAAGAAGGCTTATCCTGTTTTTGTTTGTTTGCTTGATGGAATTTTGAGGGCAAAATTCTCATAAGAGGGGGAGGATGTTACAACCCTGATTTTGGGTTCGTTTGCTGAGAAATGTAATTTCTCATATTAAAGATAAATGAACAAATAATGAATGAATGTATGCTTTTCATTTAAAATAGCCTTGTTGATTTATTTGTGGGCTTTATTGGCTATTGGGCCCAATAACAAGGAAAGGATAAAAGAAATTCCACTATCATCGAGAAAATAAGAAAATAGAGAAAAGGATATATGTGGAAACCTCTAGGAGGCAAATCCAAAGAAGGATTTCGTGCCTCTTGGGTTCCTTGGGTTCCAAGGAGTCTAAGGAGGCATAGGGAATACAAAAATAAATTAAAAGATCAATTAAATATTTCCTTATCGAGAAATGAATTGAAAATAATGGTAATATGTGGAAAACAAATGAAAAGAGGTGGAATTGAGATATCCTTAGTGGGATTTCGTATCCCAATGATTCCTAATGACAAAAGGAATACCAATGAGGAAAGTAAAAGAGAAATAAAGAGAAAACCTCAAAAAGAGATATTTTAATGAGAAATAAACAAGTTAATATGAAATAATGCATTTAGATGCATCTAGGAGGATAAGGAGTATCCAATAAAAAGAATTTGGAATTCTTTGAGTTTTATTGGGATCCAAGGAGTCCCAATCAAGAAAGAGGAAAGAGAAAATATCAATAAAAGAAAAAAAAAGGATAATGTGGTGCATAATGAATGAATTTCATGGTATTAATAAAAGGGAGTATTTTTCTACTAAAGGAAACTATAATTTCGTGCTTATGGAGTAAAAATCAAGCATAAGAGAGATTAAAGGGTTTTTCATATTCCTAGTTGCCCAAGAAATAGGAAACATCAAGGAAGTAAATAGGAGAGAGAAGGTTTCTTCTCCTTGAAGGAGTATGTTTCCTTTTGTTAAGAGATTTCGTTTTTTGGTGGGCAAGCAACCATATGAGATCGTTTCTCTCCCCTATAAAAGGGGTAGGATCTGGGATCGAATTCTGGAAAGAATCCCACACAGCTCTCCTTGCTTCTTGCACGTAAAAACCCTAACCTTGAAGGTAAGGTTCCATCCTTGGAGCGACGGGGGTATTTAGGGTCTTGTTTGAGGCTGTGCGCATCCGCGACCAACCTGGGAGGGTCGGCTATCCTTCCCTGCCACCAACCCGTGCTCAATCAGCTGCAGCAGCAGCCGCACGGCTGCAACATGGCCGTGGGTTGCGGCTCTCCCCTCATCCAAACTAGCCACGCTGGTTGTGAGGTAAGCGGTGCCCCAAGGGCAGGGAAGGGCGGCGGAGGCAAAGGAGCTGGTCAGGAGGGCCGGCGAGTCCAGAAGGGAGCAATAGAGGTCACGCAACATGCGACTAGGGCAACAGGGCGGCGCACCTGGCTGCTCGCAAGGTTGAAGAAGAAGGAAAGTGGTGTTGGACGGAAACACCCGCAGCGGACTAAAGATAGCCTTCAACTTACCAGGGGCAAATCAGACATTTCGAAATGTCTTCTAAACCAAGCCGCAACGTTGCATGGGCCTGAACACGTGGCGACCTCCCGTTGGCTGAAAGTAAGTGAATTTTAATAAATTCATAATAATTAATTGGTAGGTCGGATGAGGACATGTTATACATGAAAGTTGCTCAGAAAATGGAGAGGAATCTAAATAAAATATTGTTGAAGCCTAATTCTGCTTGCAATTCGAAAAGTAGTATAAGTTATTAACTTTAATGTAATGATGATTAAGAAACCCTATTTTGATATGATTAAAGTGATTAGTAGGGTTTAATAGATGATTAATTTTGATATTAGCATGTTAATGATAAAATGGAATATTAGGAAGAAAAAGGACGAACTTTGCATATAATTAGTTAATTTAGAGTTTCATATGCATGAATATACTTTAATGGGCCTTGAAACCCTAATGTTGGTACTTAGGACTACTAATGTCTTTAATTGTTCGATTTCATGAATAGAACTAGGTTTTTAGGGTTATAATCTACTTCGAACATTAAAAGTTGTTAATTTGTGGATAAATACCCTAAAAGTAGTAATTAGGGTTTTCTCATGAATCACAGTAGAATTAATGACTAATAACATTCATATGAGTAGTAGAGCATAACGAATTACAAATTGATGATAAATAAGCATAATGATCTTGTCATGGATTAAAAGGATAAAAATGATAGTTTTAATGTAAGATAAGTTTAATGGGTTTAATTGATGGATAGTGATGCCTTTAATTCGAAAATAAGGTTAAATGTTGTTAAGGGATAACCTTAATATCTTTTGTGAATAATTAGGGTTTAAAATAGTGAAAGATGAAAGGAAACCCTAATTGCAATAGAAACACTAAAAATGAAATAGTAACCCTAGGGCTCGAATAAGGTCTATTAGATACCATGATCCATGATAGAAAATATTGCATGTTTGTTTCAGGATCTTATTGAATGCTTGCTTGCTTATTGTTGATTGGACTATTCTGTATCAAGTCTGCATGTACAGGTATGTGGTTACGCTTATGACTACCCAAATTAGTTTTCCAGGATTTTATCGATGTTTCCATCGTGGCTTGAGATAAACTGTTGGATGCATTTAATTCTTGCAAATTATAATGTGAATATGACTATCATCTAAGATATGTGCCTACTAGCTCAGATCCTAGTCCCCTCTGTATCTTTATAGATTGACCTAGTAAATGGCTACCAATGAGGGTAGGTCCATCAGGTCATTAAATGACTTAGTAAATGGCTACCAATGGGGTAGGTCCATCAAGTCATCATGAGTCAGGGATTGGTCTACCTTTGGGTAGGACCATGCGACTCCATAACCCTAGGTATTGGCTACATGTGTGGTAGGGCCATGGGGGTAAGGATCTACCATATGAGAGAGGTGGTATCCATGTCCGCTGCAGGGACGTTACAGAGAAAGGGGATAGGCAAGGATTGAGTAGTATTGCTTAAAACGTAATCTTGGTTGTTAAATGATATTTGGTTGATTACATTGTTAACATAATTTCACAATTATTGTTTCCCCCACATAACAGCTTCGGCTAACCGACGTTTTGTTTTTCGGCATTTTAGGTACAAATGAAAAGTACAAATAGTAAAGTGGCATATGTGGAATTAAATGAGAAGTAAAGTGCGCAGGAGGATTAGTTAGATTAGTATCTTCATGGATAGAAGATTAGAAATCCCAAATTTCAAAAGGTAAACAAAGTTTTATTTTGTACCCGTTTTCAGTTTAGTTGGTAAAGTTTATTAATTATTACTGATTATTTGTCGAACCTTTGATCATGTTAATTGAATAACGGCTCTGACCTCTGAGTCTCCCTTAATTGGGGGTTACCGGGAGGCGGGGTTGTTACACTAATAAACATAGGAATTAAAAATTCTACATTTCTTATTTAATAAAATAAAGTCTTTGACTGTAAATATCTATAAGAAAAATTGTAATTATTCATATATAATAGTAAAAGATATGTTTCCACATGGACTTGTTGCATTGAAAATATGTTACCACTTTTATACTTCTATTATGGAGGTATTTAGCTAGTCATACTAAAACATCACTAAATGTCAACAAATATGATACTAACCTCATGTGTTTTGTCTTATATGTTTCCACATGGACATGGCATCCATTTTTGGTTTGAAGGAGAGCCATTTGATGCTCTCATCAACATCATTTAGTGTTTGTGATGCTTTATTAGAGGCTCTCTCTTCAAATCACCTAAATATTTTATGATCCCTTGCAAGCCACATTGAAGTGGATCAAGGATATTCTCTTTTTATAAGATTGGTATGTTTAGTTATATAGTTACCCTCTTCGTCTATGTTTTGTAAATGTACAAGTGTGCTTGTTCCTAAAACTGATGATTGACTCCTTTAATGTGTGATCCTAGAGTTTCATTACATTAATAAGTTTCACTATGATAATACTTTTACTTACCACAAACTTCATTATAATACATGAAATGATTGCAAAAGTCCATTACACATAGACCTCAATAATACTCCCTTCAGGACAGTAACAATTGCAAACATCACCCTTAAAACACTCATTTAGCATTCAAAAGGATACTTTAGTGCAAGAAAATTAGAGCCAACGTCTTCACCTCTCTATCAAATGGACAACAAGATGAACCATGATTCTGAATAAAGGGGGAAAATACATCTCAAGTTGACACAAGGTAACAACCACTTCTTTTGCCAATTTATGGAGATTGTTAGGATTTATCACTTTGCTACAAATTTTATTAAAGAAGAAACAAAAACTTATGATTGTAAACCTTACATGCTTTAGAAGAATAGTTCAAATATCCATTAGAGAACTTTGCTATATTAGAGTGGCAAAAATGAGATTTAAGTCCTATCAACTTAAGATCCTTTATTGCCATCGATCTACAAATACTAGAAGAGTGTCCTCATAGTACCTTATCATGAAAAAAACACTCAAAAAATATTTATCCTCCTTCTAGACAAAGTGAAACAAGCAAGAAGAAAATATATGTGTGGCAAGCCCTCTTCTGTAATGATAATTTTTTTCTTGTACCCGTTTCATGTAAATCTATTTTGCATTTGATGTCATCTTTAGTCTTGACTGGTATATTCAATATATACCCAATGACACTCTCACATACATTTTTCTCAAAATGCATGACATTAGCTCAATGCCTAATTGTCAAAGAAATCCAAAAAGAAAGATCCCTCAACATTGACCTCTTCTTGTCTAAACAATAATCATATGTCAGAGTACTACATGCCTTTACCAAATGCATTGGCAATTCCTTTCACACTTTCATAAACATCCTTCACTGATATAGGTTTAGGGGCACTTTGTTCCTTAGTTCATTAATGATTTGTGATTCCTTCAATAAGGATGCACCAGTGGGAGAAATCTATGACAACCAAGATTTACGTCTTTATTCCATTTTTAGTCAAATACATTAGTGATTCTTTGGATCATTTTACACTCTATCCAGATAAATTTGTGTAAGCTAGGAAGTCATTTTACTTGTGAAGATAGCATAGCACAGAAATTCAAGGTATTTTCATTTAAAGCATCATGGTCATATGCCTTCTTCCTACAATTTCACTATGCTAGCAATCAAAGGTTGTAGGAAAACATCAATATCACTAATAGGTTTCTTAGACTCTGAAATCGACATCAACAACATAACATAAATAGTTTTCATACACAACCAAAGAGGAATACGGTATATAACAATCATAAAACACAAGTGTTGTGTTGGTTGCTTAATGTATCGTATGGTTTCATCCCATTAGTGCAAAGTCCAAATCTTAAGTTGCTTGCTTTCACCAAATTGAGTGTACTTCAAATCAATTTTCTTCCATTGTGGGAAACCGTACACATTTCATAGGACCCCATCATCATTTGCATTTGCCTCTACATGCCAAGATAGGTCATGCCCATCTTCTGTATCATCAGATAAACACTAAATCATGTTATTATGGGCAAATAACCTTAGTAGGAAAAATGTTATTGATCTTACATGAATTTGTCATTTTATACCTTGAAACCCCACATTTTGGACAATATATCAAATTGCTATAGTCCTTTTGAGATAATTCATAGATATTACGGCATGCATGTATCTTGTTATCCTTCAGGGACATCATTTTATTTGCTTCATATGCCAAGGTTAGAAACCTTGGCTTCAAGAAGCATTTCTTTTAATAGAGACAAAAGGATGTGAAACTTTTGTTGCTCCACCCATTGTTAGTTTTTATACTATATAAGCTCAACACAGCACTCATTATTGTGAACTTAGTACAATTCAAATATAATGATTTCTCAACATTATGTACATTTCTCATAATAAGGTAGATTAATAAGATTGTCCCCACAACTATCTAGCATCACATCAACCATATCATTTTGAATTGGTTTGACCACATCAACATTGTTCCTTATTTATTCTTCCACACAATTACCAATATTGATATTACTGGTCTCACAATAGGAATCTCACCATGATAATACCATTTAGTATAGCCCTTTATAATCCCATTGTATAAGACATGACCTTTTAAGTTCACGAACAATGTTGGGTTTTAAGGTATCACTGTAGTTTCTATAGAGAAATAGAATATATCTCCAAGTCATATTTCATTTTCTTTGGAAAATCCAATAAAGTCATCAAGACCTATTATAATCTCCGAAATGTAGCAGTTTTGAATGGACATCCAAATTCGATCCATTCTCTAGTATGGGGAATATTAAGGCACTGATCACTAAATATGGGTGTCATGTCAATATTAAGTTAAAATATGTTTAAATTGAGACCAAAAATATTACTTTCCAATAGACAATATTTAGCAAGCATATTGATGAATGTGTACCACCTATCCCATTCTTGAACACAGGATATCACTAGTAAATATATAACATGTGATCGATTTCAAGAAAATTCTTACAATATTTTCCTTAGTTCTCCAAGTTGACCATATTAGATGACCAAATACCCTCCTAAATATGCACCTAGAGAACAAACAGGAAATTGAGTACAAAATATCTTAAAAACTAAGCACACAGTATACACTCACAACTTAAGTGAGATTATGTGTTCATTGATAATCCCAATTTGTGGAGTGTCTAAGATTTTCTTAATATTATGTAAATCTTGAATGGGTTTATACACTAAAAATAAGTGTTAATTTGGGTAACATACCTTTAAGTCTAAGACAAGTTAATTTATGGTAATTTATGTCAATTTCAATGTGTTTCTAGGTGTGATCATCCATCTGTAATAAACCATATATGCATTAGGATAGTAAACATAACTTTGAGGCTTTAGATAAAAAGTCAATTATCATAACATTCCTTTTACTCTTGTAAGAGATGATATTCATCATAGAGACCCTGGATTTCATTTCTACATATATGAATCATTTCTAATTAGATGGTCATGGCAAACATTGTCCAAAACAAATCAAAGAAGTGTGATTTCTCTATGCTTCTATATCAAAACCATGAAAAAACAATATGCAAGAATTAAGAATCATCATGTAAGCATTATACAAACCCAAGCTAGACAATATTTATCATATAAACCCAAGAAATTGGTTAATCATATATAAAGCTTCCACATTTAGAATAAGACCACACACAAAAATGAAATTTTTAACCATATAGAAACCAACAAAGTCTCATCATTCCTATCATATAACCATTTATTACCCTAAGTCCACACTCCTAATGGCTACACAGCCAAATGCGAGTGAACTTAGACGTCCATCCCTAGAATGGTACATAGTTTCACACAAGCAATACATATGAATAAGGCAATAACAAAACTAAAGAGACAGCGAGATACTTTAAGAAGGAAAGAGACACCTAGACAATTCTATGCAAAGATAACCCATTGGTGTTTTGCTTCAGAGCTTATAGTCTTGGATGTAGTGGATCTTTGTTTGGAAACTAAGAATTAAATAAACAAAATATACTAATGCTAAAGTATTAAGTATGTTATGAAAGGGAAAGTAACACAGTTTAATAGTATATAAAAATTTCTTAGCTAGAAACATCATAATAAGCAAGAAGTAGACATAAGGAGAGAACACATAAACAACATAATGTTATACAAAGAATGTTTTAGGTTTCTTTATCCATTATATTAACATAGGCCTTTTGACCATTTCTAAAGGAAGGGTTTTTGGGGAATAGGAACGATAGAGAAGGAACCAAAAACAAAAACTTTGTTTCCTTAATTAGGGAATTGCATCAGCAATGATATATCTAGAAAAGAAGGTAGTAAGAGATACCCGGTCCTAGAGCAAGTACATCGACTACTCTTACACAATAATGAGCACTCATAGCAAGACACACACAAACAAATGGTGACAACCTCCTAGTGTAGCACCACAGATGGCAATGATAGTTTTCCTCCTGGCGTGGTGGCAATGGCCTCCACGCCTCTATGTACTCCACACGGACCACTGGGAACTCCACAGTGTACTACTAGGGACAACAGAAAAGAGTAGTCCCTTCAAATATCAACATGCTAGCATTGACTTACTCTACCTTGTTGTCTCTCCCTTTTACAGGTAAGACTTTCTCGGGCTCTCACGGTACCACAACAGTGAGAGGACAACAATTTCCATAGCTTACAGTTGTGTCTCCTGAAAACCTAGACTATCTCCTCTTTATCTAAGAGGGCCAGGGTCAGGGTTTCCAAATCATCTGGGAGTCAAAGAGATAAAATTTCATAAATTTTCTAGAAGCTATGAATGTTGAACCAGTGGATTCACTACTGAACCGGTTGGTTCACATGTGAAATGATCGGTTCAACACTTGAACCGATCAGTTTACTATGTTTCGTATTCACAACATATTGGCTTTAATGTGATGATTAATGCACTACATGACATCAACATCAATCCTTGATCCAGTCTTACCGATCTCTCAACCGGTCGGCTTACAACCCGAACTGATGGTTTCACATCTTTGAATCGGTCGGTTCATTTTTGAACTGGGTGATTCAAATTCCCGTTCATCCAATGTTGTTCAAATTGATGTTACGCTTGAATCAATCAGTTCAATACTTGAACCAGTTGGTTCACAGTATTGTCAGTCAATTTTCAGCCATTGTTGTTTAAATTGAATAACTAAACACTTTAGTAATCAAGTTAAGGCATATTCATGAGTAATCTCCTTTTATAGGTGCATCCTATGTGTGTGACCCTATAGGTAAGTTACGTTGGCAGTGAATGTCCATAACCAATTTATGACATCACAAGCAATGAGCATTATCTAGAAACACATCATTGCTACCCAAGTAATTGGAAAGTTGGAGAACAATTTTGACCTACAATTCGTGATCAATGTTACCGTGTAAAAGAGTGAAATCACTCCTTTACTAAAAATTTGAAGAATAAAACATCCATCCCATCCATACTCAAAAGGTATATTGTAACATGTGTAAAATTTCCCAAATTTATAATAATGGTATACAAAAGAGCAAAGTGTGTAGCAGTGGAACAAAAATCATGACTATATTCAATTTTTCAAAAGATTACAAAAAAATTTCATATCTCCCATATAGGATTTACATGCAAGATACATCAAAAGAATCTTGATAGAGGGAAGTCTAAACTACTTCAAGTCTTGTCTACAAGGCAACATCTCCAAGAGATAGGTTCATGCCAACATCTATGTTCTCCTAGATCTTGTTCAACACCTTATGCTCTACCTAGGAGGTTGGGAAAGTACCCAGCAAAAGAAGGAAGCAAGGTATGTGTCAAAAATATGAACAAGAAACAAAGATAAGAACAACAATGAAACATAAGGATATAGATTCATCATAAGATGAGAAGGCCAAGAGAATGAGACATATAACAAAAGATTATTTCCAAAGCCAATAAACAATAATGAATTTGCATGAATGATTAATATTGGATTAAATTAACTAAGTAGGGTTGAGGCACCTACCGGACCCCAACTTATAGATGAGGGGAGAGTAATCACATTCCCAGTCACCTATAAAATATTTATATTGGGGAGAAATAACACACTCCCCAGGGGGAGAGTAAACACATTCCCTAGGATAAAATAACACATGCCCTAAACTATGGGTGGTTGTACATAAGTACCACTAGTACAGCTAAATAGCCAAATAAACCATAATGCTCAAGAAATATAAAAGTGGCAAGATAAATAGTCATATAATTACAACATGGCAGTGGGGTTCCAAGACCTAAGAAATAATATAACAAAATTGATTTTGAGGCAAATATAGCAATGGAATCAGTAATAGGAGAATTAGGGTTCAATCAATGCCTCAATAAGGAATTTCGGGTTTGGATCACAAATTTCCCAACTTAGGGTGTAATAATGCACATACCTCTCTTATTAATTTCAATTATCAACTTTCACCACTTTAATTGAGTCCAAGGTCCAATTTTCCTATTTTCAATGTATAATCATGTATTAGGGTTTTTCACATGCATTCATGTAAAGAAAACCCTAGTTTTACAACTCGTGACCGCTATTCGTCTAGGGTTTCTTGCTCTGGGTGATGGTGACATATGCATCTCCCTCCACATCTACAGTGGCCTATCTCTGGTTTTCTTTATAGGTTCCCTCCAGGCCCCGATGGCGGAAGAGATCACACAATGGTATGCCTCTCTAACGGTGCAAGACAGAGGGGAAGAGGAGGATGTTCCTTTCAAGAAGGAAGAGATCCCCACAAAGAATAAACACATAGAACTGGCCCTGGTGGGTAAACTCGCAACATAAAGACCCTATAATTTCCCGGCGTTCAAGAGGACCATGGTATTGGCCTGGGCACTAAAGAAAGAGGCGGGTTTTCAAAAAATCGGCAGTAACATGTTCATAATCCAGTTCCTTCACTAGAGAGATAAGGAGAAGGTTGAACAGGAAGGTCCATGGAATTTTGACAATCACTTACTAGTTACCAAGAGCATCAGAGTGGAGGACACCCCGACCGAAATTGTGCTTACACACTGCTCCTTCTAGATTCGGCTATACAACCTGCCGCTGGGCTACAGATCAAGGGAGGCAATATCAGCGATAGCCAACCGTATAGGGAAGGTGGAGGCAATAAATCAAAAGGATATGGGTTGGGACACCTCATGCAGAGCTTGGGTGGAGGTGGACATATCTAAACCGATCAAACAAAAATAGAGGATCAAAGACCTGGAAGGCAACCTAGTACGGGTCGATATCTAATACGAATGTCTCCTGACGTTTTGTTACCTGTGTAGGATAATAGGGCACACATATAGAGATTGCCTTGAGGAGGAAGAGGATGACCATAAACCACAGACATGGGGACAGTGGGTGAAGGCCTCCCCAATTAAATGGTGGAGGTGACGATCAAAGATGAATTGTTCGGAAGAGATAGTGATACTTGTCCGCTGGAATTCATTATGAAGCCCGAATCAGACAAAGATACCAGTACGATGACTAGAATAAGAGGAGGGACGGAGGAAGGAAACAACAATCTAAATCTGGAAAACAAAAGGAGGGATAAGATGATAGACTCTCTCAATTCCTTAGAGGAAATATTCACCAGCATCTCAGTTCCAACAGGGACCGACAATGCATCAAAGGAGGGGGGTGTTGACCCAAGGCGGGGAGAGAAGATGAGTGATCAGTAGCAGGCGAACTCAGTTGACCTTGGCAGGGAAGGTACAAGTGAGGAAGGTTCTGGGAACACTACACAGATACTGCTCAATTAGAGAGAACTGCCATCCAAGGATAAGGCGATCAGCCAATCTATTAAAAGCCATGTCATCATGCAACCTCCAAAATCACATCTTGGAGTTCCCCCAACATCACCCACACCAACGTAAGGAGCCGGTCATCCCTCAAATCCCCAACATACGTGTTCTCCTATTGTGAAGGTAACGCATCCCAATCAATCTAGCATGTTTCTGATTCCTGAACAACCCGACGGAGTGGACCAAGTAATCACATGCATATACAATAGCAACCAATCCAAGAAGCTCTCCATGGTGACAAGCAACACAGAACCTGAGGGTCAGGTATACACTCAGGGAAAGAAACTATTGCAGTTCAATGTGAGTTTCCGAAAAAGGGAAGAGTCACGCAGGCAGGAAAATTAGATGGATTACCAGAGCTACTGAGCATAGTGCAGAGAAACATGATGAGGAGTAAATTAACAGGGGCCGACAGGATCAAAGGAAACATAATAGGAGAAAAGAAGATAGTGGTGAGGAGATGGAAGTGGACGAATATGACATCAAAATAGGGGGAAAAGTTCACAGTGCTGGGTGGGAAAGTGACTACAACAACAACAAAGTAGCGGGTCATGGTGTTGCCCTGACCCGTGAAGAGTCATGAAAATCTTATGCTGGAATGTCTAGGGCATGGGCACCCCTGGGACGATACCCCTCTCAAAAGGAGATGTTGGAGGGAGATTCCCAACTTGGTGTTTGTGATGGAAACCTTAACAAACACCACCGAGTTAGATAAAGTCAGGAAAAGTTGTGGGTTCGACCATGGATTCGGGGTCAACAAAAAAGGCAGATCATATGGTTTGGGTTTATGGTGGCGAGGTGATGATGTAAATATAATTTCCTTCTCAGATCATCATATACATGCAGAGGTTAGGATACCAGGTAACAGTGATAGTTATGGTTTCTTGGGCCTATACAGTTGGTCAGCAGTCCCGGACAGACATATGACCTGGCAGTTGATGAAATCAGTATGCTTAGCTTCATCTGCACCTATGCTTGTTGAGGGGGACATTAATGAAATAGTGCCCAATAATGAGAAAGAAGGAGGACAACTGAGGAACGAATGGAAAATGTGCAACTTTAGAGAGGCCATGGACATGCGTGGGCCATGCAACTTGGGGTTCATAGGGAACAAGTTCACATGGAAGAGAGGCAGACAAGCAAACAATATGATCAAGGAGAGGCTGGACAGGTTCATGGCAGACGCGAGATGGACAGAGTTGTATCTGATTTCTAAAGTGAAGCACTTTCCTATCTATAAGTCAGATCATGCACTGATTCTCTTATGGGATGAAAAAGACAACCGCCAACTTAGCAATGAATGCCAGTTTAGATTTGAAACTATGTGGCTCTCTTCTCCAGAGTGCAAGGAAGTAATTAAAATAGCTTGGAGTGACATTGCCAATCTTGATATTCAATCTCGTACCGAGCTTTGTGCTGACAAACTGGAGGCCTGGGCGGCAACAAAATTTGGGGGGCTAGAGAAAAAATCAAGAAGAAAGAAAAAGCATTTTTGTGTGCCCAAGGGAGACCACCTTCTGAGGACATGATAGCTGAATGTATGTCACTGGCTAGAGATCTTCAAGAGCTTCAAGGACAAGAGAGCTATTGGCATGCTAGATCTCGTACCAATGAGATGAGAGACGGAGATAAGAATACCAAATACTTCCACCACAAAGCGAGTCAGAGGAAGAGGAGGGATGCCATAAAGGTTCTATACAATGAGAAAAATGCATGGGTGACCAAATAGGACAAACTGGAAAGAGTGGTGAATGATTTCTTCACCACCCTATTTTCCATGTCCAACCTAGAAGGTATAGAAGATTTCATCAAGGAGATGCCCGCCACTGTGTCAGAGGAAGAAAGGAGAGACCTTGATAAACAACCTACTGAAGAGGAAATAAAGCTTGCACTGTTCCAGATGCATCCTAATAAAGCCCTAGGCCTGGGTGGAATAAAGGCAGTTTTTTATCAGAAATTTTGGGACATTGTTAGGAGTGATATAGTGACTTTTATTCATCAGTGGTGGAACGGTTGTCGTACCCTGGGAGACATAAACAAGACAGATATCGTGTTGATCCCAAAGAGAAAAGAACTGAAGAAAATAGTTGAATATCGCCCCATAAGCCTGTGTAACGTGTCTTATAAAATCATCACTAAGGTGCTTGCTAATAGAGTCAAACCCTTACTACACAAGATGATATCTGAAAATCAAAGTGCCTTTATTAGTGGTATAATGATTACAGACAATGCGTTGGTGGCATATGAGACCTTTCACATGATGAAGAACAAGAAGAAGGGCAAAGAAGGAATCATGGCAGCGAAACTTGATATGAGTAAGACCTATGACAGGATTGAATGGGATTTCCTAGACAAAGTCTTAGAGAAAATGGGATTCCCATTTCTATGGAGGACCAAGGTTAGAGAGTGCATATCCAGTGTGTCTCACTCCTTCATCGTCAATGGGAACAGGAGGGGATGTACAAAGTCGACTAGAGGATTGTGCCAAGGTGACCCTATATCCTCCTATCTCTTTCTTTTTTGTGATGAATCTCTCTCTTTCTCTATTACTAAGGCCGTGCAGGAAAGGAAGTTGCATGGGGCACGAGTGGGGAAGCATGCCCCACGGGTGTCTCATCTTTTCTTTACAGATGATAATATCATTTTCTCTCGTGTGACTACCAAATAATGCTCCGTCCTAGCTAAGTTACTCAGCCAATATGAGAGGGCATCTGGGCAGTAAATTAATTATGAAAAATCAGAATTCTCTTTCAGCTCTAATGTTGAAAATGAGAGAAGAAGGTCTATTACTACATCCTTACAGGTGGTGGAAGTAGATAGACACGAAAAATATCTAGGCCTACCTACGGCCATGGGAAGATCTAAGAAGATTGTTTTTGATGTTATTAAAGATAGGATTTGGAAAAAGCTATAGGGGTGGAAAGAAAAACTTCTGTCCAGGCCAGGCAAGGAAGTATTGATCAAGGCAGTTATCCAAGCAATTCCTACATATTTCATGAGCTTGTTCATGTTACTGGATGGGATGATTAGTGATATCAATGGCATGATGGCACATTTCTAGTGGGGATCTAAGGAAGGCGGAAGAAAATTTCACTGGCTGAGCTGGTAAAAACTTTATGTACCAAAAGACAAGGGGGGCTTGGGGTTTAAGAACCTCAAGCTTTTCAATCAAGCGATGCTAGTCAAGCAAGGATGGAGGCTATTAAAGAAACCGGACTCGCTGGCCTATAAAGTTCTCAATGCGAAATACTTTACTAAAAAAGGATTTCTTAATAGCAAGGTGGGTGGCAATCCTTGCTACACTTGGAGAAGCATCTGGCGAGCATCCCAAAATGACAAAGCTTGCTTCCGATGGAGAGTTGGATCTGAAGGAAACATTGATATACTCAAAGACAGATGGCTTCTAGGGATGGGCTCTACTTTGGAGGGTCACGAGTTGCAAAACATGGGAGAGGTCTCAAGGGTTGAGTATCTCATCAGGCATGACAATTGGGAATGGGACAAGTACCTTATATTCAGTTTATTCCCCAGAAACATAGCGGAGAGGATCATTGCCATCCCCTTAGATAAAACAAATAGAACCGACAACCTATTCTGGGCACCGAACAGCAAAGGAGATTTCTCCGTCTAATCTGCATACAGGTGGTTGATGTTAAATGGCCAATGGATGGAGGAGGAGGGAGCTATGGAATGGATGATGATGTGGAAATATCATTGGCCCCCGAAACTGGCCCACTTCATGTGGAGAACCATCAAAGACATCTTCCCTACCAGAGAAAAGCTCAAGAGGAGAACAGTGGTGGATGACGATATGTGCCAGTGTTTCCATAAAGAAAAACAAGATGCCATCCATGCTTTGGTCAGGTGTGAACACACTGCTAGAGTCTGGGCATGCGCTGATGTTAGCAACTCCGGCGGTTTAAGCCAAATCACCAACATGGAACAGCTAATTCATCCACACCCTGAACTTACAAGATACCAAAGTAGTAGATGGGACCGCCACGATGCTATGGACGGCCTGGACTATTCGGAACAAGGAACTGTTTGAAGAGAAGAAACTGCTCATGCCGGCAGTGGTAGCTGGCTTAATCAACATGGTCAAAGAACACAAACGTTACTACAACTCCATGTCTGTACAGACCCAAGGATCAGCCCAAACAACAAGCTCCTGGGAACCTCCAAGCCAGGGGATAATGAAGATCAATACGGACGCTAGCTGGAAGCCAGGTGCCACCACAGGAGCTGGAGCAGCATGGAGGGACCACCAAGGTAAACTCCTCCTGACCATGTAGAAAAGGATGATAGGTTGCCAATCAGCACTCTGGGCAGAAGCTACAGCAATTATGGAAGCCATGAAGGTAGCAAGGGAAAGAGGGTACGAGATCATTAATGTGGAAATGGATTTTCAAGTCCTTGTCCATGCAGTGAAGAATAAAAGCTATGGGGAGGGATATGAAGGCCGCTGCATTTCACATATTCTGAACCTAGCAGGCTTCTTTCTTGCCTTCAATATCTCCTATGTACCTAGGTCCAGGAAAGTTTTAACCAATTGTCTAGCTAAAGAAGTGTCTATCTTAATGGAAGATAGACTAGTGTCTGACTCTTTCAATAGCTCTATCTCTATAATAGCTCATAAGGATATGAATGAATGAAAGCAGCTACTTGAAACTCAAAAAAAAGAAAACCCTAGTTTTGGACTTTTCGAAGAAAACTCCGATTTAGACTCTGAAAATATCACCATTGATCTTATTAGGTTCTCTTGATTAAGAAAACATATAATGTTGTCTATTTTGGAGTTATGATGATTAAAGTGTATTTTTGGTGATTTTTAGGTATTAAAATCATTTTCAGAAGAAAAAAAACTATAGACAAACTCAAAACCAAACCTCAAAAACATTTTTATTAGAAAGATCACATTTTTTTCTATTCCAAAATATATTTACTTTAATCTTCGGACAAGCGAGTCAAGATATGATTTTTAAAAGTTGGACCAATCAGAAAATAAGAAAATCCACGTCAGCAGTGAAGTCACAAGAGAGAGAATGAGGGGGAAGGATATCGGGCCCCAAGTGACTTGGTCCAATCGGTGGGTCAATGTTCTCGTTGACTCATCCCAAAACAAAGAAGAATGCGGGCTAAAAGATGAATGTGCCCTCACGCGAAAATGAAAAAGAGAAGGGATCAGAGGGGTAAAATGGCAAAAAGACCAGGGAGTATCCCCCTCCTCGCCTTCGCTCACCATGGTCGCAAGGCAATGAAGCTGCTACCCGGGTCGAATTGGGGAAAATCACAAGTTGCAATGAAAAACTGAAACAATGGTAGGGAAAGAGAGAACATGTTCTCGAGAGCTCAACAAGCTAGTCAATTGTGATGTTGGTGTTGTCTAGGCTCCAGGGGATGCACCGCAAGCTAAAACTCAAGCAAGCGACCACGATGGACAAACTAGTGTCATTTGAATAAATTAAGAGAGGGAAAAGATAGCATTGGTTGTGGTGGAACTAGGGATAAGGCTCCCTTTTTATACGATTGTGTCCTAGGGCTTCTTCATCTAGGAACTTCGAGACACATGGGGCATCAAATTGGGCAAATCATGTATACACCACAAGAGAATGCGAGTAATGGATCGTTAGGTTCGGAACTTTCTCGTGAAGTCATAGCACAAAAGATCTCAAGGAATGATCAAATATGTTGAGAGAAAATCACTTTCAAAAATCAGCCGAACCCAACACCTATTTCCCATTTGGTCGTGAGGTAGAGGATGAATCACAGCCATCTAATCCACCATCCAATGGTTGAGGATGTGCGCACGAGATAAAAGGGGTGTGATATATATATATATATATATATATATATATATATATATATATATATATATATATGTGTGTGTGTGTGTGTGTGTGTGTGTGTGTGTGTGTGTGTGTGTGTGTGTGATTCCTAATCAATTTCGACTAAAGCGTGGGAGTATTAATTCCGCTTGTTCTCTCTCCTCATTTAAGGGTACAAACATGCTCCAAATTTAATTAAATTGGGCACCTAGCCTATTTTGGATATGAGGAATATGAATATGCAATTATATTTGCCTTTTGAGAACTTTTGATGTGTTAAATAAATCAAATCTTATTTTCTCTTTCCTCATCATTAATGGTTATAATATTCTCCAAATCTGATGAAACTTCACTCACAAGTCACATTAAGTGCCTTGGATATGATTTTGCCATTAATTTTACATGTTGAAGGTGTTTGTATATTTATTTAATATTTTGAAGGTTCTACACACTTTCTCTCTCCTAACTTCACATGTATATTAAAGATTATCCAAATTATATGAAAATTCACCCAAAGGATATTTTTAATGCATAGATTACAAATCTAAGATTATTTTCCACTTTTAGAGTCATTAAGTATTTTATTTCATATTTTGAGGAAAACTCACCTTTTCTTTTCAAAATAAAAAAGATGTAGTTATTATCATCCCAAAATTATGAAACTTGGCCTCTAATCCAAACCAAACCCAAGGAAAACGAATCTCAAGTTATATTAACCCATTAGTCTTCCTTTTATGAATTTTAGCCCATTATCCTTTATTACCACAATTTCACATATTAAATAATTCAATATCACATTAACATGTTTAAGGCATTAGTATTCATCCCTTTTTCTCTTCCTTGCTCCATAAGGCTAAGGAATGATCTAGAATGAATTCCTTTTATTAATATGTCACCTAAGTGATAAGTTTGCATATTAGACCCTGATTGACAAATTAACAGAGGTATTTATGCATAAACCCATATGTTGGCATAAATAATGAACAAATATTCACCAAAATCACTATTATTTCCATAAATTCAACATAAAGGCCAAAGAGGATTGAAAAGAAAGGAAAAGCTTAGAAAAGGGCAAAAAAAGAATATGTCCAAGTTTTAGTATGTTACAGCATTGCACCCCTTAAAGAGGATTTCGTTCCCAAAATCACAAGCAAAGAGGAAAAGGTGAGTGTGCAACATCTCAACACTAACTTCAGGTTGTTCCTCCACCCATGAAACTTCCACCAAAACTTTTACTAGCAACTCCTCATAGGCCAGGTTCTCAAGGATCACCTAGGGTTTCACTATTAAAATTTCTTTTATGAGATTTAACATTACTAATATTTTTGGCTCATTAACATTATATTAATTAGGATACCACATTATCATTATTATTCTTTTAATTGTATCCAACTATATTTTCTTTGTTGCCAAAAGAATTATATTTCATTATTTTGCAAGAAACCTTATATAATTTTTATTCATCTCATTAGGAAATTTTAAGCACAATTAGGGTTTACTGAATTATCTCAATATACTTGACCATTATTCTTAATAATTTGAAATTAGACTTCATTATGTTCATATTATCACCATATTAAATTATATCAGTTTATTTTTCATGAAATAAGACTTTTATCCAATTTGTTATTAAGTCTTCAGTTTATCCAATTAATGTCACATTAATTGCTTTTATATATATATATATATATATATATATATATATATATATTAAATATTGTTACATTACCTTTCTTACTCACATTAATGTCATCATTAATCATTTTCTCATATTTGTTCACTTCGTATTATTGATTATGCACATTTGAGTGAATCCAATTACTTCTTATCCATATTGAAGTCATTACATATATTTTAGTGAACAAGATGAAACATACTATCTATTAATGATTTGATTCACATATAAAGTCATGATTAGGTGATTAATTAGGTGTGTATTAGAGACAAGGTGATATGCATTTCATATTTATAGTTTTATTAATTCTATGATTAGGTGATTATGTACCATTTATGTGTATCAAAATACACTATCTGATTATGACACCTAATGTCATTAATGTATCATAATGTCATTAAGGATGTATAGGTTAAGGTTAGATGATTACGCCTTAGGATTTAGATCAGCATGATCATTATATTTTATTTTACCTTCTTAGCATGCTTTAAGTCCAAGATTAGGTTACATTTATCTTACTTCTCATATCATTAGGGTTTATTTGTTTATGACATGGTCAAAATCATATGTATCCATAATTAGGATTAATATGTAATTATTCATATTATGTATATTAAATATTTATTAGGGTTCAAAAATATGAACTATTCATTAGATGATTATTATATGTTCACTAATATATAAACTAGCATGTTAGGTTATGACTATAACTTGTTTATTCAAAACTAAGGATCCAAGCAAACTAACCTCCTAGTCATGGAATTAGGGTTTCTAGAGTCAAAGTAGCTAGATCTCAGTATGATATGGGACTCCAACCCCTTAAAAAGGATTTTGTCCTCAAAATCTAACCACCCAAGCATCAACAACCAACTACTCTCCACCCCTTAAAAGAGGTTTGACCTACCAAGCCAACCTAAACTATAGGTAAAGGGTGAGTCTAACTAAACCATGTATAAGATCCATCATGCTTCCACTACGCACTTGGATAGCCTACTAAACATCAAACTTCAAAGTCTAGGTTCTAGGGTTAGGCTGACCAAACATGTGGTCCTAAGGGACATAAGGAAACTATATTAGGTATCCATCCTCAAAACAAGTCATAAGGTCAACATATTAAGGTTCCCAAAGATATCCAGCTTAGATGTCTAAGGTTACTATTGCCTAAAAGAATGCTATTTTCGACAATCCATATCATCTCAGGCCATGCAAGTATCATATGGATCTGGGATTCCTCGTAAACCAAGCTAGTGGTGCGGAGGAAAAATTTCCATCCCCCAAAACATGATCCTTTCTAGACACCTTTTCTTTCAACTTCATGTCCTAGTAGATTCCTAAAGGCAAATATAAACAACCTCGGGTTACTGTGGTTAATTTCATCTTTTAGTTGTACATATATTACTGGGTTTAATCAACATGATTCTAATGTGAAACTCATAAGATCCTAAATGAACTTTTCATTATCTCAGGGGTTGCATAGATCAATTCTAGGGCAAGCATATCATTTAAAGGGGAACTATGTAAGATAAGGGTTCTAATTTAGGGAGACAAAAATTGAAATAGTCAGATTCTGACTATTGTGGGCTCTGATACCATGCTATAAAAGGGTGAAATCACTCCTTTACTAAAAATGTGAAGAATAAAACATCCATCCCAGCCACACTCAAAAGGTATGTTGGAGCAGATGTAAAAATTTTCCAAATTTATAATAATGGTATACAAAAGACCAAAGTGTATAGCAGTAGAACAAAAATCATGACTATATTCAATTTTTCAAAAGACTACAAAATTCCATCATATCTCCCATATAGGGTTTACATGTAAGATACATCAAAAGGATCTAGTTAGAGGGAAGTTGTAACATCCTAGGATTTGAGGCCTCAGATAAAATGATTTTATAAGGAATGATTGGACTACCAATATCACCAAGGTGCACCTCCTTATATGGGAGCCCATCACTAAAGAACTCCATAGTTAAGTGTGCTCAACTTAGAGTGGTACTAGGATGGGTGACCAGTCGGGAAGTTGACCCCGGCTTGCATGTGAGTGAGGAAAAAGCACGTAGTTAAGGCTAGTGGTGGTCTGTGGGGCCAATCGTCATTCTTGAAACTCTACTAGAGCCTAGGGCAGTGAGCTCGGGCTTTACAAATGGTATCAGAGCTAATTCCCCTCCATTAGGTGGGGCCCACATGGACATATGGCATGTCAGTCTTGAGTCATGCGGTCCAGGCATGTTGGACAGGGATGTCCATGGTGATGTAGCCACCCTTGCACTGGTATTCCGTGATCAGGAGTTGGGTGTCCATGGGCCATTTTGGGTCTGTAGTGAAATGGGGAAGAGAGTTGTATATTGAGACTTGACGATGACATCAAGAGTCTAATTGGTGGAGATTGTAACATCCCAGGATTTGAGGCCTCAGATAAAATGATCTTATAAGGGATAATTGGACTACCCATATCCCAGGATTGGTTAAGGCAGTGAGTCTGGGCTTTACAAAAGTCTAAACTAATTCAAGTCTTGTCTCCAAGGCAACATCTCCAAGAGCTAGGTCCATGCCAACAGCTATGTTCTCCTTGATCTTGTTAAACACATGAATGATTAATATTAGACTAAATTAACTAAGTAGGGTTGAGGCACATACCAGACCCCAACTTATAGATGAGGGGAGATTAATCACATTCCCAGTCACCTATAAAATATTTATATTGGGTAGAAATAACACATTTCCCAGGGGGAGAGTAAACACATTCCCCAGGGTGAAATAACTCATGCCCTAAACTATGGGTGGTTGTATATAAGTACCACTAGTATAGCTAAATAGCCAAATAAACCATAATGCTCAAGAAACATAAGAGTGGCAAGATAAATTATCATATAATTTCAACATGGAAGTGGTGTCTCAAGACCCACAAAATAATATAACAAAAATGATTTTGAGGCAAATATAGTAAAGGAAACAATAATAGGATAATTAGGGTTCAATCAACGCCTCATTAAGGAATTTAGGGTTTGGATCACAAATTTCCCAACATAGGGTGTAATAATGCTAATACCTCTCTTAATGATTTCAATTATCAACTTTCACCACTTTAATTGAGTCTAAGGTTCACTTTTCCTATTTTCAATATATAATCATGTATTAGGGTTTTTCACATGCATTCATGTAAAGAAAATCCTAGTTTTGGAATTTTCAAACAAAACTCCGATTTAGACTCTCAAAACATCACCCTTGATGTTATTAGGTTCTCTTGATTAAGAAAACATATAATTTTGTCTATTTTGGCGTTATGATGATTAAAGTGTATTTTTTGATGATTTTTATGTATTAAAATCATTTTTAAAAAACACCTCTCGACAAAACTCAAAATCAAACATTGAAATATTTTTATTAGAAATATCACGTTATTCCAATTCCAAAACATATTCTACTTTAATTTTTGGATAAGTGAGTTAAAAGATATGATTTTTGGAGTTTGGACCAATCAAAAAAACAAGAAAATTCATGTCAGCAGTGAAGTCGCAAGACAGAGAACGAGGAGGGAGGAGACTGGGCCCCAGATGACTTGGCCCAATCAGTTGAGGACAATTCATGTGTAAATGGGATCATTGACTCGTCCCAAAACAAAGAAGAATGCAGGCTAAAAGATGAACATGCTCCTCGTGCGAAAAAGAAAAGATAAGGGATTGGAGGGGTAAAATGGGAAAAAGACTAGGGGTTATCCCCTTCCTCGCCTCCACACACCATGGCCGTGAGATAGTGAGGCTGCTACCCAGGTCAAATTGAGGAAAACCACAAGTCACGATGAAACATTGAAATAATGACAGGGAAAGAGAGAACAAGTTCTCGAGAACTCACCAAGCTAGTCAATTGTGATGTTGGTGTTGTCTAGGCCCCAAGGGATATGCCGCAATACGAAACCCAAGCAAGTAGCCACGATGGTCAAGCTAGTGTCGTTTGAAGAAATTGAGAGAGGGAAAAGATAGCATTGGTTGCGGCGGAACTAGGGGTAAGGTCCCTTTTTTCTACGGTTGTGTCCTAGGGCTTCTTCGTCTAGGAGCTTCGAGACACATGGAGGGGGCAAATTGGGCAAATCATGTATACACCACAAGAGAAGGCAAGTAATGGCTCGTTAGGTTTGGAACTTTCTCACAAATTCATAGCACAAAAGATCTCAAGTAATGATCAAATATGTTGAGAGAAAATTGCTTTCAAAAATCAACCAAACCCAACGTCTATTTCCCATTTGGTCGTGAGGTATAGGAGGACCCATATTCGTTTGATCTGCCATCCAACAGCTCAGGATAAGTGCATGAGATAAAAGATATATATATATATATATATATATATATATATATATATATGATTCTTAATCAATTTCAAACAAAGTGTGGGTGTATTAATTCCTCTTTTTATCTCTCCCAATTTGAGGATGCAAACATGCTCCAAGTTTAATGAAATTTGGCACCTAGCCTATTTTGGATATGAGGAATCCAAATATCCAATTAGCCTTTTAAGAACTTTTGATGTGTTAAATAAATCTAATCTTATTTTCTCTTTCCTCCATCATTAATGTTTATAAGATTCTCCAAATCTGATGAACGCCTTGGATACAAATTTGCCATTAATTTTACATGTTGAAGTTGTTTGCTACATTTATTTAATATTTTGAAGGTTCTACACACTTTCTCTCTCCTAACTTCACATGTATATTAAAGATTATCTAAATTATATGAAAATTCACCCAAAGGCTATTTTTAATGTGTAGATTATGAAATCTAATATTATTTTCCACTTTTAGAGTCATTAAGTATTGTATTTCATATTTTGAGGAAAACTATCCTTCTCTTTTCAAAATAAAAGAGTAGATAGTTGTTATCATCCCAAAATTATGAAATTTGGCCTCCAAACCAAACCAAACCCATGGAAAATGAATATCAAGTTATCTTTAACCAACCCATTAGTCTTCCTTTTATGAATTTTAGCCCATTATCCTTTATTGCCACAATTTCACATATTAAATAATTCAACATCACATTAACATGTTTAACGCATTATTATTCATTCATTTTTCTCTTCCTTGCTCCATAAGGCTAAGGGATGATCTAGAACAAATTTCTTTTATTAATACGTCCATAAGTGGTAAATTTGTGTATTAGACCCTGATTGACAAATTAACTGAGGTATTTGTGCATAAACCACAAATTCAACTTAAAGGCCAAAGAGGATTGAAAAGAAAGGAAAAGCTTAGAAAAGGGGCAAAATAAGAGAATATGTCCAAGTTTCGGTATGTTACATATCATGATTGTATAGTTCCTTTGTCTCATATGTTTAGATTCAACTCAAGGCATGGAATCGTCATCCTCTCAATGTTCAATCCATGTTCCTTGAACTAGAGCATATTGTATGAGATGCATGTATGCTCACATATCACATATTAAGTCACATGAGTATGGCCTTACATTTCTCATTCTCACTTATCAAGTGGGTAGGATTTTGACTACCATCCCATGGTCTCTGTGTATCACTCTCAAGGTGGGTTTGTCTGATACACTATTCTCTAACAGGTACCTATGTGCTTGGTTTGATATCACATATCATGACTAATGAGATTCTATCATCAACCAGCACACACTCTAGTTGTGAGAACCTATTCCACTAAACAATATTACTCAAAACACAAAACATGACTACACATTGATTATACACAAGCCCAAAAAGCAGGGTAAATTAAAACCAATTTCAACATTTCCCAAATGCTCAGAAACATTTACATAAAGCCCCAACAACTTGCTTTATTTCATATAATGCTCAATATCCTTTACAGGTGCTCTATAGCCTCAGCTACAACATAAACTTTATAAAGGAACACTACCCACATATTCGATATATACAGGCATCAACATACTATTGAAAACTCGATTCAATCAAAAATTGTATATAAAACTTTCACCTAGACCTGAGAGTACAGGGACAACTCTAGGACACTCTAGACAGCTAAACAACGATCTATAGGGTTCATCACCTCAGTTTCTCCTTACATCCATGGTTTTGTTGTCGCTGTTGTTGATCACCTAAAAAGATGTTGTGACCCACTAGGTGAGACCAGGTCCTAGCAAGAGATAAACTCTCTCCAATACATATTAATTACATCGTATTAAACGGTAAATAACTTAGCAGTTGGATTATTTAATAGTCAATTGAGCATATTAAACAGTTCAAGTATGCTAAGTAGGTTAAGCAAATAAGCTTAGCAACAAGTATGATTATCAATGTATATACAGGTAACAGATGAGTTCATTTCTTCTATCAGATATCTACTCAGGTTTCATAAGATTGCATCTAATAACAATCATCATCATTAATCCAACTATCATCATCTACCTTGCTAACAGCACAAGCAATCTAGTAGCATAACCATTTTCAACATCATAAATATGTCTAGTAGCATAATATAGCTATAAATATTGGCATGTCTAATAAAGGGAACATATCTAAATCATAAGTAGAGATATCATCATAAACACAACTATCTACATAACCATTATTATCCGTTTAAGCACTTCTAATTACAAAATCATGGCTAGAAGTATTAGACATATCTACTAGCATAATCTTAACTATC
Organism: Alisma plantago-aquatica; assembly: GCA_963693085.1. NCBI lineage: Eukaryota > Viridiplantae > Streptophyta > Magnoliopsida > Alismatales > Alismataceae > Alisma > Alisma plantago-aquatica. The sequence continues at coordinate 16,078,537 of OY856411.1, forward strand.
AGTTGTTAGTATATTTGACAACATAAGCATGTTTACAACATAAGCACATCTACAACATAAGCATATCTATTATCTCTATGTAAGGAAAGCAAGCAAGGGTTATCATCCAATATGAAGTGTTATGTATAACACTAAACATATATGATACATGGTTGTATTACACCTTTTATAACGCCCTAGGGAATTTGAGTCGTACCACCTAAAGTCTAATATTTCCCTATGAAAGGATACTGATAGTTTCTTACAAGATCTAGGAGAGTCGGTATCCTCAGATCTCTTCCCCTCAATCAGTACGAGTAAAAAGGCAGTGACATATCAGTCAATGCTGCCACTACAACAACATATAGTGCAAGCTGCTAACAACTAGTTTGCCCTTGGTACAGGTCATGGTACTAGAGAACAGGCTCACACATGACCGTTCTATAAGAGGCACCTGTTGTTATACTACTTCCTTTCACATTTTGCAACATCTGATGCATGACCACAGTCATCCTCCATAACCTGCAATTGTGGATGACAAGGATATTCCCTCAACATGTCACCCCCGCATACTCAATAGTATGCGCTCTGAGTTTCCCTTAGGAATACTTATTTCACCATCCAGCAAGTTCTGACACTAAAGAAGGTTCCACGGCATAGGGCACTACATGATTAGAATTTCACTTGATAAGTTATTGCCAAGTGGGTGAAATAAAGTTGCATCAAACAAGTGGACATACAAACCCTAATTCATCTCTAGCAAACATTAATATATAACAACTTTAGAAGATATAAATCGTATGAGACATATTGTTCCTCATCTCATCATCACATGGTACTATTCACTTACCATTCATGAAACAACACTTGTCATCATACTATCATAGAGTATAAATCCTTAGCATGACATCATAGGGTATCAACCCTTGTCAACATAAGAGGATTATACCTCATTCACGGCGCAACCATGCCCAAAGGTCACTAAGACCATCATATCATTTCCTACAAGTTCAGCATTATCTTTCTATCCCTTATTACAAAGCTCCACAAACATCACCACACATGTGATTCACATGCTCAACATAATTGGCATTAAAGAACTAAAAGATGTTCACAAGATGATATTGCAGGATTATCTTAACATTTAAGAGAATTCCTTTATTATATCAACATATAAGGAAGCTAGGAATGATTGGCCATAATCACACTTATAGTTTACAAGTTTAACATAAGAAATCATAGATCATAAAACTAAGATGACCACCAGGTAACACATTAGAGTTTTAATCAATCATTAGGAAGGATATTCCATCATTATATTAATCATTCAAGAAAGGATAACATGATTATCCAGCATTCTCTACTTGCATTAGGGTTAGGTTTAGCAAGGTAGGTTACACTAAAGTTATAGTTCAAAATTCATTCATAAGCCATCACCCATAGAATCCCCATATATAATATTGGATGCATAAGACAAAGCATCTTCATCACATTCCGTACCATTCTCAAGTATTGATCCATGCATAACTCAGGATGTTACCCTTAAATTATAGTATATTAGTGTTCCACAAAAATAATAGAGTACTCCATTGTTCTATTATTCCACTAAGGAAGGTTGATCATAATTAATCACCATCACTTGAGTTCATTAGGATTAAGTGTAACAAACTATAACCCATTAGGATTACATATCAATATAATATGTTCATTATTCATTCTATTCATATGAGGGAAAAGGTAAGACTACTTTATTAAGGGAAAACCTCCATTAGTTCTAACATCATTCAACCCATATCACCATACCACAAAATTACCCAGAACCATTGCATTTTGAAAAGGGTAAGACCATTGGTTATTTACATAAGTAAACACCTTGAAAAAGCCACCAATGAAGTCATTGAGTTGTGACCTAGAAAGAGTCACCATATAACTATAGAAATCCCTTGATTAATAACATGAAGGAGAACCATAGGTTGCGGGGTTAAAACTCATTATTGGTTGTACATTTTAAGCAACCATCATCTCAACATCAAGCTCCTTAAATTGATCACATAAAGGAAACCATCAGATTCAGATTATTAAATATCATATGTAATACAATAGGTTTCAATCCAAGCCATTGGATTTTGAAGCATTCAATATCAACTATTGGATCAAGTCCATTATTTAAAACTATTAGATGAAGAAGTGTTATATCCCAACCATTGGATCAGGTTCATATTTCAAAACCATCCATTGGAGTATAGGTCTAACCGTTGAATAATTGACCCAAGAAACTATTGGGTTAGGGCTTAATTGAAGCTACATCTAAAGTCGTAACTTACCATTGGTAGATGTGACCTGATCCACCATTCGTTTATATCATTGAGTCACCATCGTTTGTAGATCAGAACTCGATTATTTTAACACCATCGGATGTTAAGCTAACATCATAATTGATTGACATCATCATTAGGGTACTTGGTGGTTGATCATTAAGCTTCTAATTAAGCCAAAGCCTGACCTCAGGGGTGACCATCAGTTTTCACCATTAATTGAAACCCTTGATCCCCACGATCAGTTGTCAAGATAGCAACACCATCAGGTGTTGCATGGTATCACCATCAGTTGTGTGGTAGTGAAGGAAATAGCTTGAAAACCCTAATTTGGACCATCGATTCTTAGGTGCTTAGCACCATCGGTTGTGCTATCAACTTCTCCTAGATCATAATATACCTTAGAAAGGATGTACACCTATTACATGCTCATCTGGGACTAGAACAGAATAGGGAACACCATAAAAATTCGAAATCTCAAGCAAGCTTAGCTTCTTAAGGCTTAAATCACCATTTTTAAGCAAGAACATGAGCTAACAAGCTTATAGTAAGCAATATATGTAAAGAGGGTTATAAAAATCACCTTTAGAGAATAGTTTAGATTCCAAAAATCAAGAGTCTTGAGCAAAGAAGGCAAGAAAACCTAAGATGTAGATCTGAATTAGGCCAAGTAGGCACTTTTCTCCACAAAGAAGCAAAACCCTAGAAGAAGAAGCAACAAAGGTAGATACTTGAGTTCTAGAGCAACTTCTACCATGGAACAGTAGAGTTATGACCTGAAGAAAGGTAGGAGAAAGAAGAACAGAGAAAGAAATGGTGGAAAGAAGGAGATACTTACTCATTTAGGTCAAGATCACTAAAAAGGAAGCTTTAGAAATCCTAAAGGAAGCAAAACAAAACCCTAGGTGCTTCCACCAAGTATATCAGCACCTTCTTCTTCCTTGGGCAGCTCATCCACCTACTAGAAGGGGAAAGACGAGCTCAGGAGAGATAAGAATAGATAGGGGACCAAAGGTTTCATTTGGGTGCTTAAGGATAGGTATATAAAACTTTAGGATAAAGAAAAAGAAAAACTTGAGGTGTCCTAGTAGCTCTCCAGTGTCCATGGACTTAAACTATTAAGGATATACAAGCAGACACACAAGAATCTTCCCCACCATTCATGGATACCTTCTTACCCATCATTTTTTTTAATTTCTAAGACAATCAAATAAACCATTGGTTGATAGCTCCTAAAGGTAGCTCATCCATAAAGGGGTAAACCCTAAAATACCCTTGAAGAAAACACCTCCAAACAAGGTTCAACTAGGCGACCCATGGCTCAAAAAGCTCAAGAATGATAAGATAACACCTAAATAACATAATGCATGTGAAAAATTGCAACTAAAACCCCAGATTTGGGTAAATTGCATAAAAGTCCAAAATGTGTGTAAAATTGCATAACTTGCAGGAACAGTGTCTAAATTGGAACAAATTTGAAACTTAAGCTTGTCTTATGATTCCAAATCATATCACAAGATTATATTAGGGTTATAAGTATTAAATTATGATAATTAATCTTGTTCAACATTTTAAGCAAGGTTAGGGGTTTCTCAACCATAAACCCCTAATAGGGATTTTGCCCACAAAATCCAAGATAGACAAAGACGGATACTTATCATGCACCTCATTCTCAATATTCCACATGGTTACTTTGATAAAATGGTGATGTCACATCATTCTAATAAAATTCATATTCTTCTCCTTCAACTCTCGCATGTGTCACCTTGGTTCAACATAGGAATTGTTGTGCCACCTGTACATGTCTGGTAGTACCTTTCCAACTTGGGACTCTAACTATCACCCTAAACTATTCTCTTTGTTGTATCACACATCACTCAGAGACCATACTTGATAGCTCTTACTAAACATGAAACATCATGTCTTATCATATGTAACTTTACAAAGTTTCATCTCTATCTTCCTTTGATGGTTGTTGTAGTTAGCAACTCAATCAATCAGGTGACCATCCCCTAATTGTCAAGATCTATAAGGTGTTCTTAGAGGATTCTCCAGTAATCTCAATGATGGACTAGTCATCTATCTATTCTAAGAATCATACACTTGTCTACAACCATAATCAAATATAACTTCCTGATTGACCTTGTTAGGGGTAGGACAACGACACTATCTTCATCTTACCAAGATTCATACAGCCCACTTAGAAGATGTACCATAACTCTAAGAGGGTACTTCAGTTAACCCCCAACTCACTCTTATTGAACTTTTCATACATAAGTATGTTTGCTTCAACATTATTAAGATTTAGCAAAGATGTTAACCATGCTACTGACCATCTCTGAAATACTTTGAGAGGTCATCATTCAAAGCTTGTCACAACTTATGAGACATAATCTGATTACTCTATTCCTCCTATTTAAAAATTCTATTGATACATTGGTTAGTCTAAATGGCATAACCCTTAACTCATTATGGTCATGTAAATTTATGTCATCCACTCTAACTTTTATCCGTTGATATTCTGATCCTAGGTTTCTTTTAAAGAAACACAGTCGAACATGCCTGATGATCAACAAACCATCTATTTTGGATAATGGTCTTGCCCAACTATCAACAGACCATACACAACATTATAGAATCACTCTTCTTATCCCAAATAACACTTGAAGGATCAACATCAACTCTCTCTTTCTCTATTGGAGAGGAACACTAGATAGGTCATCTAATAGATATCTTTAACTCATATATAATTGATACACTCTGGATACTAGGATTCATTACCTTGGTATCCACTACATGTTATATAAAGAACTCATACCATGGTCTCATCCACTTGTACAACATCATAACCGGCTAAGGACATATGGGACGAATCCCCCTAACTCTCGTAGGGGTCAAAAAGCATGCTAGTTACAAAACATAAAGATTTTGTAACTATAGTCCAAGGCAACCACACATCATATCAAGTTATCCTACCCAAGATTTCAGCGAATCCACACGTACCAAGTGGCATAATATCCACTTAAATTCTACACTTCAAAAAGAAGAAACACAAAGGAAAACACACTTCCCACATCACTAAAACATTGTGTAGGGTCACAAGCAAAAGGTAACCAATTCTATTTTTTCCCATGAAGGTTTCACTTTTTATGTATCATCTTACCTCTTACAGTTGGTTTCCTTGCCATTAGCATAGGAATTATTAAGATTATCACATCTCATCGCTCTTTTCTCATTAACTCTTCATCATTCATATGTATGTTGTTTCATGTTATCATGTTTTTCAACCACTTATCAAGGAATACATCATCATATTCCACATTTTCTTAATTATACAGTGATCATCTCCCTTAATTTCTTTCATATGTCATGAAGATTTTACATTAGCACTTCTTATACACATAGGTTGGTCTAAGATTAACTCAGGTTCCACTTTATTCATCTGCCATTGTTCTCATTCATCTTCTCATATTATACTTATAATAGGAGTTCTCTCCTTCTTATGTGAATTTCATATCTTGAACCACTTTATTAGCACAGACTAATTTTTCTTTTACTTTATTTTCTTCTTGATTTATAGCTTCAATAACTCCTCTTTTTCTTATTTTTATTCATATTTAGGTTTCATGGTGTTGTATATTTCTCTTATAGTTACCAAATATTCAAGTTTTGATAGGTTATGATGTAATTCTCATCTTCTTTAGGGTAAGATTGAAATATGTGTACCATGATTTCTTATGCATTATACTCTTTAGATTGTCTCAAAATGACTACTTGATCAGAGTAATCAGAAAGATAACAATCGAAGAGTTCCATACTTACCTTTTATTCAATAGTTGAATAGCTGGTCGGGGCACCAAGTACTAAGATTAGGTAGTATGCATCATATTTTTATGTCATATTCCTAATTTAGACATCATATTGGTCCTCAGTCCTAGTGTCCATGTAGACTCAGCAAACCTAGAGCTCTGATACCAACTAATGAGAACCTATTCCACTAAATGAGATTACTCAAAACACAAACACGATTAAACATTAATTAAACACAAACCCACAAAATAGGGTAAATTAAAACCAATTTCAACATTTCCTAAATGCTTAAAAACATTTACATAAAGCCCCAACAACTTACTTTATTTCATATAATGCTCAATATCCTTTACCTACTATGTAGCCTCAGCTACAACATAAAATTTACAAAGGAACACTATTTGCATGTTCTACATATACAAGCATCAACATGCTACTGAAAACTCGATTCAATCTAAAATCATATATAAACTTTTTCACCTCAAACTAAGAGTACAAGGACGACTCTAGGACACACTAGACAACTAAACAACCATCTCCAGGGTTCATCACCTCGGTTTCCCCTTTTTTCCATTGTTGTCGATCACCTAAAAAGATGTGGTGACCCACAAGGTGAGACCCAATCCCAACAAGAGATATGACTCTCTCCAACAGATATTGATTACATCAGATTAAACATTAAATAACTGAGAAGTTGGAGTATTTAATAGTCAATTGAGCATATTGAACAGATCAAGTATGCTAAATAGGTTAAGAAAATAAGCTTAGCAATAAGTATGATTATCAATATATATACAGGTAATAGATAAGTTCATTTATTCTATCATATTTCTACTCAAGTTTCATAAGATTGCATCTAATAACAATCATCATCATTAGTCTAACTAGCATCATTTGCCTTGCTAATAACACAAGCAATCTAGTAGCATAACCCTTTCCAACATCATAAATATGTCTAGTAGCATAATATGGCTATCAATATTGGCATGTCTAATAAAGGGAATAGATCTACATCATAAGTAGAGCTATCAGCATAAGCACAACTAACTACATAAGCATTATTAGTAGTTTAAGCATTTCTAATTACAAAAGAATGGCTAGAAGTATTAGGCATAGCTAGTATCATAATCTTAACTATTAGTTGTTAGTATATTATACAACATAAGCATGTTTATAACATAAGCACATCTACAACATAAGCATATCTATTATCTCTATGTAAGGAAAGCAAACAAGGGTTATTATCCAATATGAAGTGTTGTGTATAACCCTAAACAGATATGCCACACAGCTATATTACACCTTTTATTATACCACGGAGAGTTTGAGTTATACCACCCACAGTCCAACTGCCCCATGCGAAGGGCTACTGATAGTTTCATACAAGATGTAGGATATTTGATATCCTAAAATCTCTTCCCCTTGCTCAGTATGAGTAAAAAGGCAATTGTAACACTCTGACTTTTCTTATCATATGAGTGGAAGCAAAAAAAACTCAACTGGGGAGTGTTACTAACACGATATACATAACAATAATAATAGACAATAACCATTACAGACTATGTATGAAATAGATTCTCATAAATTCTCAAGAAAAGAAACTAAGATACACCAAATTTTATAAAAGACTATATACATGATGTTAAAACATGTACTCTATCTTAGTGTCTCAGATCGTGTAGATGGAGCCCCACCAAGAAAACCTCCTAAAGTTGTAGTTGCATCCTCTTGTCATGACTATTCCTTGAAGTCATATACCTACGAGCATCTCGTCCCCAGCCTTGCACAAAGGGAAACCTAGGTTAGAGTAAGTCGTATTGAATTTCTAATAACATCAACATAAATATACTAAATCTGAAAACTGAACTAATATATGAAAAGAGTGGCTCTGGCGGAGGAGATGTGATGGTGGAGGTTTCTCGAATGAGTTGCTCTGGAGATGGTGGAGGCAAATCCCTGGCTGGTGGTGGCAATGCTTCCTAGGGTGATGGAGGTGGTAGTCTTGGGGGAGGTGTATTACTTAGGCGTGATGTCAAACCTCGTCCTCCCAATTTCTAACGAGTTCAAGCTCCTTCTCTGAGAAGAAGTACTCATATTGGAGTGGAGAAAGAACTACATCAGTGGTCAGATCTATTTAAGAAGCCATCAAAAGAGGTAGATCTGGGCATTCTATCTACTAAGGACTTAGAGATTCATGATGGGGGTGATTTTGTACTCAAAATCGATCCCAGAAAGGAATGTTGAAAGGTGGAATTTATCGGCCGCAGGCTACATCGTGGATCTCAAACCTCATTGGCCATCTTTGCAATCTTACCTTCAGGGGTTATGGAAGATTAAAGGGACTATTGAGATCATTTTGATAGGAAATGGATACTTCATTGTGAATTTCTCTGATGCGGGTGACATGGAGACAGTCATTGATGGTGGACCGTGGTTTGTGGTGGGCAAGCCACCTATCATAAAGAAATGGGTGAGAGGATGCTCACTGGATAAACTGAAGCTAATGGAGGTCCCAATATGGGTGTGGATCTTTGATTTGCCATTGGAGCTGTGGTACGAAGACATATTTGGCATGATAGGGTCATACATCAGGACTCCTCTGAAAGTTGACAGAGCTACGCTTGAATTCAGGAGATTAGAATTTGCCAGAATGCTGGTGTTGGTCCATGCATCGTCAAGCTTCTTAACCTCTATTCCTCTTATGAGCGACGATGCATTGGAGATAGAGTCTATATTTAGTGTGAATGGATTCCGAATAGGTGTGAAATCTATGGGACCTTTGGTCACGACAATGATGGGTGTGAGAAGATAGTTGAGACAGGAAAGAAGATGAAGGTTTGGGTACCTAAGAAAGTGGTTTCGAATGACAAGGCTAATGAGAAGACAGTAGAGGAAGAATTTGTGTCTGATATAGAACAATTTTTTGATGCGTCAGACATCCCTGCAAAAGTAATAGAGGTGGAGGTGGTTGTTGGCTCTATGATTACCACTGATACTGAACCCATTACTCCTGATAATAGTGTTGCCAGAAGTGATGGGTTTATTCCAGATTCTAATAGCTCAAGGAAGAACAGAAGAAAGAATAATTCTCCTCCAAAGGGACCATCTAAATCTCTGGAAGTGGCTTTCAGGTCGGGGATTAACATTACACCCAATTCATTTCAGCATCTTTTTGTTAATGAAGGAGAATGGGAGATTAATGAGGCTGGCAGGTCTCCATCTAACCACATTTCCAATGGTTAGTTCTCTAGCTATTGCCTCCTGGAATGTGAGAGGACTGAACTATCTGGTGAGACAGTCCGCACTCCAAGAGTGTATAGTTAGGAATGGTATCTCTATTGGCTATGTTCTTAAAACAAAGTTGAGAAGAAAGAAGGTCTGGAAGGTTATGGATAGGCTGTTTGGCACTGGTTCATGGATTTCTAATCATGATAGGCATGCCTTGGGAAGGATTATCCTGGTGAAGTTGAAGGATGATATCTTCTTTACAAGTATTTGCGAATCTGACCAGTTTGTTCATGTTCTTGTCTCTTCACCCATTGGTAACTTTTACCTTACTACTATTTATGCTCATAACAATCTCAACAAACAGAGTATGCTTTGGAATTCTATTGAAGATCTGCATAGTTCTGTTAATGGACCCTGGTTAGTCTGTAGTGACTTCAATGTTGTCCGTTTTGCGCATGATAAGTTTGGTACTTGTGATCCATTCTATATCTCTATGTCGAGCTTCAATGATTGTGTTCTCCATTCTTCCCTGGTGGAGTTGGATTTGAGAGGGTCCAAGTATACATGGGACAATATGCAGGTGGGTGATAAATTGGTGATGTCTAAGTTGGATAGGGTACTCTATAACTTGGAGTTTCTGGATAGCTATCCCAATTTATGGGGTGAGGTGATTGCTTCTATTCATAGTGATCACAGGATTATCTTATTGTACATGGATAAGAAGAGTAGTAAGAAGAAGGTACCATTTCATTTTGTTAATGTGTGGTGTTAGCGGAATGACTTTCTCTTGGTGGTTAAAGAGGCGTGGAAAGTGGATATTGTGGGGAATCCTATGTATCAAGTATGTAGGAAGCTGGACAATGTCAGGTTCGAACTCTCGAAATGGAATAAGGCTATAGTTGATTATCTTACTGAAAATAGACATATGAAGGAGTATGAGGCTTGTGTGGCTCAAAACTATGCTGATCGTATTCCATTTTATGCTCATGGCATTCAGGATACTATTTCCAAGAGGAAAGAAGTTGTGGAAGCCTATAATGTTGAGGAATCTTTTCTTAAACAAAAGTCCCAGGTTAATTGGTTGAAGCTGGGCGTTCAGAATTCTAAGTTCTTCTATTCGTCGATCAATACTAGAAGAATAAGGAACTCTATTAGGAGTGTTATGGTGAATGGTGTTGGAGTGTCGGATGAGCAAGTTATTCATGACGAGTTTGTTCACTTTTACAGAGGCATGTTCAATTCTGAAGGAGGGGGTGACCTGCTTTGGGAAGATGATTGGAAGCTATCACAACTATCTAACGACCACATTGACGCTCTTTGTGCTCTTTTTATGAAGGAGGATATTGAGAAAGTTATTATGTGTAGTGATGGTGATAAGGCCTCAGGGCTAGATGGGTTTAATTTTACCTTCTATAAGTCTTATTGGAATATCGTTGGAGATGATGTGGTGAGGGTTGTTCAGAACTTCTTTAGAAGTGGCCGATTGCTGAGGGAGGTCAATAAAACTTTTATCATACTTATTCCAAAATGTAGTAGTGTTGCTGATGTAAAAGACTGGAGGCCAATATCTTTATGTAATTCACTTTACAAGGTTATCTCCAAAATCTTGGCTAATAGGCTACAACTAGTTTTACCTGAGGTTATCGACAAGGCTCAATGTGCTTTTATCAAAGGAAGATCTATTTCTAATGCCACATTGCTAGTGAATGAGCTTCTGAATACGATTATGAAGAGTTCTTCGCCCAAGATTTGCATTAAGGCAGATCTTATGAAGGTGTATGATTCTGTTAAATGGTAGTACTTGCATTTTGTTCTTTCTAAAATGAGGTTCCCCAGATGCTGGATTGATTGGATCTTTGAGATTTTCCATACTATAATCTTCCATATTATTATTAATGGCCAACCTTCAGACTCCTTCTGCCCGACTAATGGTATTAGGCAAGGGGATCCTCTTGCCCCTTACCTCTTCATCACAACGATGGAAGGCTTATCTTCTATGATGTCTAGTGTTGTAAGGAACAACTTTCTCCATCCCTTGAAGGTAGGTGTTGATATGAGGGTTTCTCATGTCTTATTTGTTGATGATGTGGTTTTTTTTTCTCTAATGGTAATGAGGATTCGGTGAAGCCTGTTGCAAGAATCATTGAAGCATTTGGTGCTATTTTGGGCTTTAATATTAGTAGTCAGAAGTCCTCCTTCTTGAATAAATCGGTGGATGTTGGGATGATTGAGAGGATCTTGAATATTAAGCATGATGACTTTCCAGTGAAGTATCTTGGTCATCTTCTCTTTGTGGGCAGGCTTTCTCAGAGTCTATGTTCTCCTATCATTGACAAGATCAAGAGTCATTTAGATGGATGGAAGTCGAGACACTTATCTTTTGTAGGGAGAGTGGAATTGATTAAGTCCATACTTTCATTCTTTCAGCTCTACTGGGATTCCTATTTCCCTTTACCTGTTGTTGTTACGGATGATAGTGACAGGTTGTGTAGGGATTTTCTGTGGGGTGGGACGTACCTCAAAAAGAAGCTACACCTTGTCTCGTGGAATCAAGTTTGTTTGCCTAAAGAAGAAGGTGGTTTGGGTTTGAAAAGAGCTAGAGATATCGTTAGTGCTTGTATTACTCTTAACATGTGGAATGTCGTTGTAAAGAAGGATAGGATTTGGGTTCGTTGGGTTCATGGAAGATACTTGAAAGGAGATTCAATTTGGAGGTGTAACATTGCCTCTAATGCCTCGTGGGTGTGGAAGCACTGTCTTTACCATAGGGCGATTATCATTGATCATGTTTCTTTCTTTGTGGGGAATGGTAATGTCACTAAGCTCTGGAGAGATCCCTGGTTCAAAGGGGGGTATTTGGAGAAGGTGATGGATGTTGGTTGTATCATGAGAAGTGGTACTAGGAAGTTTGCTTGCTTGAGTTCTCTTATATCTAATTGAGACTGGTCTGAATCTAAATCTAGACATGTGTCTTCTATTGTTAATACTATTTGCTCTTCAGGGATTACTGTCCTAAGGAAGGATGACTCTGGGACGCTAAAAGGAAAGGATTCTAATAGAGTCAGGGACACATGGGAGGTTGTTAGACCATCAGTCCCTGTTCCTTACTGGTCAGGTTGGTTATGGAAGTACAAAGCCTCGATGAGGCATAAAGTTCATGGTTGGAGGTGTTTTCTAGACAAATTGCTTACTTTAGATCATATGCATAGTCAGGGATGCCAGTTCCCTTCTAGATGTGCTTTATGTGAAGGGGGTGCTGAAGATTTGTTTCACATTCTATTTTGGTGTGAATACTCTCTGTAGGTGTGGAAACGTGTTGTTGAAGATGTGTATCTGCCTAGGTGTCCAATTTCTTTTGTTGTTGTCTGCTCATTTTTTATGAAGAAGGAGAGAATTTTGATCTTGGTTGTATTCCATGGCTTGTGGGAAGAGAGCAACCATAGAATCTTCATTGGTAGCAGGTTTTGTGCAAATAGAAAGTGGAGTAGTCTTAAGAAAGATATAGACATCCTTGTATAGTTTCCTTTCTATTGATATTTTTTTCTCTCTTCGAGCTTTGCTCTATTTTGTATATAGCTTCAAAATCTATAAAAAGGGGTCACACACTTTTCTGATAAAAAAACTAATATTTGAAAGTTGTAAAGTTGTATTGAATTGATGTGTCTTTTATTTATGTCTTTTATTTGTTTTATGGCCACCATTATATGGTAAGTCCTCCTAAATTGGCATGATGATCCACTCATATCATAAATTAGATATCAAATTCTCATGGATTACAAAATGGTCCCGATTGCACAAAAAGGACTTTCTCCATTCTTTTTCTCTTAAATCCAAATATCATGAAAATTGGATGGAAGTTAATAAAATCAATCCTATATTGATTTCATTAGTAACTTAATCATGCACATTATAAGTTCCAAAAATTAGGGGTGTGACAGCAGTGACATAAGTCAATGTTGCCACCATAATGACATATAGTCAAGCTGCTAACAACTAGTCCACCCTTGGTACAGGTCACGACACTAGAGAACATGCTCACACATGGTCGTTCTATAAGAGGCGCCTACAGTTATATTGTTGCCTTTCATATTTCACAATATCTGAGGCATCACCGCAGTCATCCTCCAAACTTGAAATTTTAGATGACAAGGATATTCTCTCAACTTGTCACCCTCGCATACTCAACAGTATGCGCTCTGAGTTTCCTTTAGGAATACTCGTTTCACCATACAACAAGTTCTGACTCTGAAGATGGTTCTATGGGACATGGCACTACATGATTAGAATTTCACTTGATTAGTTATTGCCAATTGGGTGGATTAAGATTGCATCAAATAAGTGGGCATACAAACCCTAATTAATCTCTATCAAACATTGTTATATAACAACATTAGAAGATATAAAATGTATGAGACATATTGTTCCTCATCTCATATCACATGGTACTATTCACTTGCCATTCATGAAACTACACTTGTCATCGTACTATCATAGAATATAGAACCTTAGCACGACATCACGGGATATTAACCCTTGTCAACATAAGAGAATTATACCTCATTCAGGGCTCAACTGTGCCCACAGGTCACTAAGACCATCATATCATTTCCTGTAAGTTTAGCATTATCTTTCTATGCCTTATTACAAAGCTCCACAAACATCACCACACGTGTGATTCAGAGGCTCAACATAATTGGCATTAAAGATCTAAAAGATGTTCACAAGATGATACTGTAGGATTATCTTAACATTTAAAAGTGTTCCTTTATTATACCAACATATAAGGAAGCTAGGTATGATAAGCCATCATCACACTTATAGTGTACAAGTTTAACATAAGAAACCATAGATCATAAAGCTAAGATGACCACTAGTTAATGCATTACAATTTCAATAAATCATTAGGAAGGATGTTCCATCATTATATTAATCATTCAAGAAAGGATAACATGATTATCCACGATTCTCTATTTGAATTAGGGTTAGGTTTAGCAAGGTAGGTTATGTTGAACTTATAGTTCAGAATTCATTCACAAACCATCACCCATATCATCCCCATATATAATATTGGATGCATAAGACAAGGCATATTCATCACATTCCATACCATTCTCAAGTATGGATCCATGCACAACTTAGGATGTTGCCCTTAGATTATAGTATAATAATAGAATACTCCATTGTTCTATTATTCTACTAGGGAAGGTTGATCATAGTTAATCACCATCACCTAAGTTCATTAGGATTAAGTGTAACAAACTATAACTCATTAGGGTACATATCAATACAATATGTTCATTATTCATTCTATTCATATGAGGGCAAAGGTAAGACTATCATATTAAGGGAAAACCTCCATCAGTTCCAACATCGTTCAACCTGTATCACCATACCACAACATCACCCAAAACCATTGGATGTTTAAAAGGGTAAGACTATTGGTCATTTACATAAGTAAACACCTTGAATAAGCCACCAATGAAGTTATTAAGTTGTGACCTAGAAAGAGTCACCATCTAACTATAGACATCCCACAATTAATAACACGAAAGGGGAACAATCAGTTGTGGGGTTAAAACCCATCATTGGTTGTACTTTAAGCAAGCCATCATCTCAACCATCAAACTCCTTCAATTGATCACATTAGGGAAACCATCAAATTTAGATTATTAAATAGCACATGTAATACTATAGGTTTCAATCTAAGCCATTGGATGTTGAAGCATATAATCTCAACTATTGGATCAAGTCTATTATTCAAAACTATTAGATGAAGAAGTGTTAGATCCTAACCATTGGATTAGGTTCATATTTCAAAACCATCCATTGGAGTATAGGTCTAACCCTTGAATAATTTGACCCAAGAAACTATTGGGTTAGGGCTTAATTGTAGCTACATTTAAAGTCTTAACTTACCATCAGTTGTGGTGACCTGATCCACCATTGGTTGTTTTCATTAACTCACCATAGTTTGTTAGATCAGAACTAGATTCATTTAACACCATCAGATATTACGCTAATGTCATAATTGATTGACAACATCATTAGGGTACTTAGTGGTTGATCATTAAGCTTCTAATTAAGCCAAAGCCTGGCCTAGGAGGTGACCATCGGTTGTCACCATTGATTGACACCCTTGATCCTCACCATCGGTTGTCAAGATAGCAACACCATCGGTTGTTGTATGGTATCACCATCGGTTGTGTGGTAGTGAAGGAAATAGCTTGAAAACCCTAATTGGGACCATTGATTCTTAGGTTCTTAGCACCATATCGGTTGTACTATAAACTTGTCCTAGATCATCCTATACCTTAGAAAGGACATACACCTATTTACATGCTCATCTAGGACTGGAACTGAATAGGTAACACCATAAAATTTGAAATCTCAATCAAGCTTATCTTCTTAAGGCTTAAATCACTATTTTTAAGCAAGAACATGAGCCAACAAGCTTATAGTAAGAAATATGAGTTAAGAGGGTTATAAAAATCACCTCTATGGAGTATTTCAGATCCCAAACAACAAGAGTCTCGAGCAAATAAGGTAAGAAAACCCAAGATATCAATCTGAATTTGGCCAAGTAGGCACTTTTCTCCACAAAGAAGCAAAACCCTAGAAGAAGAAGCAACAAAGGTAGATACTTGAGTTCTAGAGCAACTTCTACCATGGAATGGTAGAGTTCTGACTTGGAGAAAGGTAGGAGGAAGAAGAATAGATAAATAAATGGTGGAAAGAAGGAGATACTTACTCGTTTAGGTCAAGATCGCCAAAAAGGAAACTTTAGAAACCCTAAAGAAAGCAAAACAAAACCCTAGGTGCTTCCCCCAAGTAGATCAGCGCCTTCTTCTTCCTTGGGCAGCTCATCCTCTTACCAGAAGGGGAAAGATGAGCTCAGGAGAGATAAGAATAGATAGGGGACTAAAAATTTTCTTTGGGTACTTAAGGATAGGTATATAAAACTTTAGGATAAAGAAAAAGAAAAACTTGAGGTGTCCTAGTAGCTCTCCATGTGTCCATGAACTTAAACTATTAAGGATATACAAGCAGAAACACAAGTAGATGCCCCACCATTCATGGAGACGTTCTTAGTCACCGTTTGTTGAATTTGCAAGCAAATCAAATAAACCATTGGTTGATAGCTCCTAAACTCATCCATAAAGGGGTAAACCCTAAAATACCCTTGACAAAATACCTCCAAACCAAGGTTCAACTAGGTGCCCCATGGCTCAAAAAGCCCAAGAATGATAATATAACACCCAAAGAACATAATGCATGTAAATAAATTGCAATTGAAACCTCATAATTGGGCAAATTGCATAAAAGTCCAAAATGTGTGTAAAATTGCAAAACTTGCACGAATAGTGTCCAAATTGGACCAAATTTGAAAATTAAGCTTTTCTTATGATTCCAAAGCATATAACAAGGTTTTATTAGGATTATAAGCATTTCATTATGATAATTGAGCTTGTTACACATTTTAAGCAAGGTTAGGGGTCTCTCAACCATAAATCTAGACCTATAAACACATCGAATACGGAGCGGATACCACTATATCTGATATCTGAATTGGAAAAAAAATCTGATTCGATATCTGATCCAATATCTAATGGATATCATGTGATAATATCTGAATATTATCCGACAATATTCAAATTCGGATAAATATCTGATCCGAACCAAAAAAGCATAACTATATTATTATTAATACATTATATATAGAAAACATTGATATCACAATGAATATAAATGATAAAATATCTATATCTTTATGTTTTTATATATAGATAATATATATTTGATAATATATGTATATTTTAACAGATTTTGGATTTTTTCAGAGCGGATATAGACATATTCAAAATACTATCCAAAATTTTCAGATATGAAATTTGATATCCTAAATCCAATTTGAATATGTGGATGTCAAAAAAAATTTCAAATTTCTAGAATCGAATCTGGATCAAATTTTTGGATTCTGGATATCCATTTACAGATCTACATAAATCCCTAATAGGGATTTCTCCCTCGAAATCCAAGATAGACAAAGATGGATACTTATCATGCACCTCATTCTCAATCTTCCACATGGTTACTTACATCTCATGGTGATGTCACATCATTCTCATAAAATTCATATTCTTCTCCTTCAACTCTCACATGTGTCACCTTGGTTCAACATAAGAATTGTTGTGCCACATGTACAGGTCTAGTAGTACCTTTTCAACTTGGGACTCTAACTGTCATCCTGAACTATTATATCTATTGTATCACACATCACTCAGAGGCCATACTTGCTAGCTCTTGACGAACATGAAAGATCATGTATCTCTTATCATATGTAACTTTATAAAGTTTCATCTCTATGTTCCTTTGATGGTTGTTGTAATTTGCAACTCAATCAATCAAATGATCATCCCCTAGTTGTCAATAACTATAAGGCGTTCTTAGAGGATTATCCAATCATCTCAATGATGGACTAGCCATCTATCTATTTGAAGAATCATACACTTGTCTACAACTATAATCAAATATAACATCCTGATTGACCTTGTTAAGGGTAGGGCAATGACACTATCTTCATCTTACCAGGATTCACATAACCCACTTAGAAAATGTACCATAACTCCAAGAGGGTACTCTAGTTAACATCCAACTCACTCTTGTTGAACTTGCACTAGTACAAAAATGATGTATAATGTCACATTTTCTGGCGGCGGTTATAAATCAAACACTGACGCTAGTAAACTATGATGTCGGTTAAAACTATCAACCAACACCTATGTCTGGAGGTCAGCCGCTTTAAAAAAGACAAGGATATCTCTTTTTCTTTAACATCGGCTGGTAGAAACAAGAACCGACATCCAAAATAACCCACAAAATACAATTTTCCAGGGGGAAAATTGCCTCCAAAATTTTCAATTCAATATCGGTTGTGTACACACTGATGACTCATGTTCCACGCCAAGCCCCGCGAATTTTTTTCCCCCATATGGCATCCGCTATTTATAACATAACGGATGCCTAAATACCCCTCGCGAGGCAAAATTTCATACCTTATTCTGCATCATGTGTTACATGGGAACCGATGAGGATATTTGTTTGCACGTTGTCCCCACAAAAAAAAATTCCCCTAATTTGCCTAATAGACGTCAGTGTTAGGTTCCAAACTGACAACTATGATTGTAACTCAAGCCTAATATTTTTTTGTCAGCGTATGTGGATATACATCGGTTATTATACATTGAAACTGATGATGAACACCATGTCCCGGTGTTTGTAGATGGTGTTAAGCATCGATTTTAAGAAACAACCAATGTCGATAATTAACTGAATACCAGCGGCGTGAGCCAGTCTCTTCCCCTTCTCTGTTTCATTCCCGATTCTCTGTTGCTTCTCAAGCTAAGTCTCACGATTCTATGTTGCCACTCGTTGCCGCCTCCGCTGCTGCTGTGGAGAGGAGCTCGCCACCGCCACTGTGGAGCGGAACCTCCGTTGAGGAGCTCGCCATTGCTTCTCTAGTTCAGTCATTGCCTCCGCTGCTCTAGTTCAGTCACTGCCATCACCGCCGCCACTCATTTTCTTAGTCATCTCCGCCAAAGACAATAGCCACAACCCACCATCCTGCCACCGCTCACCACCTGCTTCACTGCAGCTTCAATCATCTCTGCCTCCACCTTCGGCCATAGCTGCAACCACCTCCACAGCCACAACTGCGACCACCTCCGGTCACCGCCACCACAACCTGCTCCACCAGTGCGGTGAGTTTTCTGTAATATTATTACTGATTAATTAGGGTTGATTAATATTGATTAATAAGGGTTAAATGAGGAATGAATGAACTTAGTTCAATATATAATTTGTTCTCCAAAATTGTGTAGTTGTTTAATAACGATAAACTAGGGTTAATGATGAATGGATGAATTTAATAAATTGCTATTGATTTCTTTCTCTCTTGTTAGTGATTGATTTAACTTATTTCAATATAAAATTGTTCTTTAAAATTGTGTAGTTGATTATGATTGATTTGGGTTAATGATGAATGAATGAAATTATCCAAATGGAATAATGAATTGAATTAAATGATGTTACACAAAACCTAGGATATGAATGATGATACTATGATTGTAGGTATATGAATGACAACATATATACATGTCTTTTGTTGGCCTAGAAACCCATCTCAGATTTACTCATTAGGAGTAAATCTTAGATAGTCCCCGGTTTGGGACTGTTCTTGAACACTTAATCTCACTTAGGATGTAAGTGTATAATGTGTATTCAGTTTTCATGATGTTTCCTCAGCACTTCCCCATTTGTTCTCTAAGTGCATATGTCGGTGGGTATTTGCCCATGTACATCGGTATACTTGGAGAACTACGGGGAAATGCTGCCAAAATTTCTTGAAAATTGAATACACATTATACACTTACTAGTGAGATTAGGTGATCAAGAATGGGATAGGTGGTACACATTTATCATATATAACACCGTCAACCCTAATATATACTTGTTTTCTCTTTGATCATAGAATGGACAGATCATGGATGTCCATTCCAAATCGTTGCACCCCAGAGTTTATTTCTGGTCTTGATCAATTTATTAGATTTGTCGAGGAACATAGGAAACAACCTAGAGATAGGTTCTACTGTCCATGTAGGCATTGCGGTAACAACTTGAAAGTCAACACTGGTGACAAAATCAAAAGTCATGTCATGTGCAACGGGATTGTACAAGGCTATATAGAATGGCACTAGCATGGAGAGATTTCAAACCTAAAATCAGTGGATGTCGGTAGCAGTGCTTGTGTGGAAGAAGAAATTGCCTCTAATGATGTAGATGTGAATGAACCAGTTCCAGTAGACATCGTTGATGTGATACTGGATAGTTGTAGGGAGAGCACATCGATCCATCTCCCATGTTTAGAAACATTGTGCATGATGTTGAGATACCACATTATACACATGTTGTACTAAGTTTACAAAGCTTAGTGTTGTGTTGAGATTGTATAAGCTGGAAGCTAACAATAGATGGAGTGACAAAAGCTTCACGTCATTGTTGTCTTTGTTGAAAGAAATTCTTCCTAAAGTAAACGAGTTGCCAATCTCAACATACCAGTTAAAGAAATTGTTGTGCCCAATGGGAATGGAGGCCAAGAAGATACACGCATGCATGCCTGAATGATTGTGTATTATTTCAAAAGGACTATGTGGATTTGAATGATTGTTCAAAATGTGGTGCATCCAGGTATAAAATGACGACTTCGGGGGAGTCTACAACCGGTTCTCCTGCCAAGGTGATGTGGTATCTACCTATAATATCACGATTTCAATGCTTGTTTTCCAATCCGATAGATGTGAAGAATTTGAGGTGGCATGCAGATGTTAAGAAAAATAATGATAGGATCCTACAACATGTGTTTGATTCCCCACAGTGGAAGAAGATTAATTTATTGTACCCTAAATTTAGTGAAGAAGTCAGGAATCTAAGACTTGGGATTTGTACAGATGGGATGAATCTGTATGGGACATTGAGCAGACAACATAGTATTGGGTTAGTTATGCTTGTTATATACAATCTTCCTCCATGGTTATGTATGAAAAATAAGTACGTTATGATGTCATTGTTGATATCGGGCCTTAAACAACCTAGAAATGATATTGACGTTTATCTTGAACCTCTGATTGATGACTTAAAGAAACTTTGGGGTGAAGATGTGATATGATGCTTCATGAAGAGAGACATTTTGTTTGCACGCTATGTTGTTTTGCACTGTTAATGACTTTCCAGCATATGGGAATTTGTCTGTATATAGTGTTAAAGGATCTAAAGTGTGTCCTATATGTGAAGATAACATTGATTCAATACAACTAAAACATGGTGGCAAGACTATATATCTTGGTCATTGAAGGTTTCTTGCAAAATCCCATCTGTACCATAGGTTGCACAAAGCGTTCAATGGACAGAATGAGGAACAGAGTGCACCTAAACCTATACCAGGGGAGGTTTTTTATGATAGAGTAAAAGACTTTGTCAATGAATTTGGTAAGAGATCATAATGTACCATGGCCACACGGAGTGACAGATCTTTATTCAAGAAGAAGTCAATATTTTAGGATCTTCCTTATTGGAGTTCTTTGGCAGTCAGGCATTGTATCGATGTCATGCACGTTGAGAAAACTTTCTGTGATAGCGTCATTGGTACTCTATTGAATATAATAGGTAAGACTAAATATGGGATAAAATCCAGAATGGACCTATGTGAAATGGTAATAAGGACAAAATTAACAGAAGTAGTTAGTAGCGATTGGAGAACATACTTACCTCCTACTTGTTACACGTTGTCTAGAAAGGAGAAGAAAGTTTTTTGTGATTGCTTGGTAAATGTTAAGGTGCCACAGGGTTACTCATCCAACATTTGTAGATTTGTATCAATGAAATATCTGAAGTTGTTAGGTCTTAAATCTCATGATTGTCACACTCTAATGCAACAAATATTGCCCATGGAAATTCGATCTATATTATCAAAGCATGTAAGGTTTGCAATTAGCAGACTTTGTTTCTTTTTTAATAGTTTGTGCAGCAAAGTTATTGACCCTGATACTCTCGATAAATTGCAAAGAGAAGTGGTTGTTACCCTATGTCATCTTGAGATGTATTTTCCTCCTTCATTTTTTGATATCATGGTACATCTTGTTGTCCACTTGACTAGGGAAGTAAAAATGTTGGGACCAGTTTTCTTGCATTGGATGTTTCCCTTTGAACGATACATGAGCGTTTTTAAAGGTGATGTTTGAAACTGTTATCAACCTGAAGGGAGTATTATTGAGGGTTATGTGACAAGAGAGGTTATGGATTTTTGTAATGACTTTCTGAGTGACAATGACACTCCTGTTAATGACAAGAATATTGAGGAGTATTCTGGCAAAGGAATTTTGGGATCACAGATGAAAGTAATCATCCGTGAGTAGTTGGAACAAGGTCACTTGTATATTTTACACAACATCGATGAAGTGAGTGTTTATATCGAGGAACATACCAATTTCATCAAGAAACAATATCCTTGAGCCAATTCAATATGGCTTGCTAGAGAGCATAACAAGACATTTATTAAGTGGTTTGAAGATAAAGTCTTACATCAACTATCTCAAACACCAAATAATCTTACTGAAACTATTAAATTCCTTGCCTTTAAACCAAAATTTAATGTTATGTCTTATGAATGGTTTGACATAAATGGGTTCTCATATTACACAAAGCGTCAAGATGATAAGAGCGTCGTCCAAAACAGTGGGGTCACCCTTCAAGCATCTTCATTGTTTTTTACAAGTGCAAAGGATAAGAGTCCACTTGAAGCTAAAATGTCATATTATGGTGTCATCGAAGACATATGGGAGTTTGACTATGTAGATTTTAGAATTCCGCTCTTTAAATATAATTGGGTTGATAACACCAAAGGAGTTATAGTGGATGAATTGGGTTTCACATTAGTGAACTTTGAAAAGATTGGCGAGAAGGGTGAACCATTCATATTGGCATCACAAGCGAAACAAGTATTTTATATCGATGATCCTGCAAATGATAAATGGTCGGTTTTTCTTCATGGTAAAAGATAGTTCATTGAAGATCCTATAGATGAAGAAGAGTAATATGATAAGTATGATGACTCTAGTCCATTCTCAGTTGGGTTGCCAACATCAAATATTGAAGCTAACGATGACTTGTATGTGCACGGAGATCACACCGAAGGAATGTTAATTGATAAAAGATTGCAGTATTAGAGGCATGTTTTTATTTTTTTTATATGTTTTATTTTTCTGAATGTGAACTTTACAATGTTTTATTATCTTCTAGTTATGTTAAATGTTAAATGTTTGATTTTTTAATGACACTTTTAGATGACTGAGCATGAGTATGATGACTGTGATGATGATTACTGTGAGGGTGAGGATATGAATGTGGTGCCTGCCAATGTAAGTTTTTAAAATATATCCTATATTTCTATCTATATGTCCATTTATAGTTATATCATGTAAGTGTGTGTTTTTTGTCAAATTTTAGGTTGATGATGTACCCCCTAAAGAACTTGGGGCACTTGATGAGAAGCAAAAAAAATTGAAAAAGTGAGGGGCATCACTATGATGAACAAGTTACTACAACAAAGGGGCAATGGACCCAAACTGGTTGTGGATTTTGATCATGTAGGAAATCCAATTGGAGTGAACTGCAACTCATTTATTTCATATCTTGGGGTTCTTACTCGTAGCCATTGTAGTCCTAATGTAGAATCTTGGCATAAAGTTCCTAAGGGGAAGAAAGACTTAGTATGGAAAGAACTATGTGTGAGTTGTTATTATTTACATTTCTATTTTGCAGATTACTAATTTTTAGGATACTAGTTAAAAGAAAATCTATTTTGTAGAGTATATTTGAACTGGATGAAAGTCTGCATCGTAAATGCGTGATGTAGCGTTGTGGGAGGGTCCTAAGGAACTATAGAACAAATCTCACCCGATATTACATACGAGATGTTGAGAAGAGGAAGAAGTCAGCCACTGAGCAATGGAACTACCTGGACCCCTATGACTGGGAGGAGGTTGTTGCCAAAAGAAAAACTGATGAATTCAAGGTATTAAGCACCACACCCAATTTAATTAATATACATTCTTATGTATTCACCTATTCAAGATTGACCTTTAGTGTTACTAACCAAATCAATGTGCTTACTAACAAGGCTATCAGCGATGCTCAAAGAGCAAGTTGTGCACTGAATGTGCATGACCACACGATGGGTCCAAAAGGCTATGCATGCATTTGCCAAAGACTACAGGTTGTTGCTGTTGTTGAGTCTGTTGCTACTCAGGAGACTGGGGAGTCCTCTACTGCTACTCCCGCATCTCTGCCTCACCATGTTGTGTGGATAGCTGGGAGGCAAAACAAGAAAGGAGATATAACCAAACCTGCAACTGATGAGGCGGCTGAAAAAATAGTAAAATTCAACTCTCAGAGCAAACAATATTGATTATTATGTTTACTCACCAATTTCTATTGGTGATTAGCGGGAGCTTCACGAGTAGAGGAAGCAAGACAAGTTCATCCCTGAGGGCATAAGAGACTCCATGAAGCAATGAGCAAGTGACAGGCATCTCAGACTGCCACTCAGACAGTATTGTGGCATGCCACTCTTCTCCTACTATAGAGGTGGTTGGGAGTAATCGTGTAGACCCACCACCTAGCACATCTGTTGTAAGTATTTTTATGAAACAGTAGCTAGTCTTTACAAGATGATATGTTTATGTATATATGTATATAACATATTTTACGTAAATTTGTAGGGGTTGAAGACATGTCGTCTAAAAATCAAAGAATTTATCATTGTAGAGGTCGAGGCTTACCCACCCCTTCCAAGGGGCATGTTTCATGGAACTCCAGTTCCAGTTGATGTGGTTCGTGTGAACTTGAGACTTGTACTCCACCCGTGGAGGCATCATCCATTACCATATGCCCACCCAGATTCTGAAATGCTTGGTGAAGTAGAAGGAGGAGTGATATTGTGGCCCAAAGAAGATGTTGTCTATACTAATATTGTATGGTAAATTTACATTACGTTAATTTGTTAGCGTGTATATATGATCTAGTCAATTGATCTGAAATTATATATACAGGTCAAAAGGAAGAAACCCGCTACAGCTCCACCTCCACCTCTTCCTGAAGTACCTAGTTGGCTTCCAAGGGACCTATACGACTCATTAGGTCCTAATTGTAAGGGTATGGAAGTATGGATAGGCAAACATGACCCAAATTCTCCTATAAATGTTTCTATTCTGGTGGATGTTGTAGGTGAATCATATGATAACTAAATATTTATACAAGATATTTTAGAGTTGTTTCATTATGATTGGATGAATACATCTATGATAGAGCTATTAATATGGTGAGATCTTGTTTATATATCCATATACCTTGTTTTATATACGGTGATCTGGTTTCTTATATATTAATGCATACATAATACATGTTTTGTAGCCACTTACACAGTTTGTAAAGATTTTTCATTTTCCCGTGTGGGATTTCTAGTTCCATCTTTGATTAGTCTTGTAGATAAAGACCATTCATCAATTACCTCATACTACTCTGTTGCTTTTAAATGTTTTGGTAAAAAAAAAGTGATAATAGCTTCATTCAATGTTGAGTAAGTTTACTTTGCTTATAATTTGGACTTAAGAAAATTACATTTTTATTGTGGATTTTGAGTTATTAATTTTTAACTTTCTTACCTCTAGTGGTAGGCATTGGGAGTTACTGGTTATTGTCCCCAAAACGTGGACTGTTTATTATCTAGATCCTTCGGGGAAGGAATTAGACTCATTATATGGACACGCAATGAAAATGCCATTATTCACATGAGAAATCTTTCATATTTTTTATATTCGTTAACATCTATTATTACATTATTATTTAATAATGCAATTTAATGTGTTACATTAACATGTAGGGCTTTAAAAGTATTCAAAAATGTTGGAGGAAATATGGCCAAGACAAGGAAACCGTTACTTTGGGAGAATGTGAAAGTAATTTCCTGAGTCTAATATATATATTATTTATGTGAACTATGCTTGTTTGTATTTGTTAACATTTTGTATGTTTCAATTTATAGTGTGCTACACAAGACAACGGTTGGGCATGTGCATACTACGTGATGCGATATATGGACCTAATTATCAAACATGCTGCAATGGAAATCGATACCATACAACAGGTATTATATATAGTCTCACTAGATAATATGAAATATACCAATCTTATTATATATTATTAATTTTATATATACATCATTCTCTTTGTAGGTGTTTAAAACTAGTGACTTCACTACAGGTGAAAAGTTATTAGATGTACATACTCCCTATATGATGGAAGAATTAAATGATGTAAGAGAACAATGGGCAAAAGCCCTACAAGTAGTGGGAATTTTTTATTATCATTGGAATATTAATGGCAATGATGACAATGATAATTATAACAAATGATATTTCTAAACTTTGTTGTCATAATTATTTCTATATTTGATGACATGTTAAACTTTAGAAGACACACTTATATATAGATGTCTGAATGGATTTTTTTGAATCGTCTTATCTGAAGATGAATACATGAATGTTTAATTCTACATGTACATGTCTGAATGTGAAAAGAGATGAAATGAATGGAACTACATGTTGCTACATGTGTGTAAATATGAAATGGAGGAATGAAAACTACAAGTTTCTACATGTGTGTGATGAAATCATAATAATGAAACATGCTTATACATGTGTGTGAATCATTCCATATATTACAAATATTGTCCGTCCTTGTTACTTTTGTAGGTTTGTGGCCTGTTGTTGGCTGAAATCAATGGATGTTGTAAACCTGCAGTTTAGAACTAAACTATAGGTTCTGCATCCTACTGACCAGCCGGACAGCAAGCATGTAGGCTGATAAGAAGAAAAAAATCAAAACATAGATGTGGGTTAATAATAGAAACTGACAACAAAAACTTAACTCGTCGGTGAAAAATATTTAACCGACGTCTTTATCCTTTAACGACATCGGGTTTTTTTTGCTAACAGACACCTATGGTCTAACCTGGTGTCAGTTATGGATTTTTAACTGACGCATATTGTCCCCATGCTGGCGCGGTTTTTGGGATTGCAATTGAGGGACGGCTTTGTGACGTCGGTTGTGAAACCGACGCTTAAGGTGCCTACATTTAGTGTCACCCACTTGGGTGTCGCTTGGGGACCAACTTCTAAGGTCATATTAATCAACACTAAAGGTGATATTTGTACTAGTGTTGTCACACTTCAACATTCTTAAGATTTAGCAAAGATTTTAACCATGCTACTGACCATCTCTGAAATACTTTGAGAGGTCATCATTCAAAGCTTGTCACAACTTATTAGACATAATCTGATTACTTTGTTCCTCCTATTTAATAATGTTATTGATACATTGGTTAGTCTAAAAGACATAACCCTAAAATCATCATGGTCATGTAACTTATGTCATCCACTCTAACTCTGATCTGTTGATATTTTGATCATAGGTTTATTTTAAAGAAACAAGGTAGAACATGTATGTTGATCAACAAATCGTCTATCCTAGATAATGGTCTTGCCCAACTATCAGCAGACCATACACAACATTATAGAAACACTTCTTTTCCCAAACAACACTTGGAGGATCAACATCAACTATCTCTTTCTCTATTGGAGAGGAACATTAGGCGGCTCATCTAATAGATATCTTTAACTCATATATAACAGATTCACTCTAGATATTAGGATTTATTACTTTGGTATCCACTACATGTTCTATAAAGAACTCATACCCTGGTCTCATACACTTCTCAACATCATAACTGGCTAAGAACATATAGAAGGAATCCCCCTAACTCTTGGAGGGATCAAAAAGCATGATCATTACAAAACATAAAATGTTTGGAACTATAGTCCAAGGCAACCACACATCATATCAAGATATCCATCTCTAGGATTTTAGCAAATCCACGTGTACCAAGTGTCATAATATCCACTTAAATGATATGCTTCAAAAAGAAGAAACACAAAGGAAAACAAACTTCCCACATCACTGCAACATTATCTATGGTCACAAGTAAAAGGTAACCAGTTATATTTTTTCCCATGAAGGTTACACTTTTTATGTATCATCTTACCTCTTACAATTGGGTTCATTTCCATTAGCATAGGATTTATTAATATTATCACATATCATTGCTCTTTTCTCATTAACTCTTCATCATTCATATGTATTTTGTTTCATGCTATCATGTTTCTCAACCACTTATCAAGGAATAGACCATCATTTTCCATATTTTCTTCATTAGATAGGGATCATATCCCTTAATTTCTTTCATATGTCATGAAGATTTTACATTAGCAATTCTTACACTAATAGGTTGGTCTGAGATTAACTCAGGTTCCACTTTATTCATCTACCATTATTCTCATTCATCCTCTCATATTATACTTATAACAGGAGCTCTCTCCTTCTTATGTGAATTTCATATCTTGAACCACTTTATTAGCACAGACTAATATGTATTTTACTTTATTGTCTTCTTGAATTATAGCTTCAAAAACTCCTCTTTTGCTTATTTGTATTCATATTTAGGTTTCATGGTATTGTATCTCTCTCTTATAGTTAACAAATATTCAAGTTTTGATAGGTTATGATGTAATTCTCATTTTCTTTAGGGTAAGATTGAAATATATGTACCATGATTTCTTATGCATTATACTCTTTAGATTGTCTCAAATGACTACTTGATCAAAGTAATTATAAAGATAACAATCTAAGAGTTTCATACTTATCTTTTCTTCAATAGTTGAATACCTGGCTAGGGCACCAAGTAATGAGATTAGGTAGTATGCATCATATTTTTATGGCATATTCCTAATTTAGACGGCATACTGGTCCTCAGTCCTAGTGTCCCTATAAACTCAATGAACCTAGACCTATGATACCAACTTGTGAGAACCCATTACACTAAACAATATTACTCAAAACACAATTACATATTAATTAAACACAAACCCAGAAAATAGGATAAATTAAAACCAATTTCAAATTTTACCAAATGCTCAGAAAAATTTACTGATGTTCACAAATCATATCATCTTTTGGACCATGTTTGGTTGCATATCCATGTTGTTTTGACTCAATTATGACTCTCATTCATGTTAGATTCTATATTTTTAGCTATTCTTACTTGTCTCATGGTTTGGATTGTAGGTACTACATTTTGCAATGAAATGATGAGGAATATATCATATTATCACTTATTGGATCACTCTTCAAGTATCTACATGTTTTGGGGTTCAAAACTGTGCAAATACCATTTTTTACGGCGTATAAAACTGGCCTACACGCCGTAAGTTATGAGCAGAATACATAGTAGCCCAGAACAGCCTAGAACAGCCATTGACACGCCGTGTCACTTATAGACATGTTGTATCAACATGGGGCACGTTGTATTTTATTTGACATGTCGTGTCAATGTACATCAGAATTCTAGTCAAGTTACATGCACTTTGGGTTACGCCGTGTGGCCAATTTACACGTCGTAAGACCTAAAAATCGGGTTTTCTGCTAAGTTGTAACTGCCCACACGCTGTGTGAACTTACCCACACGCCGTGTAAAGTATATTTTCAAACCAAACTCAAAGAACAACCGCTCCACTCTCATATATACGGATGGGAATGACTTGGGACAGTTATGACGGCTTAGGACAGACTTTTTGGAGGGCAACTTGACTGGAGGGAGTCCAACAGAAGTTGGAGGATATCAAGAAAGATAGGAGGTAGTTACTCAAGAGAGAACCCTCTTCTTCTTCCTTCTTCTTCACTATTTGCATCAAGGATCTTCTTCTTCCTCTTCTATTTGCTTGGGAGTGAAGAAATCTGGAGAAAGTGCAGCAAGTAAGGATAGAGCTTGAGTTCTAGCTAGAGTTCTTCTTCGTTCTACTACTTCTCACAGACATACTAGTTCTTTCTACTATTTTACTATGTCCTTTGTTATTTTTTGTTGTGTGTACCTTATTTCTCTAGACATGGATGAGTAGAATCCGAATCTTGGACATGGGAGAGTAACTCCCATGTCATAGCTTGTATAAACATATGAATTTCATACTAAATGTTAGTTCCTTGCATGTTCCACGAGATGTTTCAGATCTAAAATGCTTGTTTGTGTGATTGGCCATCATACTTGCATGTTTTATGATTTCTTTCATAATCTGAGAAGATGAGTTTGAGAGTATGGAGTTACTCTTTTGGCAACTTGTCCTTGACCACGAGAGTGGCTGGGATTAAGTTGAGGAGCATGGTTTGTGATTCAAAATGAAATACATACATGAGAGTGATGTATGGAGTTAGAATCGTCATCACTTCACCGGGAGGTGAGTGATGACTACAAACCTCCTTTGCAAGTTAATTAACATGTTTAAATTCTTATTTTAATATAAGCTATGATGTGATAGTGAAATCCCAAGTCTAGGATCCTCCTAAATTTGAATCTTAACCTTTCTTAAGTGATACTTTACTATTTTGTTTTAAGAAATAAAGATTTTTTCTTATTCATTCTACATTCCATGAAAAAGGGATTAAGTGGAACATAATCAAATTGATTAGTTGGTAGAGTCATGGAAACACTTGTTTATTCCATATTTTTGACCTTAGCTCCATGGAACAATATGCTACTGCTGAAACATGTAAGAATTTCAATCTTAGATCAAAACACTATGTATGGATGATATGAACTGCCTAGATGAGGATTCTTGAACGGCAAATAACCAGAGCCTATTACTCACTACATCAAACAATTTTCATTAATGAGACCATGTAAATCCATCAGAAAATCAAAAATACCCATGTCTGATGAAAAGGTTGTTGCTATCTGCTCGAATGTAATTTAGTTGTTCTAATCCAATCATCTTGTGTACAACGATCTAGATTATTGAAAATCATAACTCTTGCGCCTAGCTAACCAACGCTCCTTGTGTTCACCTCGACTACAACTATTCTCATATACTTGTGGGAAATAGCTAATTGAGTAAAAGATCATTCTTATGATTGAAACTCATTAGTGTAACAACCCAACATTTACATAAAGGCCCAACAACTTGCTTTACTTCATATAATGCTCAATACCCTTTATAACTGCTCTGTATCCTCAGATATAACATAAACTTTACAAAGGAATGCTATCCACATATTCCACATATACAAGCATCAACATGCTATAAAAAACTCGATTCAGTTAAAAATCATATATAAACTTTTCACATGGACCTGAGAGTACATGGACGACTCTACGACACACTAGACAACTAAACAACCATCTCTAGGGTTCATCACCTTGGTTTCTCCTTGCTTCCATGGTTTTTCTGCCATTGTTGTCGATCACCTAAAAAGATGTGGTGACCCATGAGGTGAGAATCATTCCCAGCAAGAGATATAACTCTCTCAAATAGATATTGATTACATCAGATTAAACTGTAAATAACTGAGTAGTTGGAGTATTTCATAGTCAATTGAGCATATTGAGCAATTCAAGTAAGTTAAATAGGTTTACCAAATAAGATTAGCAACAAGTGTTATTATCAATGTATATAGAAGTAATAGATAAATTCATTTCTTCTATCAGATATCTACTCAGGTTTTATAAGATTGCATCTAATAACAATAATCATTTTTAATCTGATTATTATCATCTACCTTGCTAACAGCACAAGCAATCTAGTAGCATAACTATTTCTAACACCATAAATATGTCTAGTAGAATAATATGGCTAACAATATTGGCATGTCTAATAAAGGGAACAGATCTACATCATAAGTAGAGATATCATCATAAGAACAACTAACTGCATAAGCATTATTAGCTGTTTAAGCATGTCTAGTTATAAAAGCATGGCTAGAAGTTTTAGGCATAGCTAGTAGCATAATCTTAATTATCAGTTGTCAGTATATATGAAAACATAAGCATGTTTACAACATTAGAACATCTACAACATAAGCATATCTATTATCTCTATGTACAAAAAGCAAACAAGGGTTATTATCCAATATGAAGTGTTGTGTATAACCCTATACATACATGCTACACGGTTGTATTTCACCTTTAATTATGCCTTGAGGAGTTTGAGTCGTACCACCCAAATCCTGATTGCCCCTTGTGAAGGTCTATTGATGGTTCCATATAAGATCTAGGAGAGTTGGTATCCTAAGATCTCTTCCCCTGGGTCAGTATGAGTAAAAAGGCAGTGACATATCAGTCAATGCTGCCACTACAACAACATACAGTCAAGTTGCTAACAACTAGTCTGCCCTTGGTACAAGTCATGGCACTAGAGAATAGGCTCACACATGTTCATTCTATAAAAGGCGCTTGTAGTTATACTGCTACATTTCACATTTCATAATATCCAAGGCATGACCGCAGTCATCCTCCATAACATGTAACTGTGGATGACAAGGATATTCCCTCAACTTCTCACCCCCGCATACTCAATAGTATGTGCTTCAAGTTTCCCTTAGGAATACTCATTTCACCATCTAGCAAATTCTGACACTAAAGATGGTTCTACGGCATAGAGCACTACATGCTTAGAATTTCATTTGATTAGTTATTGCCAATTGGGTGAATTAAGGCTGCATCAAACAAGTGGGCATACAAACCCTAATTCATCTCTAGCAAACATTGATATATAACAACTTCCGATGATATAAAATGTATGAGACATATTGTTCCTCATCTTATCATCATATGGTACTATTTACTTACCATTCATGAAACTAAACTTGTCATCATACTATCATAGAATATAAATCCTTAGCACGACATCACAGGGTATCAACCCTTGTCAACATAAGAGGAGTATACCTCATTTAGGGCTCAACCGTGCCCAAAGGTCACTAAGACCATCATATCATTTCCCGCAAGTTCATCATTATCTTTCTATTCCTTATTACAAATCTTCACAAACATCACCACACATGTGATTCACAGGCTCACCATAATTGGCATTAAAGAACTAAAAGATGTTCACAAGATGATATTACAGGATTATCTTAACATGTAAGATCATTCCTTTATTATATCAACATATAAGGAAGCTAGGTATGATTGGCCATCATCACACTTATAGTCTGCAAGTTTAACATTAGAAATCATAGATCATAAAGCTAAGATGATCACCAGTTAACACATTAGAGTTTCAATCAATCATTAGGATGGATATTCCATCATTATATTAATCATTCAGGAAAGGATAACATGATTAGCAACAATTCTCTACTTGCATTAGGATTAGGTTTATCAAGGTAGGTTACATTGAAGTTCTAGTTTAGCATTCATTCACAAACCATCACCCATAGCATCCCCCTATATAATATTGGATGCATAAGACAAAGCATCTTCATCACATTCCATACAATTTTCAAGTATGGATCCATGCATAACTTAGGGTGTTAGCCTTATATTATAGTATATTAGTGTTCCACAAAAATAAGAGAGTACTCCATTATTCTATTATTACACTAAGTAAGGTTGATCATAGTTAATCACCATCACCTGAGTTCATTAGGATTAAGTGTAACGGACTATAACCCATTAGGGTTACATATCAATACAATATGTTCATTATTCATTCTATTCATATGAGGGAAAAGGTAAGACTACCTTATTAAGGGTAAACCTCCATTAGTTCCAACATAATTCAACTCATATAACCATATCAGACATCACCTAGGACCATTGGATGTTGAAAAGGGTAAGATCATTGGTTATTTACATAAGTAAACACCTTGAATAAGCCACCAATGAAGTGATTGAGTTGTAACCTAGAAAGAGTCACCATATACATCCCTCAATTAATAACATGAAGGGGAACCATAGGTTTTGGGGTTAAAACCCATCATTGGTTGTACATTTTAAGCAAGCCATCGTCTCAACCATCAAGCTCCTTAAATTGATCACATAAGGGAAACCATCAAATTCATATTATTAAATATCACATGTAATACTAAAGGTTTCAATCCAAGCCATTGTATGTTGAAGCATTCAATCTCAACTATTGGATCAAATCCATTATCCAAAACTATTAGATGAAGAAGTGTTAGATCCTAACCATTGGATTAGGTTCATATTTTAAAACTATCTATTGGAGTATAAGTCTAACCCTTGAATCATTTGACCCAAGAAACTATTGGGTTAGGGCTTAATTGAAGCTACATATAAGGTATTAACTTACCATCAGTTGTGGTGACCTGATCGACCATCAGTTTTCATCATTAAGTCACCATCGGTTGTTAGATCAGCACTATATTCATTTAACACCATCAGATATTAAGCTAATGTCATCATTGATTGACAGCATAATTAGGGAACTTAGTGGTTTATCATTAACCTTCTAATTAAACCAAAACCTGACCTAAGGGGCAACCATAGACTTTAACCTTTGATTGACACCCTTTATCCCCACCATCAGTTGTCAATATAGCAACACCATCGGTTGTTTCATGGTATCACCATTGGTTGTGTGGTAGTGAAGGAAATAGCTTGAAAACCCTAATTTGGACCATCGATTCTTAGGTGCTTAGCACCATCGGTTGTGCTATCAACCTATCCTAGATCATAAACTACCTTAGAAAAGACGTACACCTATTTACAGGCTCATCTAGGATTGGAACAGAACAGGGAACATCATAAAAATTCGAAATCTCAAGCAAGATTAGCTTCTTAAGGCTTAAATCACCATTTTTAAGCAAGAACATGAGCTAACAAGATCATAGTAAGCAATATATGTAAAGAGGGTTATAAAACTCGCCTCTAGTGAATAGTTTAGATTCCAAACAGCAAGAGTCTTAAGCAAAGAAGGCAAGAAAACCCAAGATATAGATCTGAATTCGGCCAAGTAGGCACTTTTCTCCACAAAGAAGCAAAACCCTAGAAGAAGAAGCAAGAAAGGTAGACATTGAGTTCTAGAGAAACTTATACAATGGAACAATAGATTTCAACTTGGAGAAAGATATGAGGAAGAAGAACAGAGAAATAAATGGAGGAAAGAAGGACATACTTACTTGTTTAGGTCAATATCACTAAAAAGGAAGCTTTAGAAACCCTAAAGGAAGCAAAACAAAACCCTAGGTGCTTCCACCAAGTAGATCAGCATCTTCTTTTTCCTTGGGAAGCTCCTCCACCTACCAGTAGGGGAACGATGAGCTCTAGACAGATAAGAACATATAGGGGACCAAAGGTTTCGTTTGGGTGCTTAAGGATAGGTATATAAAACTTTAGGATAAAGAAAAAGAAGAACTTGAGGTGTCCTAGTAGCCATCCATGTGTCCATGGTATTAAATTATTAAGGATATACAATCAGCCACACAAGAAGATTCCTAACCATTCATAGACCTTCTTATCCAACGTTTGTTAAATTTCCAAGCCAATCAAATAAACCATTTGTTGATAGCTCCTAAAGGTAGCTCATCCATAAGGGGTAAACCCTAAAATACCCTTGAAGAAAACACCTCCAAATCAAGGTTCAACTAGGCTCCCCATGGATCATAAGGCTCAATAAAGATAAGATAACACCTAAAAAACATAATGCATGTGACAAATTGCAAGTAAAACCTCAGATTACGGCAAATTTCATAAAAGTCCAAAATGTGCGTAAAATTGCATAACTTGCACGAACGGTGTCCAAATAGTATCAAATTTGAAACTTAAGCTTGTCTTATGATTCCAAAGTATATCACAAGGTTATATTAGGGTTATAAGCATTAAATTATGATAACGAAGCTTCTTCAACATTTTAAGCAAGGTTAGGGGTCTCTCACTATTCTTATGTATTATTGTCATCTATTTTGCATATAAAGTAATATTCGACGAGGGGCATAACAAGAATGTATGTTCTCTTATCATACATATGATCTCATTGTTGAGGACCTCAACCTAAAGACATACATCATCGAGCAACATTATTTTTTAGACATCTACCATGTTTGTGTCATCATTTTAAGATTGAGTAAAACGTAATAGACGTAGTTACCTTTATAATTATCAAATCAAGTATATGATGCCCCATTACAATCATTGTATGATTAGATTTATGGACAAAAATACAAATAGATTCTCACTTTAACTTAGAGCCAATCACTTATGAATCTTATTCCAAGTGATCTTAACATGTCCATCACGCTTCTTCTATGCAGGCGCTCTTATAGCGGGTTAGCAACATTTACTTCTAGTCGGTATTTTGTAAGTTTTCACATCTCCTTGATGTATGACCTCTCGTATGAGATGGAACTATTATAGTATGCTATCTGAGATTCCTTGCCTATCTATTATCTCCATTGTTGTCTCAATATTTCTATTGTGTCATCAATGGTTGGAACCTCCCATAAGTTCATCTAAATGAACTTCTTGATCCATATAGTATCCTCTGTTGTGTTCATAACACCAAGATACATAGCTTCTATTGTAGATTTATCATTATCTCTTGCTTAGAACTTTTATTGCTTATAGTTCTATTTCAAGGTCAAATACAAATTTAGATTGCAATCTACTTTGTCATTTTGGAAGCTTGCATTGGTGTAGCCCTTTACACCCAACTCATCCTTATCACCATAAGTAAGGAAGTAATCCTTAGTGCTTCTCAAGTACTCAAGGATGTTCTTTATGGAAGTCTAGTGACTTTTACTAGGATCTGGTAGATATTTTTTTGTCATGTCCATACGTATGAGACTACGAGATGAGTACATAACATTGCTTACATGATAGTCCAATTGCAAATGCATATGGTATTTTAGTCATGTTTTCCCATTCTTTACCAGAACTAGGAGACTGGCCTCTTGAGAGACTAATCCCATGGAATGAGGACAAATTTTCTCTCATTGAATCTTGATTATTGAACCTCTTCAGTATCTTGCTAATGTATGTGCTCTTACTTAGGTCAAGAAGCCTTTTAGCTATATCTTTATAGATCTTGCATATAGGATGCTTCCCCTAAACCCTTCAAAGAGCAGGTACTTCCCAGCTAGGTTTCAACATTTGTAGGATAAGAACATCATTCATCATCATTATGTGGAATATAAATATGCTCCCACTAAACCTTTTGTAGTTATATATTTTCATCTTCATTTCAACTAAAATCAAACTCTTTGACTATCTTATAAAATGAAGGTTCCAGCTCTGAGATGCTTGCTTCAATCCTTAGATTGACCTTTGTAGCTTATAGACTTTATTTGCAATAACTCATTTTATAAAATCTTTAGGTAGTGTCACACACACATCCTCATAATGATTCCTATTAAGGAATTCAACTTTAACATCCATATGCCAAGTTTCATAGTCATATTAAGCTGCAATGTCAAGAATTATCATGATGGGTTTAATCATCATAACTGGTGAAAATATTTCATCATGTTCAACATCTTGAACTTGTTTGAAACCCTTTGCAACCAATCTCCTCTTATAGGTTTATACACTACTATCCATGTCAGTCTTCTTCTTGAAGACTAAATTTCACCCTATGGGTCTTACCCCTTCAGGTGGATCCACCAAGGTCATAACTTGTTGGTGTCCATGCAGTCCATCTGGGATCTCATGGCCTTAAGCCATTTCTCAGACTCTGGTCTGTCAATAGCTTCTGGTTAGTTTGTTGGCTCTTCATATATGACCAACTCACCCTTCTTGAGTTATAAAATGTCATAATCTTTCAAGCTCAAGGCATGTTCTACTATTTCCATGAGGTTTAGTATTACATAAGGAACTTGAGATTCTATAACAATTTGTGATTCTCCTTGTTCCTACTGTACCTCTTTAGGTTTAATGTTTTCTTGTTGGTCTTGAACTTTTTGAGTTCTACTTTTCTCCCACTGATTCCTTTGGAATTTAGTTCCCTTTTTGGAATACAACCATCTTGGAATTTCAGATTGGAATATAAAAGTAGTATTAAACAAAACAACATTGATGTGATTTGTTGACAAAACTTTTCAAGAAACTATTTTCTTACATAATATTTCAATCCTAATCCTTATAAAAGACACATCGGGACACTTCCCATGCCATATCTCATATGGTGTCTTTTGAACCATTTTAGACGGTACATTGTTTAGTGTAAAGAATGTGCCCAAAAAGAAATTGGAAGATTAGCTAAATTGATAATTGCACCATGACTAACAAGGTGTGTCCCTTCTTTTTGATACACTATCATTTTGTTTCAGGTGGAGTTCATTATGAAACATTATCACAGTC
The DNA here is from genome assembly GCA_963693085.1 of Alisma plantago-aquatica. Taxonomy (NCBI): domain Eukaryota; kingdom Viridiplantae; phylum Streptophyta; class Magnoliopsida; order Alismatales; family Alismataceae; genus Alisma; species Alisma plantago-aquatica. Next base: position 16,116,682 of record OY856411.1, read on the forward strand.
TCCCAAAAGGTCCTCAAACTCTTGTTTCAAAGTATTTTCCATATCGATCATAGCAAAGTGTTTTAATGATTATACCAAGTGGGTTATGTCTTCATTCATGATCTCCTTGAACACTTCAAGAGATTCAATCTTGTATTTCATTAAATACAAACTACCATATCTACTGAGATCATCAGTAAATATCATGAGGTACTAGTAACCGCCTCTAGCATTTATTCTAAAAGGTCTACATACATCAATATGTACGAACCCTAATAGAATACTTGCTCTCCCACTATTTCTAGTGAAAGGTGCGTTTGTCATATTGCTCAACAAATGAGATTCACATGTCTCTATTGGTTCAATAACCAGAAGAGTCTAGACAGACGTCTTTATAGATTCTACAAATGTGTTTTCTCACTTATGCACATTAGATGACAATGCTATAGGTAGTCATTGTTTGGGTCATTGTGTCATTGAGTCATTTAGTATATGTGTTATACTTATATGTCTTTAGAACTATCAAGTATAGACTATGAGACATAGGACACTATCATATAAAATCTCATATTTTAAAATGAAACATCAATTTATTTATAATATTCATGTCCATAGAAGATAGTTGATGCTTTCATCAATGGTAGGTACATAATAGCAATTCACTAATTCTATTACATGCCCATCAGGCTTAATGACAGATTCCAATTGTAGTAGAAGCAACTCTTTCTTCACACCATTCTAGATTACTTCGTCTTAGGTCCTAAAATGGGGATCTCCGTCTCTTTTTTATTCCTGAGATCCTCTATATAAATAGTGTGGTTCCTTTTCCAGTGTCCAGACTGGTCACGTGGCACTTCCCTTCCTTATTTATTCCTCCCTTGGCTTTTAGTGGAGAAGACTTTAGTTTCTGGCTAGCTTTAGAACTCTTCTTAGATTTTCCTTTGCCCTTGGACTTCTCTATGCTGATTATTATCATAGATTTGTATTTATCCTTCTTCATCTGTGCTTCAGCTGTCCTCAACATGCCAAGTAATTTTTGCAATGGCTTGTTAAAATCATTCATGTTGCAGTTCATGATAAACTGGCTATATGATTCCGGCAGTGATTGTAGAATCACATCTATGGCCAACTCTTGATCCAAGAGAAATACCATTCTAGCAAGGTTCTCCACATACCCAATCAATTTGAGTACACGAGGACCTAGTGGATCTCCTCCTGCCATGTTGCACTTTAACAATGCCTTAAAGACATCATATCTCTCTTATCTTGCCTAATCTTGGTACATGTTCTTAAGATTTGTTACCATCTTAATAGCATCCATGTTATCACATTGTCTCTACAACTCATAGGTCATTGAAAACAACATCATGAACTTGACATCTGTGGCATCTTCATAGTGCTTCTTGTAAGCATCCATGTCATTCTTAGGTGCGGTGGGAGCGGGTTCATCTGGTTATGGTGTCTCCAGGACATAGAGATTGTGCTCTTGTGTGAGAACGGTTCTCAATGTCAGGAACCAGACATGGAAGTTGTTCCCATTTAGCTTGTCCTTCTCAAGGACCAATCACAAAGAAAACATGTTTGTGTTTTCTATTAGATTCTACAAAAGAAATGTTTCATTTTTTGTCAAAACACTTTTGATTTGATTTGATAATATAGGTGATTTATAGGCCATCAATTAATTATCTCTCCCACTATTTTGTTCCAATTCATTGGCCCTCATTACCAATTCGGAAGATTGTAGTGAGCAGTCTTCTAGTGAGCCAATATCCAAAATAATTAAGTTATTAACCAACCAACACTAGTGTGCATAATCAATTATTAAGGTAGGTAACACTTGCCAATTTCATCTCATGTAATTCTTGGATAAATGGTGTGCAAAACTCCTTGTCACAATCTATTTGTATGCTTCTAGGCACTTAATATCATTAAGGCCACCAAGTTAAGCCTGGCCCAAAAGCCAACACAATAAAATATGCACCCTGCTTTGGCAGACCCACATATCTACCATCACACTTCTATGAGATAAATGGCACACCATGCTTTAGCGTAACCTATGCTTGGTCAATCAAGCTTTTCATGTGTTTCACTTATGGAAAACATCTTAGATGTAATATTTATTGAGGAATTTTATATGTAAGTGCATATACATATCCAATCGCCAAATACTTATAGTACGTAGCATATACATGTTATATCCAGAATCAAAACACATGCAATCAAAAATATACGAGTGATGGTTATGGCCAAACTAATGCAATTCTTTAGAACCACAAAGAATTGCTACCATCTAAGGTCCACATCACATGTAACAACCTATATTTGAATACTTTTCTAGGCCTGGTCGGTCGTCTGAACCCTTCAGTCAACTGGTTGGCCTTCAGATCGGTAGATTAGTTTCCTCTAGTCGGTCGACTGGATCATGGCTCATGCAATTGGCTAGACTCCTCCAGTCAATCTGTTGGGCCCTGGTCAATTCGATTGATCGTCCTATCATTTCCTCCTCATTCCTCCAATAAATCGACTGAACTCACAATTGGTCAACTCATCTAGTGTAGAATGTATTTTTACTACAAAATATAAAATTAAAACTATCCTATTTCATATTACATTGTAAAATATAAAACCTTGAGTTACATTCCAGGAGAATATAGGAAGAAGAACATTAGTTTACATTTGAAAAGGAGGGGATAAGATTGATATACAAACTGATTAACAACAAGATAGAAAACAAAACAACCATGCACACACATGCACATGGGTTTTGGTCATGCATCCACCATCAATATACTTTTAGGGCATTACATATTGATTTCATCTATATCATCTATATATATATATATTTGTGTGTGTGTGTGTGTGTATTTTTGTGTGATCATATGCACTTTTTAATTAGGTGTCCACATTAATCATTTTAATATTCACATCGTATGCAATAAAATAAATATGATCATATCGATTTAAATCGATATACACCATAAATTGATAGGGCTCTAATATCACTATTGGGGAATAGGGACGACATAGAAGGCAAAGGAAACAAAAAAAATTATCCCTATGCCTTGATCAGGGAATCGCATCAACAACGACACATCCAGGAAAGAAGGTAGAAATAGATATACATGGTCCTAGATCAAGTTCAGTGACTACTCTTGCACGGCGATATGCACTCTTCACAAGGCACACAGGAACAACTGGCGATGGCCTCCTGGTGCAACACCACGGACGGCAGTGGTAGTTGTCCTCCTAGAATGGTGGCAGTCTTGTCACTTGAATTGATCAGTTCAACACTTGAACCGGTCGGTTCACAGTCCCGTCAGTCAATTTTAAGCCACTACAGTTTAAATTTAATACCTAAACACTTTAGTAATCAAGTTAAACCATATTCATGAGTAAAATCCTTTAAAAGTGCATCCTATGTGTGTCACCTTATAGGTCCCAAGTTACGTTGGCAGTGAATGTCCATAACTAATTTATGACATCACAAGCAATGAGGGGTATCTAGAAACACACCATTGCTACCCAAGTAATTGGAAAGTTGGAGAACAACTTCCACCTACAATCCATGATCAATGTTATCATGATCATATAGTTCCTTGGTCTCTGATATTCAGATTGAACTCAAGGCATGGAATCATCATCCTCTCAATGTTCAATCCATGTTCTTTGAAATAGAGAAACTTATATGAGATGTATGTGAGCTCACATATCACATATTTAGTCACATGAGTATGGCCATACATTTCTCGGTCTCACTTATTAAGTGGTCATGATATCAGTCTCGTATAGGAGGGACAAATCCCATCTACATCACTCACACTCAATCCTCATGTGTCACAATGTACCCAAGCACCACCTTTATGGAAACCCTAATTCAATGTCATGTTGGATGATGTCAAAATACATCGAACAACATGTGATGAGTGTAGTGACTTTAGGTCTAAAAACCAAAATCATCACTATCACTATGAGAGTTGATTCTGACTACCATCCCATGGTCTTCATGTACCACTCTCAAGGTGAGTCTATCTGATACATTGTTCTTGAACATGTACCTATGTGTTTGATTTGATATCACATATCATGATTAATGTGATTTTATCATCAACCAGCACACACTCTAGTATTATGTATTATTGTCATCTATTTTTCTTGTAGAGTAATATTCGACTAGGGACATAACAATAATGTATGTTCTCTTATCATACATATGATCTCATTGTTCATGTCCTCATCCTGAAGACATATGTCATCAAGCAACATTATTCTATAGACATCTACCTTGTTTGTGTCATCATATCATGATTGAGAAAAACATAATAGATGGGATAACATTTATAATTATCAAATCAAGTATATGATTCCCCATTACAATCATCATATGATTGTCTCTATGGGCACAAATATCAAAAAGGGTCCATGAGGGGCATTTGAGGTTCAATAATAAATGTACCATGTTTTATATTGAGGTATGTCACCCTATTTGTGCTTGAGGGACCTCAAGTCCAAAGTCAATGAGCAATACTTGTTTCAATTTTGCCTTGTTTCCTTACGGTGAGAGTTCAGGTAGGTACACAAGGTTATATTAATGGATTTTTATACATAATGTTCAAGGTTTATGAACGTAGTATAATCAAACATGAAAATAATAGTCATAGGAACAATAGCTCAAGCAAGTAATCAAGTAGCCAAAAAATCATACAAGCATGCATAAAAAAAAGCCAACACCATAGTAGGGTCAATAGGTTGAGCATACCTTATGAGTAGTGAGCGAGATATAATTCATGAGCAAGATTACTAGAGAACGTTCAAACTCAAGGGGTCTAAGATATCAAAAGACATATTATGTGGTCTTAGATCAATATGGTCTTGGTGTGATAAACTTGAATCATGTCATGTCTATGTGCTCAACCTAGGTATCAAATAGCACAATTATCAACATTAAAAAAATTAGGTGAAACATCCTCATTATGAGTGATACAAGATCAGGATAATCTCTAATTTGACAATAGGTAAAGCATGAGATTTAGATTATCATTAAGGTATAATCATGCAAGATCATAGCTAGTCATTCTAAATGGATTCCAGGCAACATAGTTACATTTCCAAGTCATAGAAGCATTAAGGGCATTAGATAATCAAGTTAAGATCTAGAGTTTTAGTGTGATAAAATTGTTGATTTAAGGTCTCCAAATGACATTGGTATCATTGAATCGTCATTCTTGCAAGATTAGAGTCTAACAGATAGCATATGCATTTAGAATGTGATAGGTGCCATTAGTATATCACAAGTGCATATGAGTGGGTTGCATGGAATTTTGTATCACAAGTAATTATAGAGTCTGATTTAAAGGTGAACTTATATGTTTGAAAAATTAAGGGTTAACTTTTGCATAAGGATTTAAGGATCCAATCATATTAGTACTTATCGTCACATTTTAGGGCACAGTAGTATAGCTAGGTAGGTATTTATGTCAATATTAGTTTCTTAAGGAAAAGAGGCATGATATATTAGTTCCACATGTAAAAATATAGCAAAAAGTTTACTAATTTCGAAATTAAATGGTTTTATGAAGACAACATAAGATAAAGTCTCAATCTTAATCAAACCATATCATGTATGCACATAAAAGAATCATTTTTAGGTCAAGGGTCGCCATAGAAGGTTAAATTGATCATTGGGGTTTGTATAGATGGTCCAAGACCTAAATCATAGCGAAAGTGAACTGAAGTTACAAATTTAATGGATTAGAGTAGCTAGGGATCATAAGGATACACAGTAAAGCATGCATGAGTGTCATGAACATCCACATAATCATAAGGAAGTATTTTTAATAATCCATGAGAGATATAATCAAAATTAGTACTAGATAATGAAATATCTAGAGGGGGTGAGAGCTTTTGGTACTTTAAAATTCAATTGAAAACTTAAATTAAAGGAGGAGGAAACAAGGAAGACACTTTGATTTAGAGTGTTTCCAACCTTTGAATCAAAGGTTGTCAATCCAGTACCCAATCGTCTCCAATTGAGATTTTGAAAGTGATTTATTGTATTTACCTCGCAAGGATGTTACAACAAAATACAATCACCTTCCATGAAATAGCCTTCACCTTGAAGTAGCCTTCTTGAAGTAACCTCAAGCCCTTAGAGTAGCATTCACATCCTTGAAGTATCTCCACCACCTTGAGATATCCTTCACCTAGAAGTAGCTCCAACCTCCTTTGAAGCAACCTTCTTGAAGTAACCTCAAGAAACCTTGGAGCATCCTTCACCACCTTGAAGTAGCTCCACCACATTGAGATAGCCTTCATCTAGAAGTATATCCAACCTCCTTTAAAGCAGCCTCCCTGAAATAACCTCAAGCACACATTAGAGTAGCCTTCTTCATCTTCAAGTAGCTCCAAGTAACCTCCCTCAGACAGACTCCTACACTTGGAGTAGTCAAGGAGAACAAATACAACATAAAGGATATAGATTGGAAGAAGGAAATTCTTAACCAATGAAGTACAAAACTTTGATCCTATATCAAGCGTATAGATCTCCTATCCACTTAATATGGGCATGGCCATATGCAGTGGCTAGGAGATTATATCTATAGAACACAACTTTAGAGCACAAGGAATAAGATAGCAAGTGAATCTCAGCTTTGCTACTCTCTAGAATAGATGCTAATGTAGCTTGTGTGTTTTAGGTACCCTAAGGCCTCTCCTATTTATAGGAATGGTTTGCAAGTGTTTAAGGATGTTTTAGGGAGTCTGTAGAGTGTTCTTAGTGCTTAACTAGTCGTTAGGTAGAAAGTAGGTGGCTAGCAATGGCTAAATTGTTCGAGTTGTGAAGAAAATTGAGAATCTTGTCCGTTCGACAATTTTGTCGACCGACCATGTCTCGGTCGAGCTTTTCTTTGACCTAGCCCAGGTTAAATGCACATGTGTACCAACGTCTATTTCCAACTCCCAACTACTTAGTCTAATGGTCATATGATTTGGACCAAGGTTGAGTCGATCGACCATATACTCGACCGAAACACACTTTAGAGAAAAAATATGTAAGTTTTCAACCAGATCTCTAAGTGCTTGACCAAGGTGGTTCTCAATCGATAATATCTTCGAACGAGGGTGTCTCAGTCGACTAGTTTCTTGACCGGGATGGGTATTGTTTTAGGTTTTTGAATCACCTATTAAATGTATGATCTAATGGATGATAATGACTATAATCTCTAGGGGAATCTAACTAAGGGTTATAAGTGGGTAGAGAAGATCTAACACTTGATTTACATGATATCTACGTACTTGTACATTATATCTTTGTACAAGTATTTACATTAAATACAATCATGAAGATATAAACATTTAAGCACATTGATCTTCAATTTGTATTGATCTTCAATTATCCAATTAGTATGATTCTCCTTATTTTCTTGAACCCTCAAGTAGCACGTTAGATCCAGAAGAATGAAATGTTTGTCATCATCATAAGAAAGGGTATGCTAATGTCCAATTTAGCCTGCGATCTCCCTCTTTTTGAAGATGACAAACATTCCTAAAATGTAAGTAAAATAATTGAAATGAAATGAGTTTCATACCTGTGACATACCTGAGATGAATAAATCATTGGATCTCATAAAATGTGTGCAAATATGCTTAAAGATATATGCAACATGAAATCCATCTCTTAAGGAAATTTATCACCAATTAATGTCAAGCCAATATATCATGGAACTCATGAGAAAATTTTACTATATTTTGATTTATTTTATTTCTCCCCCGTTGTCATTTCAAAAAGACAATAATATGTGTAAATTAATAAGAATCCCCTTTAATTTATTACTCCAACAAGAATGTCAAATTTAGCCACAATTTCACACTCAATATAGATTTCTCAACCATTTACAAAGGATGTTAAGCCCTGAAATGATATGAGATTCCTTAAGGATGATGGTGGGACGTGACAACCAATATTAATTTCTCAACCATTTATAAGAGATGTTAACTCTTGAAATGATATGAGATTCCTTTAGGCTTATAGTAGGATAAGTGTATCTCTAACCAATTATAAGGGATGTTAGGCCCATATTCGTATAGAGAATCCAATTAAGAGAAAGATCAAAAAGATATATGCATTGTATCCAAGAATTTGTGAGCTCCCCCTTAATCTCATAACACAAGTATCAAAAAGATATCTACATTGTATCCAAGGATTTGTGAGCTCCCCCTTAATCTCATAACACAAGTATTTCAAATCATAGCCAGCTTTAGAATCAATTGATCAAGTAAGACTATGAGTCAATTTTATGATCTTTATGCAATCTTATTTCTTGCACTATTTTGATTTAGAAATTCCTCTCATTCTAAGTATTAACATGATGAGTAAATTACATATTTAATATACCAATGTTGGGTGCAATTGAATTATTTACAAATAAGCATTTCTGTCAGTCTTATTTTTGGTCGACCATGACTTCGACCGGGGCACCCCTCGGTCGAACTGCTTGTCGGCCAATAGGCAGTTCTGCAAAATTTTCACAACTTGTAGCTTATCTAGTATGATCAAAATATAGCATTTTCTTCTATATTAACATAAGTGACCAATCGTCTTTCTTTATGCACATTTAATCATTGTATCAAGTCATGAATTTTAGCAACATAGATATCTTCTTTTATGATTCTATGAAGAAAACAACTTTTACAACTATATGAAGAGTTTGATGTCCTTATAAGTGGTTAGGGTTAATAACATATGAATGACCTCAAGTCTTATCCATTGACGTGTCAGTAATGTCAAAGTCTATTTCTTCTCATTGTATCCTATCTTTAGTTTATTTCATCATGCCCATTTAATTTCAATGAATGTTTTTGCCTGTAGGTTGAGGAACTAAATCTTATGCATTATTCTTGGTAAGAAATTGTCCAATGATCCACTCTTTCAGGATATGACTAAGTCTTGTTGTGTGTAATCATCATTTATTCTTCATCTCTCTTAGAATTAGACTTATAAATCCTAGATGTTTTGCTAGATGTTGGATATTCCAGGATAAAGCCTTTTTGTGACTTAAGATCAAATTTGTCTTTGCCATCTTTTATTAAAGATAGAATTCATATAGAGACAAATAAATTTATGTGAATGAGTTCCAGTGAGCAAAGTTTTAGTTTTGTAAAAAAATGTTACTTTTTCTTTCTTAGAATACACAAATTTCAGATTTATCACAAAAATTTAGGTAATGATTATATTCTAAGAAAGTTTGTTGCATAACCAAACTTTTTATGCCATATATAATTCATTGTTTGCAAATAGTGTCCATAGAGTTAGGTGGTTTACAATCATTTTTCCTTTACCAACAACTTTGATATTTTCTTATGAATCATAACCAGTGACATAGTACTTATGATGTAGTTCTTTTACAAATAGCATATTTAAAAATTTGTACCAGCAACATCTATGCCAATAGTTTTACCTTTGAAACTTTCTCCAAACGTGACAAATAATTTTACCTTTTCTCCAGGTATATGAAAGTTTTGGTCCTCATATAGTGGTCCTTTTGGTTAAGATCATTCAAATATTTAGATTAATCTAATATGAAGAATCCATTACATACTCGAGTCACCAAAATTAATTTCAATTGGATGATTTTATTTTCAATAGACGATTTTGACATAACTGTCTTCAGTTGAACTTTTCGTCGACCAGAGGAATACTCGGTCGAACTATTTGTCGACCAGAAAGATTTTCCAGTAAAAACAATCTTGACAGAACTACCTTCTCTCAAACTTTTCTTCGATCGGATGAGATCTTGGTCGAGCTCTTTGTCGAACGAGATGAAGTTTTGTGCATTTTTAGTAAATTTAACATTTTCAATGTGAACAAATCATGCTACTATTTTTAGATAACACAATTAGGCAATCAAAACAAACAAGAATATATGAGTTAAAGCTTATTTTAGTTGAGATAATACATTATAAATTTCAAAATGTAGTTTAGGTCAAATCTCAACTAATATGTCCAACAGTTTTAAGTTGGGGGTTTTGGAACCCAAACTAAGTCAACATCTTTCTTTTTCTTATATGGATAAGAGAATAAATAGTGACCAAAACATAAACAGTAATGATAACAAATAAAATCAATTTTATTTCTTTTCTTAACATTAAGATCATGGGCTAGATTATCTTTTGGCACATACATGACCTTTGTCTTATGTGCATGTATCTTTCTAACTCTAGGCTTTTGATAAGATTTGCCTTTAGGTACATAGCCTAGACCTCTTCTTCCAACTTGTCCAGAGGAGTTTTTCAAGACCTTATCAGGAATATTATTACTCTGTAGACTATCAACATGTTTTATAACTTAAAAATTTCATCAATTTTCTTTTCAATATCTAGTTTTGCTCGATCTAAACTTGAAAGCAAATAATCTCTTTCTTTAACAATGATATCATTATTTGAATGGGAACATAGAACATGTTGAATTTAATAATTATTTATCTTAGCAAGTAATTGAACCTTTTCTTGAGAAAGAAAATTATTGTTGGTTTCTAGAGCAAGCAACTTGATATTGTAATCATTAATAGATGATTTCAAGATATCTTTTTAGACACAAGGTTTTCATTTTCAAGAGTAAGATCATTCACTTTGGCATACAAATCATCATTAGTTTTCATAAGCTTCTTCAATTTCCTTTTACAATCAACATATTTATCATGCAGTTATTCAATACTAGTGACTAGATCTTCTTTAGATAAATCAAGAAGACTTACATTATTTTCTTTTTCATTGGTTGTTCCAATAAAACAAATTACCTTGTCTTCTTTAGTCATGAGACATTCTACTTATTCTTCTCCACTCTTTCTATCGTTGCTTGACTCATCCCAAGCAGTTTTATAGGCTTTTTCTTTATTCTTGAGAGAGGATTTGTTTCCCTTCTTGACTTTAGGACACTCATTTTTTAAATGTCCCTTCTTGCCGCATTCAAAGCGCCTAAGGGAAGAAGATGAAGAAACATGAGAATTTTTGTTAGATTTATATCTTCGATATTGCTTACCATTTACAATGAGTGTATCCTCTTCATTGTCCTACCCACCTGTCTCATCACTTTGTTGTGCTTTAGTTGACACTTTAGATGATATGTCCTTCTTTCTTCCTTTTTGAAGCTCAAACTCCAATTTTTGTTCTTCTTCAAGGGTAACCTCATGAGTTTCCAAATTGTCGATGAGTTGCTCCATCTTCAATGTGTTAAGATCATTGGCTTCTTCAATGGTCATCACCTTTGGCTTGTACTTTGGAGGCAAGGATCTAAGAATCTGGGAAACTTGATCTTCCTCACTTGTATACTTACCCAAGGCATTCAAGCTGTTAACAACAGAAGAAAACCTTGTACACATTTCACTAATAGACTCATTAGGTTGCATAAGGAATTGTTCAAACTTTTGTTTAAGCATGTTAATTTTGGTATTTTTAACTTGATTTGTACCTTCATGTGTAATTGAAATTTTATTCCATATTTCATAATTTGATTCACATGAAGATATCCTATTAAACTCACCAATAAAAATGGAACAATATAATAAGCTTACCACTTTTGCATTCAATTGAACTTGCTTTACCATACCGCTTTTGCATTCAATTGAACTTGCTTTACCGTATCGGGATTCCATGTTGCATATTTCAGAGTAGGAAGTGCATAAGGTAAACACACCATTCTCCAAAGCTCCAGACTGATCCCTTGGAAGTAAAATTACATTCTTCTTTTTCAATAAGTGTAGTTGCTTCCATAAAAGGGTGGTGGTCGAGACACATGAGTTCCTTCAAGGTTGAGGTTTCTAAGCAAGTTGTCCCCCATTCTTCAAGACATGTTATGGATCCTTAAAGACCTACTCTGATACCAATTAAAAGATCTAGAGGGGGGTGAATAGAGATTTTGGTACTTTAAAATTCAATTGAAAACTTAAAGCAAAGAAGGAGGATGAAACAAGGAAGACACTTTGATTTAGAGTGGTTTCAAACTTAAAGCAAAGAAGGAAGAAACAAGGAAGATACTTCCATTTAGAGTGGTTCCAACCTTTGAATCAAAGGTTGTCAGTCCACTACCCAACTATCTTCGATTGGGATTTTGAAAGTGATTTATTTTATTTATCTAGCAAGGATGTTATGCCAAAATATAATCACCTTCCTTGAAGTAGACTTCACCTTGAAGTAGCCTCAACCACCTTGAAATATCCTTCTTGAAGTAACCTCAAGCCCTTAGAGAAGCCTTCACCTCCTTGAAGTAGCTCCACCACCTTGAGATAGCCTTCACCTAGAGGTAGCTCCAACCTCCTTTGAAGCAGCCTTCTTGAAGTAACCTCAAGCAACCTTGGAGCAGCCTTCGCCACCTTGACGTAGATCCATCGCCTTGAGATATCCTTCACCTGGAAATAGCTCCAACATCATTTGAAGCATCATTCCTAAAGTAACATGAAGCACACCTTGGAGAAGCCTTCTTTATCTTCAAGTATCTCCAAGCAAACTCCCTCAGACAGCCTCCTACACTTAGAGTAGTCAAGGAGAACAAATACAATACAAAGGAAATAGATTCGAAGAAGGAAATTCTTAACCAATGAAGTACAATGCTTTGATCCTATGTCAAGCGTATAGATCTCCTATGCACTTAAGATGGATGTGGCTATATGTGGTGGCTAGGAGATTGTAGCTATAGAACACAACTTTAGAGAACAAGGAAGAAGATAGCAAGTGAATCTCAGCTTTTTTGCTCTCTAGAATGGATGATCAAGTGTAGATTGTGTGTTTTAGGTGTCCTAAGGCCTCTCCTATTTATAGGAATGGTTTTCAAGTGTTTAGGAACATTTTAGGGAGTCTATAGAGTGTTCTTAGTGCTTAACTATCCATTAGGTAGAAAGTAGTTCGCTAGCAATGGCTAAATTATTCGAGCTTGGAAGAACAATCTAGAACCCTGTCTGGTCAACAATTTTGTCAACCGACCATGTCTCGGTTGAGCTTTTCCTCAATCGAGCCGGGTTTGAATGCAAATGTGCACCAACGTCTATTTCCAACTCCCAACGCCCAACTATTTGGTCTAACAGTCATATGCTTTGGATTGAGGTTGACCGGAACACACTTTAGAGAACAAATATGTAAGTTTTGACCAGTGCTCTAAGTGCTCGCCTGAGGTGGTTCTTAGTCGACAATATCTTCGACCGAGGGTGTCTTGTTTGACTAGTTTCTCGACCAAGATGGGTATTGTTTCATGTTTTTGAACCACCTATTAAATGTATGTTCTAATGGATGATAATGACTCTAATCTCTAGGGGGTCCTGACTAAGGGTTATGAATGGATAGAGAAGATCTAATGCTTGGTTTATATGATATTTAAGTACTTGTATATTATATCTTTGTACAAGTATTTACATTCAGTTCAATCATGAAAATATAAACATTTAAGTGCATTGATATTCAATTATCACTTAGTATGATTCTCCTTATTTTTTTGAACCTTGAAATACCCAAGTAACACATTAGATCCACAAGAATGAAATGTTTGTCATCATCGAAACACAAAGGGTATGCTAATGTCCAATCTAGCCAGAAGATGACAGTAACATTGTAAAGATTACATTTATCTAATCAAAACCACATATGACATCATGGCATTTGGATAAGAGTCATAAGAGATATAAGACTTTTAATATTGGCCCTTGATTAGGTTTTTTGGGAGGATTTTACCTCTTTTGGGCCAATAATAGGTTGCACATAAGGCGGGCTTCTAACTTCTGGGTCAAGTGTGGGAGAGGGGAGCAGAGGCTAGGCTTGCGATTGGGTGGTGGTTTGTGTGTTGGTATGTATGCCTAGAGAGCCAATCACATAATGATTCTAATCGCATAACTTGTAAATGATTTGATTTATAATAAAGGCATGCTTCCAATTTATTCTATTTTATTTAGTTATGAGATAATGAAGTAACATAATAAATGTCTAGAGAATGATATTACTCGATGATGTATGTCTTCATGTATGTGACTTGAACAATGAGATCATACATATGTTAAGAGTACACGCATTCTTATTATGTCCCTAGTCGGATGATATTGTGGAAGGTTGATAGACGGCAATAACACATAAGACTAGAGTGTGTGAGTTGATGATAGAATCTCACCAGTCATGATATGTGATATCAAACTGACCACATAGATAATTGTTAGAGAACTTTGTATTAGACAGACCCACCATAAGAGTGATACATGGAAACCATAATTGGTAGTCAGAATCATCTCTTATAGTGTTGGAGGTGACTGTGGTTATTAGACCTGAAATCACTACACTCATCACATGTCGTTTGGTATAATTTGACATCATCCACCGTGATCCTGAATAAGGGTTGTCATAAAGGTGATGATTGGGTGCACTATGACACATGGGGAGGACTGTGTGTGATGTAGATGGGATTTGTCCCTCCTATAGGAGTATGATATCCTAGCCAATTGATAAGCGAGATTGAGAAATGTGTGGCCATGCACATGTGAGTCAATATGTGATATTGAGCTTACATATATCTCAGACAGACTACTCTGGTTCAAGGCACGTGGATTGAATGTTGAAGAGGATGACTATTCTATACCTCAAGTTCAATCCTGATATCAGTGATAAAGGAACTATACAAACACTCTAACACCAATTACAGATTGTAAGTTGTTCTCCAACTTTCCAATTACTTGGGTAAAAATGATGTGTGACTAGACCTGTAAATGGATGTCTAGAATCTGCACATTCAATCTGGATTCAAATCCAAAATTTTGAAGAAAAAAATATGACATCCACAGAATTCAGATTAGATTTCAAATATCAAATTTTGAATCCAAAAATTTCAGATCGGATATGAGATATTGTTATATTCTCTCCAGAAAAAAATCAGAATTCAACAAATACATACATGTATTGTTAAATCTATATTATTTATATATAGAAATATGAAAATATAGACACTTTATCATATATATTTAATGTAATATCAATATTTTATATATAATATATTTATTAATTTTAAATGTATGATTTTAGGTTTGGATCGAATATTTATCCAAATTCAGATATTATTTATTCGGATCGGATTCATATGTTGACATATGATATCTGTCATATATCAGATCAGATTCAGATGTTGACATATGATATTTGTCGGATATCAGATCGGATTCAGATGTTGACATATGATATCTGTCGGATATCAGAACAAACTTTTTTTTCAGATTCATACATCAAATATAGTAGTATCCGCTCCGTATTTGATCTGTTTACATGTCTATATGTGACTAGTCACCGCTCTTTGCTTGTGATGTCATAATTGGTTATGTACATTCACTGTCAATGTAATATGGGACCTATAGGTTCACACACATATGATACACCTAGAAGAGGTGTTTTGATCATGAATGATAATTGAATTGATTGCTAAATTGTTTAGGTATTCAATTCAAGCAACATATTAATTCTCTGGACTCCCAACCAGTCGGTTCAAGTGTTGAAATGATCGGTTAGAGTGTCAGGTTAATTGGATATTGCATTGGCTAAATTCTGGTTGAGTTGGGGAGCAAAACGACCGGTTCACTTAGTGAACCGATCGGTTCACAATTGTAATATGACCATTTTGTGAAGTGAGATGCCCAGTTCGTTGTGCAATTTGATTGCATCAAGGATTAGTGTTGACGTCATGTCGTGCATTAATTGGATTAGAATTTTCAACACATATGCAATTGGGAAACATGACGAAATGACTGTTTCACTTGGTGAAGTGATCGGCTCACATGCCAACCAATCAATTCTCTTATAAAACTAACTATTTCACCTATCACATGTTGTGAATTTTTACAAGATTCTGGTCCTTTCCACTCCCACACAGACTGGAAACCCTGATCCTAACCATCCTATAAATATAGGGGTACTGGGGGCTTCTCAGACACATCAATTGCCTCTGACAATTGTTTATCTTCTCTGGTTGTGGTAATTGAGAGAACCCAAGCAAGTCCTACCTGATAAAGGGAGGGATAGCAAGGGAGAACAATTATGGGAGAGTAAGTTGGCAACTAGTACACTAACATGAGGGACAACTCCTTCCTGACTATTATAGAAGAATGAAAAGAGTTCTAGGTTGTCCATGTGGACTTCCATAGAGGCATGGAGGTCGTTGCCTACTGCTAGGAGTACAACATCAGCTTATTGTCCCTGGTGGAGACTAGGAGTTGTTGCAGATGTCATTCGAGTACAACAAGAAGAAAGTTGTACAACTACAACGATGAGGAGATTGTCAGTGGACTTGCTCTAGGACCAAGTATATCCTCAAAACCATCATTTCCATTGTATAGTTATTGACGCAATATGTTGGTTTAATGGGGAATATGGCAGTAATTTTTTTGTTTTTGTTGCCTATCTGATGTCATATTTTCCTACAGTGGTATCAGAGCCACATCAATCTACTATGTTTTGGGATAATTGATATGATCAGATTTCTAGTTTTATATTTATTTATTGCATATGATGTGTATTAATGTCCAATCAAATATCATGTATAATCTCAAATTAGTATATATATGACATATATATATGACATATATATATATTTGTAATTTACACACGTCACCCTAAAAGTGAGTTTTGATGGTGGATCTGAAGCATGGTTATGGCCAATAACCCTATATATCTATGCATCTTTGTGTGGTTGGTTATTCCTATTTTATCTTGATTTGCATATCGAGCCTCTACCTTATCTTATAATTATAAAATTATTATTATCTCCTACCTTTGCTCCACTAGAATGTAACTTGAGGTTTCTCATAATCATGTAGTATTAGGATAGTTTAATTTCTTGTTAATATAAAGGAGACGAACAACACGAGGAGCTAAACCAATCGACTGGTAGCCCAGTCAATCAACTGGAGGACTCAAAAGATGGTGGATCGGAGACCAGATGATCGGGGAGATGACCAACCGACTGACTAGGAGGCAAGTCGATCAGTTTAAGGGTTGAACTGATTGACCCAGATTGACAAGCACATATCTTCATCAACAATAGGTTTCTGCATGAGATGTAAACCCTAGGTTGTGCTAATTCCATGTGGCTCCAAGGAATTACAATAGAATGGGCATAACCATCGCTTATGTTTATTGCATGTTTTTGTTGTGGGATATAGCATGTATATGATACGTACTATATATGTGGTGATTGGATAATGTATATGTATTTATAAAGACAAACTCCCTCAAATAAAATATTAAGTCTAAGATGATTTATGTTAGCAATGCACATGAAAAGCTTGATCGACTAAGTGTGGGCACCCCAAGGATATTGCACCGTCTATCTCATGGAAGTGTGATGGTAAGGTAATAATGTGGGCCTACCAAGCGGGGTGCATTATTATCGTGTTGGCTATTGGGTCGGCCTTAACTATTTATACTTAATGGGATTAAGTACCAGAGGCATAAAGATGACTATGGCAAGGAGTTGTGTATAACATCTATCCAAGAATTACATATTATGTAATTGGCAAAAGTTTCCTACCTTAATAATTGACTATGCACGTTGGCATTGGCTAGGTAATAGTTGAATTGTTTTGGATTTTGGCTCACTAGAAGGTTGTAAGCTGCAATCTTATGAATTGATATGTGAGGTCTATCTATTTGAAATTGTGGGAGCGATAATTAATTAAGGTCATGGTTAAATATCATCAAAAAATTTCCAATCAAATCAAATCAAAAAGGGTTCTTGACAAAATGAAAAAAAAACTCATGTAGAATCAAATGGCAATCAAATCATCATTGTGATTGGTCCTTAGGAAGGACAAATTTAATGGGACAAATTTCCAGGACTATTTTTGGACTTTGAGAAGGGTTCTAAATAAAGATTGCAAACACTATGTCATCACTGCCACAAATACTTACCCTTGTGGCACCTAAGGCTGAGGCGGATGCTTATTGGAAGCGTGCCAACAATGCCTTGGATATAAAGCACCTTATGGTAAGCTGCATGAACTATGAGTTGCATGAGTAGTGTGAGGATGTGGGGATACTTGATATGGTTACACATCTTAAAGACTTGAACCATAAGCTCACAAAGCAAGAAAGTTACAATATCTCAAAGGTGCTCTTTGAGTGTAAAATGATAGAGAGAAACCCATGTGCTCAATATGATTGGGCAGGTGGAATATCTAGAAGAACTGAGATTCTCCTTGAGATAAGAGTTGCCCATAGATATGATTCTACAATCATTGCTCGAATTGTATAGCCATTTTATTGAATGTTATCACTTGAATAACATGTCCAGACCACTGTCAGATTTGCTTAGCATGCTAAATAATGTCGAAAAAAGAATGAAGAAGGACAAATATGTGATGGTGATCAACAGGGTTGAGTCCAAGGATGAAAGCAAGGCCATGAAGAGTTTTGAGGATAAGCTCAAATCCAGATCTTCAACACTCAAGAAAAGGAGAAACAAAAGTACGAGAGGAATCTATCCTTTGTTTTTAAAGACATTCACGAAGAAGAAGATGGGGATGGTGATATCCACTTCAGGTATATACATTATTAAGATAAACCTATCTACTTCTTCATCTTGGGTACTAGATACCAGATGTGGATCTCACATATTCTCGAATATGTAAGATCTAAAAAGAAGTAGGCCTTTAGGAAAGGGCGACGTTGAACTGTGAGTTGCAAATGGAGCAAGAGTTGCTGCCACTACAGTTGGAACCTATAATTTATTTCTATAGATAGGGCTTGTAATAGAGTTAGTGAACTGCTATTATGTACCTACCATAAATAGAAACATCATTTATGTATCTTTTATGGACAAGGATGCATAAGAATTTCACATTAAGAATGGTCAATGTTCTATTTTAAAAGATGGATCTATTATGGCAATACCCCAATGTCTTATGGCCTTTATTTGCTTGATCTAAATATTAAAATACTAAAACTCAACAACTCAAACAAAACTTATCTTTGACATTGTCGCCTAGGGAACATAAATGAGAATCACATATCTAGACCCCATAAAGATGGTTATCTGGACTCTTTTGATTTCAAATCAATAGAGGTTATGAATCTTGTTTGTTGGGTAAGATGAACAAGACTCCTTTCACTCATAGCAATCAGAGGTCTAGTGATCTATTAGGACTCATACATGTTGATGTATGTGGGCCTTTTAAAACAACTTCTAGAGGTGGGTATCAGTACTTCATTACCTTCCTGATGATTTTAGTAGGTATGGTTATGTTTACTTGATGAAACATAAATTAGAAACTCTTGAAAAATTCAAGGAGTTTATGAATGAAGTACAAAACCAACTTGGGAGAAGTATTAAGGCACTTCATTTTGATTGCGGTGTAGAATACTTAAGTCAAAAGTTTGAGGACCTTCTGTGAGCCTGTGGTATGGTATCACAGTGGAATCCACCTGGAACACTGCAACATAATAGTGTATCAGAAAGAAGGAATCACACATTGCTAGATATGGTGCGATCAATGATGAGTTTAGCTAAACTTTTGACTACCTTCTGGGATTATGTTCTTGAACGACATGTTTATACTAAGTTGAGTACCATCTAAATCGGTTCAAAAGACACCATATGAGATAACGTATGGGAAGCGTCCCAATGTGTCTTTTATGAGTATTTTGGGATGCGAAGCGTATGTAAGAAAAATGTTTCCTGAAAGGCTTGACCCTAAACATGATAAATGTTATTTTGTTGGATATCCTAAGGAGACTAAAGGATATTACTTTTATTTGCATTCTAAAAAGCAAAGTGTTTGTTACTAGAGATGTTGTATTCCTAGAAAAGGAATTTATTTCCAAAGGAAGCAATGGTAGGAAAGTGGAACTCAAAGAGATTTGAGACCAACAAGAAAGCATTGAACCAATAGATTCACAAGAGGAATAAAGAGAATCACAAAGTGTTATGGAATATCAAATTCCTCAAGTAACACAAGTACCTCGTAGATCTAGTAAGACACACCTAGAACCTGAAAGATTTAAATATCTTGTGATTCAAAAAGGTGGTGAGTAGGTCATAGAGGATGAGACAACAACCTATCTAGAAGCTACTAAAGGATTAAAGTCTAAAAAATGGCTCAAGGAAATGAGGTTTGAGATGGAATCCATGTATGCCAACAAGGTATGGACCTTGGTGGATCCACTTGAAGGGGTAAAACCCATAGGGTGCAAGTGGGTCTTCAAGAAGAAGACCGACATGGATGGTAAAGCACAAACTTATAAGGGAAGATTTGTTGCAAAAGGTTTTAGACAAGTTCAAGGTGTTGACTATGACAAAACTTTTTCTCCAGTTGCCATGGTTAAGTCCATCAGGATCATGCTTGCCATTGCAACTTATCATGAATATGAGATTTGGCAGATGGATGTTAAAATTGCATTCTTTAATGGGAATCTTCTTGAGGATGTGTACATGAAACAACCTGAGGGTTTTATAATCCAAAGTATGTAAATAAAATATGTAAGTTACAAATGTCAATCTATGGATTGAAGCAAGCATCTCAGAGCTGGAATCTTCATTTTGACGAGACAATCAAAGAGTTTGTCTTTACTCAAAATAAAGATGAACCTTGTGTGTACAAGAAGGTTAGCAGGAGCATGATTGTGTTCCTCATATTGCATGTAGATGACATATTATTGATGGATAATGACATTCCTATTTTACAAAAGGCAAAGACATGGCTGGGAAATACATTTTCTATGAAAGACTTGGGAGAAGCATCCTACATCTTGGGGATCAAGATCTATATAGATAGATCCAGAAGGCTTCTTTGACTAAGTCAAAGCACATACATTGAAGAGGTTCAACATGGAGAGCTCAAAGAGAGCAAACTTGCCCATATCTCATGGAGTTACCATAAGGCTCAAAATCTCAGTTCTTGTGAAGAAAGGGAACGCATGAGTATGATTTCATATGCATCAACAATTAGATCAATCATGTATGTAATGTTGTGTACCCATCCGGATGTCTCATATGCCTTGAGAATGACAACAAGATATTAGTCAAATCCAAGTGATGCTCACTGGACAACCATCAAAGAACATCGTGAAGTACTTAAGAAGAACTAAGGATCAATTTCTTATATATGGTAGAGAGGAAGAGTCAGTGGTAAAGGGTTACACCAATGAAAGCTTCCAAATAGACAAAGATGATTACAGATCGTAATCTAGATTCATGTTTTGCCTCAACAACAAAGATATGAGTTGGAAGAGTTCTAAGCAAGAGACAAATGTTGATTCTACAATAGAGGTCGAGTATATTGCTGCATCAAATGCAACAAAGGAAGTTTGGATCAAGAAGTTCATTTCTGAAAATTGAGCTATATTGTGACAACAATGGAGCTATTGCACAAGATAAGGAACCCAATTCACATCAACATTCGAAGCATATACAAAGGTGGTTCCATCTCATATGAGATATCATGTAGTAAGGAGATGTGAAGATTTACAGAGTCCCAACCGAAAATGATGTTGATGACCCCTTGACTAAAGCACTTTCACAACAGAAGCATGATGGTCATGTTAGATCACTTGGAATAAGATTCATGAGTGATTAGATCTAAGTTCAAGTGGGATTATATTGGTATGTATGCCTAGAGAGCCAATCATATGATGATTGTAATGGAATAACTTGTAAATTATTTGATTTATAATGAATGCATTCTTCCAATTTATTTATTTTTATTCAGTTATGAGATAATAAAGTAACATAAAAATGTCTAGAGAATGATATTACTCAATGATGTATGTCTTCAAGTACGTGACTTGAATAATGAGATTATATGTATGTTAAGAGTACATACATTCTTGTTATGTCCCTAGTCAGATGTTATTATAGAAGGTTGATAGATGACAATAACAGATAAGACTATAGTGTGTGTTGGTTGATGATAGAATATCATCAGTCATGATATGTGATATCAAACCAAGAACATAGATACTTTATAGAGAATAGTGTATTAGATAAAAACCCCATAAGAGTGATACATGGAAACCATAATTGGTAGTCAGAATCATCACTTATAGTATTGGTGGTGATTGGGGTTCTTAAACCTGAAGTCACTACACTCATCACACGTCGTTCAATATACTTTGATGTCATCCATCATGATCCTGAATAAGGATTTCCATAAAGGTGATGATTGAGTGCATTGTGGCGCATGGGGATGACTGTGAGTGATGTAGATGGGATTTATCCCTCTAATAGGAGTATGATATCTTGGCCACTTGATAAGTGAGACTGAGAAATGCATGTCCATGCACATGTGAGTCAATATGTGATATTGAGCATACATATATCTCAAACATTCTACTCTGGTTCAAGGAATGTGGATTGAATGTTGAAGAGGATGATTATTCCATGCCTTGAGTTCAATCTGGATATCAGTGACAAAGGAAGTATACACACACTATAACACCAATCACGGGTTGTAGGTTGAAGTTGTTCTCCAACCTTCCATTTACTTGGGTAGCAATGATGTGTGAGTAGGCACCACTCTTTGCTTGTGATGTCATAATTGGTTATGGACATTCATTGCTAACGTAAAATAAGACCTATAGGGTCACACACATAGGATACACCTAGAAGAGGAGTTTTGATCATGAATGATAATTGAATTGATTGCTTAAGTGTTTAGGTATTCAAATCAAGCAATAGATTAACTAATTGAACTCACAACTGACCGGTTTAAGTGTTGAAATGATGGGTTGGAGTGTCAGATTGATTGAATATTGCATTGGTTGATTTTTGGTTGAGCTGGGAAGCGAAATGACCGGTTCACTTAGTGAAATGATTGGTTCACAATTGCGAGATGACTATTTTGCTAAGAGAGACGCCCAGTTCATGGGGTTGATTGCATCAAGGACTGGTGCTAATGTTGCGTCATGTATTAATTGGATTATAATTGTCAATACACATGTGATTGGGAAACATGACGAAACAACAAGTTCACTTGGTGAATTGATCGGCTCGCTTAGAGAACCGACCATTTTGCATGTTGTTGGTTGTAAATTTTCTTGAGATTTTGGTCCTTTCCACTCCCACACAGACTGAGAACCCTGACATAACCCTCATATAACTAGAAGGGTATTGTGGGCTTCTCAGACATATCAATTTTCTCTAGTAATTGTTTGTCTTATCTAGTTGTGGTAACTGAGAGACCCGGGCAAGTCCTACCTGATAAGGGGAGGGATAGAAAGGGATAACGATTGTGGGAGAGAAAGTTGGCGACTAGTACAATAATGGGAGGGACAACTCCTTCATGTCTGTTCTAGAAGAATGACAAGAGTTTTAAGTTGTCTGTGCGGACTTCCATAGAGGCGTGGAGGTGTTGCCTTCCACTAGGAGGACAATGTCAGTCTGCTATCCATGGTGGAGACTAAGAGCTTTTGCATACGGTGTCTGAGTGCAACTAGAAGACAGTTGCACAACTACAACGATGAGGAGATTGTCATTAGACTTGCTCCAGGAGCAAGTATATCCTCGAAACCATCCTTTACATTATATAGTTATTCATGCGATCCGCTGGTTTCATGAGGAATATGGCAGTAATTTTTTTATTTCTACTGCCTATCTGATGCCATATTTTCCTACATTGTGGCAAACAACTGCGGTTGCAGGTGATCACTAGTGCCAACATGCAACCATGGGAGATCAAGGGTGGCTGGAAACAACCCATCACATATCATGGTGTCTACGAGCGGGCTGAGTGTGGCACTACCACACGAGTATGAGATTACAGGCCCCACAATGGTGTGGTGCATCAAGATTGGTTGTATGGTGCTAGCAGGACAAAGAGAGAGAGCGAAACGAGAGGGTGTGAGAGAGAATATATAGGAGAGGGGGATCTAGGTCAACTACTCTTGATCTGAGGCCTCATGCATCATCTTCAACCTCACCTCTAAGGTTTCCAACCCTAGGCAGGTGACGAAATCTAGATTAGGAGCATTGGTGGGGGGTTCGGGTTGGGGTTTGTGAAATGAAAAGGGAAGAGAGGATGTTGGAGAACATGAGGGTGGGTTTTATAGGTGTAGGGGGTTAGTATGGTGGTGGCTAGGGATTGAAGGTGAGTGGCAACCATTGGAGATAGAAAAAGGAGTATGGAAGAGCCCTAATACTATGACATGAGGCTTGCCCTTGCCCCATTAGGTTTGGCATTGGGTCATGTGTCTAAAGGAGGCACGAGGACCAGCCGTGGGTGAGTGTTGGTCATAGAAAAAGCAACCTTGATGCTTCTCTACGGTAGTGACAGACAGGATGAAAGAGATGGCCTCATGGCCATCTATATCACTCATGGCTCATGGCACTTGATGATACTAGGTCCCAAGTGGCCCAAGGTGTTGGGTTTTAGGGGAGGCAGAGAAGGCAGCAGAAACAAAAATTTTCCTCCCCAAACCCAGAATAAGGAAACGCGTCAACGTCTATACAATAGGAAAGGGATGGTTTGTGGAATCATACCTTGTCCCGAGGCTTGCTCGGCGACAATACCTCGTGCCTTGCGCGGTCTTCACCTCCGGTCTTGGACGGTGTCTGTGCAGCTCCTGGTCGCACCGGGACTGACGACTCCTGGTCTCACCGGGACTATCGGGATTGACAGTTGTCCTCCGAGCGGCAGAAACCTCCCGCCTCTGAAGTAGTCCACACGGACCACCTGGAACTCCAATCTCCTTGTCCCACAAGGAATTGGAAGGAGTCGCACCCTCCTATCAGTGTACTAGTCGCCAACACACTCTCCTGCCACCAGTCGCAACTGCAGTTGTCCTTCCCTTGTTGTGCCTCCCTTTTCGGGTAGCACTTGCTCGGGCTCTCTCGGTTACCAAAACCAGAGAGAACGACAACTTTACAGAGCAACTGGTTTGCACTGAGTTGTACTTTGAGAAGCCCCCAATACCCATATATATATAGGAGGGTCATGGGACAGGGTTCTCCATCCCAGGCAATACGGGACTAAAAGTATGAGTAGAAGGGTTCGAGATTTTCCACAAAAACAATCAACTCACAACTTGAACCGATCGTTTCACAACTGAAACGGTCGGTTGGGGACCTGAACCAGTCGGTTGACACCTCAACCGATCGATTGGGACCCATGAGCCGGTCGGTTCACTTCTGAACCGGTCGGTTCATGGTCCTGACCAGTTCCCGATTGACTTTCCTTCCTTTGTTTCTAATTGGTATCGAATGCCAATCATATTTCCCAATCAAATTGGGCAAGTGAAACGAAAGGAAAATTCTCACCAATCCTACTTTCCCAACTTGCTCGGTTGCACCCGTTGAATCGATCGTTTCAACACTTGAAGCAATCGTTTCACCCTGAACATGAGCCGATCGACTCAACACTTGAGCCGACCGGTTCACCAAGCTCAGCCGATCGGTTCATCTCATGAGCCGATCGGTTGGGAGTACAGATTGTACAGAATCAGTCAATTGCGGTTTCAATCAATCTGATACTCTAATCAATCAGTCCAACACCTTGAACATTATGATACTGAGCTATCAATTGATTGAGTGTTTAATTGAACTACTAAACTCCTTTAGTAATCAATCTAAACATTGTTTGTGGACAAAACTCCTCTTCCAGGTTAAATCCTATGTGTCTGACCCTACAGGTCCATTTCACGTTGGTAGTGAAATTCCATAACACTTATGACTTCACAAGCAAAGAGTGGTGCCTAGTCACACATCAGTGCTACCCAAGTGAAATAGAAAGTTGAAGAACAACTTTCAATCCTACAATCCGTGAATGGTGTTACAGCGAATGTATAATTCCTTTTTCACTGATATCCCGAATAAACTCGAGGCATGGAACAATCATCCTATCAACGTTCATTCACTTTCTTGATCTCAGAGTAGATTTAATGAGATATGTATGACATCAATATCACATACTGATTCACACATGCGTGCGCACGCCTATCTCAATCCTACTCATTAAGTGGCCTTGGATATCAAACTCCCTCAGGAGGGACAAATCCCATATCTATCACTCACCCCTCAAAAGCCCCATGTGTCAAAGCCACCCAATCATCACCTTTATAACAACCCATGTTTTAGGACTGCGTTTGATAATGTCAAAGTGTGCCCAACGACATGTGTTGAGTGTAGTGATTTTAGGTCTAAGAATCACACTCACCACCATCACTGTGAGTACTGATTGTGACTACCATGTCATGGTTCCATGTGTCAAACTCACGGTGGGTCTGTCCAGTACACTTGTTCTCTAACAAGTACCTATGTGTTTGGTTTGATATCTCTATATCATGACTAATGAGATTCTGTCATCAACCAACACCACAATCTAGTCTTGTGTGTCATTGTTGTCTATCTACCTTCCACAATGACATCCGACTAGGGACATAACAAGAATGTACAAACTCTTAGCATCCGTATGATCTCATCGTTCAGGTCCTTAACCTGAAAGCATACGTCATTGAGTATTGTCATTCTCTAGACATTCAATCTGTTCTATCACTATCTCATATGACTAAACCAGAAATAATTGGAAGCTTGCCTTTGATGCTTATCAAATCAATCTTAATGTATCTCACCAATCATCCCATGATTGGCTCTCAGGGCATACATACCAACAGACTCCCACTTGCACTGCAAGCCAATCACCCTTGAATCATATTCATAGTGATCTTTAAACATGTCCCACATGTTACCGTGCTCTAGTGCGAACATAGTGAGTAATGGCAACACCTTGCCAAAGTCAGTATAAATTGCATGTCTCACATCTCTTCATTGTATGTCATACGTATGAGATGGAGTTACCGTAATATGCGATCTAGTATTCCATTTGCTAACCTTTAGCCACATTGCATGATCAAGGATTCCATACTTGTCATCAATGACTGGAATATCTATAAGTTCATCTCATGAACTTCCAGATCCATATAGTATCCACTGCTGTTCTCTAACACACATATACTCGGCATTTCCTTTTAAACGGTTTTATTGGAACACTTCCAATTATCAACAAACTTCCACTTTATATATATCATATATATATATATTGCGATTAATTTTCTGTCCTTTTGGAAGTTCGCATCAATGTAACTCTTTACATTGAACTCTTCCTTATCTCCATAGAACTAGTACTTCTCAAGTACTTATCAAGTTCTCATGGTATTCCAGTAACCCTTACTGGAAGTAGACAGACATCCACTCGTCATGTCACACATACAAGTTATCAAGATGAGCACATCATATTGCCATGTCCTACATACAAGATGATGAATACATTTTGTTCTTTCCATGTTGATACATGCAAGATAATGGGATGATTACATACATGATAGATCCATATCTATTCTTAGTGTTCCCATTCTTCATAAGAATTGTACACTTGGCCTTGGGATACTAACTCCATGTAGCATGGACAAGTTTTCTCCCACTGAATCTGTGCATACTGAACCCTTCAGTACAGATTGCCAATGTATGCTTTCTCTTTTCAGGTCAAGAGGTTTTTGAGAACTATCTCTATAGATCTCTATTCCTATCACATAGGAAACATCTCTATCTTCCTTAAAGATAATTTCCACTTTTGGATTTCCATTCTAGAACAATTCCATTTCACATTAACATGTGGAATGTGAACACGCTCCCACTAAATCACAGATCCCTTCTTTATCTTTGACATATCAGTCAAACCCTTTGACAATATCATCAAAGTAAAGATCCAATTCTGAGTTGCTTGTACTCAATCAATCACATTGATCAGTCCATTGTAACTTATAGACTTCATTTGCATTAGTGGATTCATAAACCGTATAGGTTGTGTCACGTACACATCCTTGTTTTATTCCTCATAGGAATGCAGTTTTAGTATCCATATGCCAAATGTCTTAGTCATTAAGTTGCAATCAACAAGCATCATCCTTCTCAAAATGTTATCCATGTGTCTTAACACTTAAGACTTATCTGCACTTATGGATTTCATCCAATGGGTGCTACCATTAAGGTCATACCTTATGGTTCACATGGTTGTCATTTAGGATATAATGGTCATAAACCATAACTCAAAATTTAGTTCCTCATATTCATCTAGATAGTTGACTCATCACATGAACAACTCATCACATAGATAAATGAGGTGTATCCGTCAAGGATATAAGAACTCACAACTCCTTGTGATTCTTAATGTCCTTTATTAGTGTGGGGTATTCTTTTATTAAGAAGAATTCAGTTATTTGATAATCATTCTCTAACTCCTTAGAGTATGATTCCTTCTTGATTTAGACATCACCATGACTTAATCATGAGTTCACTATGATACATTATCATAATCACTCAAAAGGATCTCAAACATTTGGTCCAAGTATTTCATTCATTGATCTCATCAAGAATTAACACTTTACCAAATTTGCACTTCATCTATGATAATCTTGAACGCTTCAAGATATTCATATTGGTATTTCTCTAAACACCTTTTGAAGTATTAGCATTTGTTCCAATAGGTATGTAAATACATCACATGTATTATACCTAATAAGATAATCATTCTCCCACTACCATTAGTGAATATTGATTAATCATGTCCAAGATATTCATGTCTCTTACTGGTTCTTCAACCAAAAGAGTCTAGATTTATCCATCATATGGAAACTAGAAATGAATTTCTCATGATTGATGCTAATTTGATTGTTTGAGTTATCAATAACTTTAGGTATCATTTTATCTTATGCATACCATGTATCACAAGATAAACAAGGCATTTCCACAAAGATCATATTTTTAAGATTGAAACATCAACTTTATTAATTGCCATCATTGTCAGACAATATGCAAAAATAAAGTGTTTCTATCTATTGGCAATATATGAAATAGCAGTTCTCAACTCTATTTCGTGCCTTTTAGGCTGAAATAAACTGAAAGATACTCCTATCTATGGCAGCAACACTTGCTCCAATGATGGGTACTTCTTTCTTGGTCCTTTCACAAAGGCCATCGCTTCTTTGTAGATATTGCATATCATATATGACATATCCGTATCTTGGTATCATATACCTCAGATAAAGAAGCGGTTCATTTCATGATACCTTAGGTGGAGATCTCCATCCCCTCCTTTCATCTTCTTTTGTTCTTCCAGATATAGAGGGCAATTCTCTCATACACCCTTTCCCCATGTGCCTTGAGGCTGAAGACGGCTTGGATTGCTGGCTAGCATCAGAACACTTCTTTGCCTTGCCCTTGTCCTTGCCCTTAAGAATTACCTTTTCTTTGATCACATCAAAGATTATGGTTTGTCTTTCTTCATCTTTGCCTCTACTATCCTCAACATGTCCAACAACTCTGTCAACGCTTGTCAAAGTTGTTCATGTTGTAGCTTATCATGAATTGTATGATTCTCGCAACATTTGTAGTATCATACCAATAGCCAACTCTTGGCTCAGAGGGAATCCTTCTTAGTCAGGTCTTTCCACATACCCAATCACATTGAGTGTGTGAATACC
This sequence comes from Alisma plantago-aquatica, assembly GCA_963693085.1. Lineage (NCBI taxonomy): Eukaryota > Viridiplantae > Streptophyta > Magnoliopsida > Alismatales > Alismataceae > Alisma > Alisma plantago-aquatica. Next base: position 16,146,133 of record OY856411.1, read on the forward strand.
TTACTGGATCTCCTTCTGTCATGATATACTAGGACAGTGTCTTAGAGACATCATATGTCTCATGTTGTCTCTGCAACTCATAGTTCAGAGAACACAACATCAAGCACTCCTCATCAATGTCTTCCTTGGTATGCTTCCATAAGCATACTTTCAGCCATTGATATGGTGGGATCGAGTTCATCTGGTTCTGGTATAACTAGGACTTAGAGCTTTTTCTCTTTGATTGAGAACACTTCTCATCGTCCTAACCAATCGTGGAATTATTCCCATTTAATTTGTTGGTCTCAAAGACCGATCGCAAATAAAGTGATTTGTTGATTAACCATTTATTTTAACAAAAGGAAATATATGCAATTTTAGTCCAAAACTCTTTTGACTTGTTTGATTGATTTGAAAAGTTGACGATAAAATTAGGCCATTAATTAATTATCGCTCCCACTATTTTACTTCAAATTGATAGCCCTCACCATCAATTCGGAAGATTGTAGCGTACAACCTTCTAGTGGGCAAGATCCTAAAATCCTCTAAGTCATGGACCAGCTAGGGCTGTCACCCACAACTTAGATCTCTCAGGTATTGAATTCTTGCCAATTGCATCATATGCAACTCTTGATAAGATGTCATATGCAACTCCTTGCCATGATCATCTCCATGCCTCAAGGTACTAGATCCCATCTAGATCACATTGTTAAGTCCAACCCAAAGCAAACACGATGAATATGCACCCTGCTAGGGTAGACCCACTCATTCATCCTTCACGCTTCCATGATATAGACGGTGCACCACGCTAGGGCATGCCCACACTTGGTCGATCAAGCTTTTCACGTGTGTCGCATTTGGAAGGCATCTAAAACTTAATATTTAATGAGGGATTTGGTTTTTATATACTTATACATATCCAATCACCACAATACATAGTACGTATCATATACATGCTATATCCCACAGAAAACATGCAAAATGATAAAAGCGATGATTATGGCCATCCTAATGTGATTCCTCGAGCCAAGAGGAATCACAGTCATCTAGGTCTACATCACATGCAACCTATACAAGTTGAACTTTGTGCTTTGCCTTTTTGGGTTTGATCAACTCATCACATGACTGATCGGCTTGCCATCAGGCCGGTCGGCTGGGTGCCACCATCCGATCGGTTGGCTCCTCCAACCGATCGGTTCGTCTGGTCGTCGTGCATCTCATCATGTCCGCCACCCGCTCGTCTCGCTCCTCGAACCGGTCATCAACTGATCGGCTCACTCCATGAACTGATCGTCTGGAACGTCAATCGATCGGTTCACTCCTTGAACGGGTCGTCTCAGCTGTCGTCAGGATGTCTGTCGTTCTTCGACATAACAGGAAATAAAAATCTATCCTATTTTACATTGCATAAGAGAAACCTCGAGTTACATTCGAGGGGAGCAAAGGTAGGAAAGAAATCTCGAATTATTTTGAGTTACATCAGGAATAGGAGATAGGGAAGATCGGTGCGCATACTGAGATGCAAGCAACCACATACAACCATACACAGATAGGGTTTATTGGCCATAACCACGCTATACATCCACCACAAAAATGGTTTAAAGGCGATGCGTATCGAGTGCATTAATAATACATATCATATATGTAATTGGGTTTGTGGATTTATGATTGGACATGCATAAAGCCAATTTTATTCCCATCGTATGCAATAAATAAAGGCGACACTACTACAGAACCTACCTTTAGTGTCGGTTATTTAAGGCCTTTAGTGTCGGTTTCTGAGCGACGCCTATGTGGGCGACACTAAAAGGTCACCCATTACGCGTCGGTTCCAGAACCGACACCCAAACTCTTCACGCGCGACTAAAAACGCGCCATCAGGGGACTATAGGCGTTGGTTATTAGATAAGAAACCGACGCCCAAACCCTTCGCGCCACAGAAAGGGCGCCATCTTAGGCGCTATCAGTGTCAGTTATAAGCCAAAAACCGACGAAATATGTCTTCGCGCCAAAAGAATATGTGTCGGTTACATTTAAATAATCGACACTGTAACGTTATGTGTCGGTTGTTTACAATTATCGACGCCTGTTATTGGCACCAGCTTGGGCACTATCAGTGTCAGTTTTTAGTAAGAAACCGACACCATATATGTTCGCGCCACAGGAAATAGGCGTCCGTTATATCTAAAAAACCGACATTATATCATTGTGTGTTGGTTTTTTACAAATAACCGATGCCTATTGTTTTTTTTTGTCAGTCTGCAGACCTGCTGTGGCTGGTCGCAGGATGAGAAACCTGCAGTTCAGTTAACTGAACTGCAGGTTTTACGACATCCACTGATATCATCCAACAACAGGCCACAAACCTGCAAATTTAACAACAAAAATATTCACACATGCATTTAGCAATACAACATGCAGTTCCATTTTATTTTCATACATTTAGAAGCATTCATGTAGCTAGCAATCTGTAGTTCCATTCATTCACATTCACACATGTAGAAACATTCATATAGTAACCAACACTTTCATTCATTTTCACTCAGACACATGTAGAAACATCTAGACATGTAGAAACATTCACACATATTATAATTCAAAAATTCATTTACAAAATCCCCACTATTTGTATGGTTGTTGCCCATTCTTCTCTTACTTCATTTAATTCTCCCATCGTATAGGGAGCATGTACATCTGGTAAGTCCGTTCCTGTAGTGGGGTCAGCTTTAAACACATGTAAAGAGAATGATGTATATATATAATTAATGAGCTATAAATAAGATTGATATATTTCATATTATCTAATGAGACTATATAATACCTGAGCAATACAATCGATGTCCATACAACATGACAGACTAACACATATATAGTACATAACAACAACAGCGTCGAATTTACATACAACACTAGCTTAGTACATATATAGTGGGACTTATAAGGTGACGATCCCACCTGGTAAAACAGGTTACCAACAACTACATGTTATGACTAGGAGGTCGTGATTCAGCAACAGTATGCATTAGCAGGAGGACAAACAGATCACCATATGTTTGTCCTCATATGGTGATCTGTTTGTCCTCCTGCTAATGCATACGTTGTTGAATCACGACCTCCCAGTCATAACATGTAGTCAGTAACCTGTTTTAGCAGGTGGTATCGTCACCTTAGTCCCACTATATATGTACTAAGTTAGTGTTGTATGTAAATTCGACGCTGCTGTTGTTATGCACTATATATGTGTTAGTCTGTCATGTTGTTATATGAATCTGAACCACTTGTGTGTGTTGCACTTTATGTATTGTATCTGTATCCTGCTTCTCTTCATTGGGGCTTCTTCCTGCATATCCTGCATAGCTATGTCATATCCGTCCTGCATAGCCTTCTTCCTATATTTATTTTTCAAAGAGAATACAAACAAAAATTATTAGTGTAGAGTTAGTGAAATATTGATCAATGTCTAGAATTGGAATAGATCAAGAACCTACTCTCAGCATCGCGTATGTAATCTCGGGTGAGATTGGTCCTATAGTTCTTTAGCACCCTCCCACAATGTTTAGCATTTGTATTAACTAGAAGATAATGAAACATCAAATCAGAAAATGATATTGATATTAAAAAAGTAAACATTTAGCTTCAATAAAAAAATATAAACATGCATGCCTCTAAAATTGTGATCTTTTATCAATTAACAATCCTTCATTGTGATCTCCGCGCACATATAAGTCATCATTAGCTTCAATATTTTCTGGAGTTGGCAACCCAACTGAGAATGGACTGGAGTCATCATATTTATCATGGTACTCTTCTTCATCTATAGGATCTTCAATGAACTGTCTTTTACCATGAAGAACAACCGACCATTTATCATTTGTAGGATCATCGATATAAAATACTTGTTTCGCCTGTGATGCCAATATGAATGGTTCAGCCTTCTCGCCAATCTTTTCAAAGTTCACTAAAGTGAAACCCAATTCATCCACTATAACTCCTTTGGTGTTATCAACCCAATTACATTTGAAGAGCGGAATTCTGAAATCTATGTAGTCAAATTCCCATATCTCTTCAATGACATCGTAATATGACATTTTAGCTTCACGTGGACTCTTATCCTTTGCACTTGCAAAAAACATAGTCGATGCTTGAAGGGTGACCCCACTATTTTGGACGACACTCTTATCATCTTGGCACTTTGTGTAATATGTGAATCCATTAATGTCATACCCTTCATAAGACATAACAGTCAACTTTGGTTTAAAGGTGAGGCATTTGATAGTTTCAGTAATATCATCTGGTGTTTGAGATAGTTGATGTAAGACTTTATCTTCAGACCACTTAATAAAAGTCTTGTTATGCTCTCTAGCAAGCCACATTGTATTGGCTCGAGGATATTGTCTTTTGATGAAATTGGTATGTTCCTCGATATAAACGTTCACTTCATCCATGTTGTGTAAAATATACAAATGACCTTGTTCCAACTGCTCACGACTGATTACTTTCACACGTGATCCCAAAATTCCTTTGCCAAATAGCTCATCAATATTCTTGTCATTATCAGGAGTGTCATTACCACTGAGAAAGTCATTGCAGAAATCCATAACCTCTCTCGCCACATAACCTTCAATAATACTCCCTTCAGGCCGATAACAGTTTCGAACATCACCTTTAAAAACGCTCATGTATCGTTCAAAGGGATACATCCAATGCAAGAAAATTGGGCCCAAGATTTTCACTTCCCTAGTCAAGTGGACAACAAGATGTACCATGATATCAAAGAACGAAGGAGGGAAATACATCTCAAGCTGACATAGGGTAACAACCACTTCTCTTTGAAAATTATCGGATTGGCAAACAAGCGTTGAAACTGTGATATTATAGGTAGATACCACATCACCTTGGCAGGAGAACCAGTTTTGGACTCCCCTGAAGTCGTCAATTTATACCGTGACGCACCACATTTTAGACAATCTTTCAAATCTGCATAGTCCTTTTGAAATAATACACAATCATTAGGGCATGTGTGTATCTTCTTGGCATCCATTCCCATTGGGCACAACAATTTCTTTACCTGGTATGTTGAGATTGGCAGCTCGTTTCCTTCAGGAAGCATTTCTTTCAACAAAGACAGCAATGACATGAAGCTTTTGTCGCTCCATCTATTGTTAGCTTTCAACTTATACAATCTCAACACAGCGTTAAGCTTCGTAAACTTAGTACAACATGTGTATAACGGCATCTCAGCATCATGCACAATGTTTCTAAAAATGGGAGGTGGATCAGTGTGCTCTACCCCACAACTATCCAGCATCACATCAACGATGTCTACTGGAACTGGTTCATTCACATCTACGTCATCGTAGGCAATTTCTTCTTCCACACAAGCACTGCTATCGACATCCACTGGTTTCGAGTTTGAAATCTCTCCATGCCAGTGCCATTATGTATAGCCTTGTATAATCCCGTTGCACATGACATGAGTTTTGATTTCGTCACCAGTGTTGACTTTCAAGTTGTTACCGCAATGTCTACATGGACAGTAGAACCTATCTCCAGGTTGTTTCCTATGTTTCTCGGCAAATTTAATGAACTGGTGAAGACCAGAAATAAACTCTGGGGTGCAGCGATTGCGAATGGACATCCATGATCTATCCATTCTATGATCAAAGAGAAAACAAGTATATATTAGGACAAGATTAGGGTCTAGGGTTAACAAATACATGTGATGTCATTATTATATATAATAAATGTGTACCACCTATCCATTCTTGAACACCTAATCTCACTAGTAAGTGTATAATGTGTATTGGGTTTTCAAGAAAATTTCGGCAGCATTTCCCCGCTGTTCTCCAAGTACATATGTACTTAGAGAACAAACGGGGAAATGCTGCCAAAATTTTCTTGAAAACCCAATACACATTATACACTTACATCCTAAGCGAGATTAGGTGTTCAAGAACAGTCCCAAACCGGGGACTATCCAAGATTTACTCCTAATGAGTAAATCTTGGACGGGTTTCTAGGCCAACAAATAATGTATTGTCATTCTTATACCTAAAATCCTAGTTCTTCAAGTTAGGGTGATTATTGATGTCTTTAAAAGCATGATTGGCAATTTAGGGAAAAGTTCATCATTTACATTCCAAGCATGTCACATGTGTGCATTACAGTTCATCATTAAGCAAGATATAAGCAAGTATGTCATATTAAAATAGACTAAACAATATGAGAAAATAGTAGTGTAATCATGCAAATGGGAACATTCATGGGAACACACACTTCAGTTATAAGCATTCATGTAGCAACTTTCAGTTCCATTCATTAATCTCTTTTTACATCCACACACAGGGGTGTACCCCTAAACAATAACTAAACAAAGGGGTTGGTGTACCCCTAAACACGCGCATAATTAAAAAAACTATTAATACAGACAAGTCAAGATAGATAGACAACTAAATACTACACCAACATGGTCCCGCATCAATAACTTCTTTTTGATGATGAAGCTGTGTCACGAAGCTCCTCACTGTATTTAGACAAATCTGAACTGACAGGGGCCTCAGATTCAGATTCTTCATAGATGATATCTGACGCCGTGCGCTCATACCGCAGTAGATGATCGGGGGTCTCGCAGTTGTTGTCGGTTATCCAAACTTTGATGGAATTATGGCCAACTGGACGGAGAAAAAGCTTGTTGCAACGGACCACATGCATCTCTCCAATCCAATTATGCCAACCGGATTTTGATACAAGATTTCCCGCCAAATCATACTCAACCTCGATAACATGTGAATAATTGCCAAAAGTTATGGTCACTTTACCAGGCATGTAGTGTCTTCCTTTTAGAAAACGCCAATGTTTGGGTATGACCAATTGGTTTAAGGAACGATCATCTAGGATGATGTCCAATTGTTCTTCAATAGGGAACGTTAACATTGACATAGAGGCCCAGTTCATAGTGACTGTTATGGGTGGACAGAGACTGCACAATATTAGTATTAACAAAGTGTAAATACATATAACGATGTTATATATATTCAGAAAAAGTTGTATACCATCAGTTAACCTTTTATTGCTTGTCATGACCAACTTTATTGTGGTAGACATGATAGCTTGAAAAGAAGTCTACAAATGTACTTAGAGAACAAACGAGGAAATGCTCCTAATGAGTAAATCTTGGACGGGTTTCTAGGTGCTTACTAAAATAGAACCATTATATGGAACTAATCCTACATTATACACATACTTTTCCTGAGTAAGATAATGTGCACTTCATGGAATTATTAAGATCTGAATATATATGAGTTGTTTCTACCTACTTTGATGGGATTTTATAACATTCGAGTCTTCCATTTATAACATTAAGATCTGAATATATATAAGAATCCCATTTGATACACACGATTGAGAATCTTTCACGATACTAGGAAAATACACTAACTAGATATTCATTTAGGTGTTAGACATCAATATGTGTATGAGCCCTAATTAAAACTGATTCTCATAGGAAGTAAATAAATTAAAAAAAAAATGCCCAGCAGCAGGGCGGCACCTTGAGGGAAGACGAGCAGAGGAAGAAGAAGAAGGCAGGGCGGGCACCTTGAGGGAAGAGGAGCAGTGGCCGAAGCAAGTCCTAGAAGCTTCCGGCGGCGAAGAGAGGAGCGGTGGAGAGGGAGGCGAGGCTAGGAGACCTAGCTGCTACCGGCGACGGCGGAGAGGGAGGCCGGCGGGCGGGCAGGAACCGACTGCTTCTCGCTCGACGACGACGAGCGGCGAGCACGGAGGAAGGAGCGGCGGCGACGGAGCACGACGGCAGGGAGCGGCGGCGGCGGTGGCAGGGAGCAAGAAATCACTGGATCTAGGGAAATCGGGAACGAAATAGGGAAATGGGAAGAATTGTTCGGGCAGGGTGAGCTATTAAGTTGAAAATACGTGTCGGTTATTTAAAAAACCGACAACTAAACCAACAGTGTCGGTTCGTTTGCAACAACCGACACCTATACTGTATTATAGTCATCGGTTTTTGATTAAACGACAACCGACAAATATTCCTATCTCATGAATACCATTTAGTCGTCGGTTATTTAGTTACGAACTGACGCAATATGTAAAATATTGGAGCCAATTTTTTCGCTGGAATTTAGGGTTTGGCGGTTGAGTTTAGGTGTCGGTTGTTTATTAATTAACCGACACTTAATAAAAGTGGTATCCATGTCTGGTCGACCTTCATGGGTTGGATGTCGGTTTCTATTAAAAACCGACACAGTAGGGTTTATGTGTCGGTTTTTGTATACAACCGACACCTTGAAAATCGACTTTATAAACCATTTCTGTAGTAGTGCGACAAACCAAAATCGATCATATCGATAATCCCTAAAGTATAGAGCAGTTGACGTGGCTCTGATACCACTGTTGGGTTTTAGGGGAGGCAGAGAAGGCAGCGGAAACAAAAATTTTCCTCCCCAAACCCAGAACAAGGAAACACGTCAACGTCTATACAATAGGAAAGGGATGGTTTGTGGAATCATACCTTGTCCCGAGGCTTGCTCGGCGACAATACCTCGTGCCTTGCGTGGTCTTCACCTCCGGTCTTGGACGGTGTCTGTGCAACTCCTGGTCGCACCGGAACCGACGACTCCTGGTCTCACTGGGACTGTCGGGATTGACAGTTGTCCTCCGAGCGGCAGAAACCTCTCACCTATGAAGTAGTCCACACGGACCACCTGGAACTCTAATATCCTTATCCCACAAGGAATTGGAAGGAGTCACACCCTCCTGTCAGCGTACTAGTCGCCAACACACTCTCCTGCCACCAGTCGCAACTATAGTTGTCCTTCCCTTGTTGTGCCTCCCTTTTCGGGTAGCACTTGATCGGGCTCTCTCGGTTACCAAAACCAGAGAGAACGACAACTTTGCAGAGCAACTGGTTTGCATTGAGTTGTACTTTGAGAAGCCCCAATACCCCTATATATATAGAAGGGTCATGGGACATGGTTCTCCATCCCGGGCAATACGAGACTAAAAGCAGGAGTAGAAGGGTTCGGGATTTTCCACAAAAACAATCAACTCGCAACTTGAGCCGATCGTTTCACAACTAAAACGGTTGGTTGGGGACCTGAACCAGTCGGTTGACACCTCAACCGATCGGTTGGGACCCATGAGCCAGTCGGTTCACTTCTGAATCGGTCGGTTCGTGGTCCTGACCAGTTCCCGATTGACTTTCCTTCTTTTGTTTCTAATAGGTATCAAATATCAATCCTATTTCCCAATCAAATTGGGCAAGTGAAACGAAAGGAAAATTCTCACCAATCCTACTTTCCCAACTTGCTCGGTTGCACCAGTTGAATCGATCATTTCAACACTTGAAGCAATTGTTTCACCCTGAACATGAGCCGATTGACTCAACACTTGAGCCGACCGGTTCACCAAGCTCAGCTGATCGGTTCATCTCATGAGCCGATCGGTTGGGAGTGCAGATTGTGCAGAATCAGTCAATTGCAGTTTCAATCAATCCGATACTCTAATCAATTAGTCCAACACCTTGAACATTATGATATTGAGCTATTAATTGATTGAGAGTTTAATTGAACTACTAAACTCCTTTAGTAATCAATATAAATATTGTTTGTGGACAAAACTCCTCTTCCAGGTTAAATCCTATGTGTGTGACCCTGCAGGTTCATTTCACGTTGGCAGTGAAATTTCATAACACTTATGACTTCACAAGCAAAGAGCAGTGCCTAGTCACACATCAGTGCTACCCAAGTGAAATAGAAAGTTGGAGAACAACTTTCAATCCTAAAATCCGTGAATGGTGTTACAACGAATGTATAATTCCTTTGTCACTGATATCCCGAATGAACTCGAGGCATGGAACAATCATCCTATCAACGTTCATTCACTTTCTTGATCTCAGAGTAGATTGAATGAGATATGTATGACATCAATATCACATACTGATTCACACATGCGTGCGTACGCCTATCTCAATACTACTCATTAAGTGGCCTTGGATATCAAACTCCCTCAGGAGGGACAAATCCCATATCTATCACTCACCCCTCAAAAGCCCCATGTGTCAAAGCCACCCAATCATCACCTTTATAACAACCCATGTTTCAGGACTGCATTTGATAATGTCAAAGTGTGCCCAACGACATGTGTTGAGTGTAGTGATTTTAGGTCAAAGAATCACACTCACCACCATCACTTTGAGTACTGACTGTGACTACCATGTCATGGTTCCATGTGTCAAACTCACGGTGGATCTGTCCGGTACACTTGTTCTCTAACAAGTACCTATGTGTTTGGTTTGATATATCTATATCATGACTAATGAGATTCTGTCATCAACCAACACCACAATCTAGTCTTGTGTGTCATTGCTATCTATCTACCTTCCACAATGACATCCGACTAGGGACATAACAAGAATGTACAAACTCTTAGCATCCGTATGATCTCATCGTTCAGGTCCTTAACCTGAAAGCATACGTCATTGAGTATTGTCATTCTCTAGACATTCAATCTGTTCTATCACTATCTCACATGACTGAACCACAAAGAATTGGAAGCTTGCCTTTGATGTTTATCAAATCAATCTTAATGTATCCCACCAATCTTCCCATGATTGGCTCTCAGGGCATACATACCAACACAAGGTTGACAGAAGGTGAGGAAAGGGAAAAGGAAAGGAGGGAGAGGGGGTTTGATAGGCTGCATGCACTCCTAGTCCTAGTTGACCAACCCAAAGGGGTAAAAAACAAGAGTTTGATCAGTGCAAAACAAGGTTTCAAATTAGGATAAATAAGTGTGCACAACTCTCCCATACTAGCTCCAATTAGAGGGGGAAATGGGTTGGAAACGTGGGAATGTCGTGTAAAATATGGACACCATAATAGGTTAGAGTTATGTACATAGATACAATCATACTTAGAAAGGAAGATGGTGTGGTGTGGTAAAGGTGAAAACTAAGTTATTAGTTAAATTGAGTGGCACCACATCACATATGAACGTAAGATAAAATTAATTATGAATCAAAAACATTCACTCATGAAGATGAGGACTATAATGAGAAACTAGTGAAAGGATGAAGAAGATGGTACATAGTTGAGAAATGAGAGAAATCTAGGTTATCACATCCTCCCCTCCTTTAAAGAAATTGTCCCCAAAATTAAATCAATTCATAGATCAAGATTGAGATCTCATACTCCATATCATAATCATCTTGGCATTCCAAATAGGTAGAATTGTCACCATATCAAAATTGAGCATTAAAGTTAACACATAGTCACATGGATCATCAACTAGAAAAGATCATCGCATAGAACACCATACTTGGAGAAATCATTATATAGATCACAAACTTAAAGAAATCAATTTTTTGGGTCAAAATAATAGAACTCTTGAATTAGGAGTACAACATGACTTTCAATCCCAACATTTTAGTGTCATAGCTCCTACATTGGCCTAGTTGGGGTTATACATCCATGATCAGCATTTATATTTCAATAATTTGAGACAAACGTCATATTTCTATTGTGATTTCATGTTTGAAGTCAATGGATGGTCCCACCCTAGTCCGCACTAGAGTTAAACCCTAAGTCATAAATTGAGAGAATCAACACAATCATTAGTATAAATGTTCCGAATTTGGGAAAAGGATGCCACTAGTCATATATTGAGGGTGATCTCACGATACAAATATCACGATCACAAGAGTATTACCATTATCAAGATTAATAGTCATGAGGTGATATTTCATAAATCAAATGTTGAGAGTCAAATTTTATGACATCAAGAGCCACATGTCTAAAATTTTTGGAGCTAGGGTATTATTCATCGACATACATTAATTGAGCAAGAATATAACAACATTTCATGATATCAAACATCAATTATATTATCTTGGTATCAAGGTTGATGAATGATCTAGACCTAGGTCTTTCTAGGAACTTAACCACAAGCTATTAGTCAACATCATCATATTTCAAGATCATTATCAAGTTGAGATTCAAGGTCAAGTTTCAAAGTCATAGATCTGACCTATTGGAGACATGGATCAAGAAATCAAAATTGGGTGAAAGGGGTTACCATTCCAAACTCTAACTAATCAATCAAGAATAAAATATAGAGACAATCATAATAGGGATGTAACATAGGTTATGGGAGTCACAAGTCAACTACCACCCTAATATAGCACATTTATTTACATTAGTCATGAACCATCAAGAATATCCAAATAGGGAGGGTATCAAAATCCTAATCGTATTTCATAAGGTCATGAGATCAAAGATCAATATCATCACAGGGCAATCATGCTTCAAGATTTTTCAAGGTCAAGGTCATAATTGTATTCCTTTCCTTTCAAGATCAAGGTAAGGGTGTATATTAGAAATTGAGAAGTCAAATAAAAAACTCGAGAGTTTGAGAATAATAGGTCAAGATTGAGGTCCCAACTCCCCCATATTATTCCAATTTGAGATTCAAAAGGGGCACATAAATAAATAGGAAAAGACATCTTGTATCAATGCCTTTGATCATGATTTAGGAATCCAAATACATAGTCATATCAAGCTATATACATGATACATATCAATAGGTGAATATTTTGTTAGTTATGTTTGAGGTTTTATCAAAATAGGGACAACATAGGTTTAACCAATATGGAACTCATCAACCATGAGGTATAAAACATGAGTTTCACCTTATTTCTCCACATCAAGGATTTTCCTCAAACATATATACAACTCACACATGTTAGATTGGTAATATTGAGGTTGCACAAACTTTACACATTAGTACATCACTTTCAAGAGTAATTTCATTAAGAAAAATTGGGGTTTTAATCTAAGATCAGAGCATGGCATTATCATCTTAATCAACTTCCATGCTTTCAAAAGAATTTTGGCTTTCCCATGCATAAGCTACCATGAATCAAGGAATTGTGTGACTAATGGTCATGAGAGAAGAATCACATGAAGAGATGAGAAAACTAACTAGACATCATCCACATGGGTGGCTTAGGTAGTCCTAAAATAAGAGGTGAGATGGTAGAAGAATCTATACGCTTTTAGGGAAAGAAATCGAATCCAGTATTTGATCTACTTTGGGTAGGTAGGTGTGTAGAGGAACCTTAGACACCACACTAGTCGGATAAGCAATGATTACTAGACATAACCTCCATGCTTAGCACCATACCCATTGCCTTAGTTTCCCCATTATGGATTTTGGTTCTCCCTTGGTTCAAATGTTGTGTTATGCCTTAAACATATATAGAGGCCTATGTGTATGGCTATGATACTACATTTCACAAAACCATTTATTACCATGAGTCCACACTCTTAATGTCTACATAGACAAAGGGGTTTAGACTTGGGCATATGTTCCTATAATGGCACATAGTTTCACACAATTAGTATATACGAAGGCAATAACAAAACTTAAGAGATAGAAAGATACTTTTAGGAGAAAAGATACATGTACCCAATTCGATATCAACATAACCCATTGGTGTTTTGTTTCAGAGCTTCGAGTCTTGATTGCAACGGATCTTCATTCAGAAATGAAAATTTACATTAACAAGATATATTTATGCTAAAGCATTAAGTATACTATGAAATGGTAAGTAGCAAAGTATAAGGGTATATGAAATTTTTGTGGTTAGAAACATTATAATAAGAGAGAAGCATACACAAGGAGAGAAAACTTAAATGACATTCTTTTATACAAATCATCCATTATATTAACATAGTCCTTTTGACCATTTCCAAAGGAAGTGTCCATAAGGGGCATTTGAGATAAGCCTAAACGTACCATGTTTCATCGTGAGGGATATCACCATGTTTCTATGTGAAGGACCTCAAGACCAAAGTCATGAAGCAATCCCTATTTTGATTTTTCCTTGTGCCCTTACTCTGAGAGTTCAAATAGGTACACAAGGTTATATAATGGATTTTTGTACATAATGTTCAAGGTTTGCGAACGTAATATAATCAAACATGAAAATAATAGCATATGAAAAATAGATCAAGCAAGTAGCTAAGTAGCCCAACCGTCATATGAGCTTACATACAAACAAGCCCATATCATAGTAAGGTCAGGATGTTGAGTGTACCTTGTGTGTGGTGAGTAAGATGTGATTCTTGAGCAAGATTCCTAGAGAAGGTTCAACCCACATGGACCTAAAATGTAAAAAGACATATTATGGGGTCTTAGATCAGTATGGTCTTGATATGATAAACTTGAATCATGTCATGTGGATGTTCTCCTAAACCTAGGTATTAAATAGTACAAGTATCAACTTTAAACATTAGGCCCATGTGAGACATCCACATTTAGAGTGATACTAGATAAAGATAATCTATGATTTGGAAATAGGGGAAGTATGGGATTCATATTATCATTAAGGTTTAATCATTAAAGATCCTAGCTAGTCATACTATATCAATTTCATGCAAAATGGTTACATTTTCAAGTCATTGAAGCATTTAGAACATTGAATAGATCAAGTTAAAATTTAGAGATATCGTATGAAAAAAATCTTTGATTGAGGTCTTGAGATAACATTGGTATCATTAGAGCATCATTTTTACAAATTAGAATCTAACAATCGCCATATGAATTTAGAAAGTGCATATGAGTGGGTTACATGGAATTTCGTGTCACAAGCCATTATAGAGTCTAATTCAAAGGTGAATATACAGGTTTGAACAATTAAGGATTAACTTTTGCAGAAGGATATAAGGATAAAATTATATAAGTAAGTATTATCACATTTTAGGGCATAATAGTGTATTAAGGTAGGTATTATATCATATATGAGTTTTTTTAAGGGAAAAGGGCCATAAAATCTTAATTCCACATTTAACAAAACATCACAATGCTTACTAATTTTGAGGTTAAATGGGTCCATGAACACATAGTAAGTTAAAATCCTAAACTTGATCAAACCATATAATGTATGCACATAAAAGAATAGGTCAAGGGTAGCCATAGAAGGTTAAGATGATCATTGGAGGCCAAAATAGTGGCACCCGACTGATAAAGTTTATGTTTTATGGCTGAGAGGTCACAAGGCCAAGCCTCCTGGTGATAGGATGAAATTGTCATATTAAAAAAATGATCATTGGGGTATATTTATATGGTCTAAGACCTAAATCATAGCAAAAGTGAACTAAACCTACTGATTTAAGGGATTAGAATATTTAGGGATCATAAGGATACAAGGTAGAGCATGCTTGAGTGTCATTAACATCCACATAATCATAAGGAAGCATAAGGAATCATTTTCAATAATCCAAGGGGGGATACAAACAAAATTATCTATAGATGACAATGTCATTGCAAAGATGACAATTTTCTTATGAAAACCACATATTAAATCATGGCATTTAGACAAGAGTCATATTCAAATAGATGGGGATGTCCAAAATGAGGTTTGTCATAGGATCACTGTAGGATGGTTGAAATGAAGGAGTGCAATTGGAGTACTATGTGATCGGAAGATCCCTATCATTTTCAAAAGTAAGTTTTATATAACAGTTATACGACCAACCATGCTCTATGGGAGTGAATGTCGGGCAGTGAAGAAAGAAGGTCTCAACAGGATGAACATGGATTAAATGTGTATGCTGAGATGGATGTGTGGGAAGACAAGAAAATATCACTTGAGAAATGACTATATCAGGATTAAAGTGGGGGTGACGAGCATTGAGGACAAGTTACGCTAGGGCTGACTCAGATGGTACAAACATATGCATCATAGACCAACTAATGTGCCTATACAAAGCAATTCTATTGAGTAAATCACAATAAATAGAAAAGGAGGAAGGGTTAAATTAACATGGGACGAGCTTATAATGAGAGATTTTGAATCTCTACATCTCAACCAGATTATGGCCCATGATAGAGCTGAATGGAAACAAAGGATCCATCTAGCCGACCCCAACATGGTTGGGAATGAGGCTTAGATGATGATGATGATGATTTGGATAAGAGTCATAAAAATATAAGAGTTTTAAGATTAGCCCTTGATTAGGATTTTTGGAAGGATTGTACCTCTATTGGGTAAAGAACAGGTAGCGGAAGGCAGTCTTCTAACTTCTTAGGCCCATACAGGAGAGGGAAGCATAGGTTGGGCTTGCAGTTGTATGCTGGTCTGTAGTGATCAATGACGCTTCCGGACAATGGCAAGCACTAATGTGTGATTGTGGGAGAATGAGGGTTGTTGACAACAACCCACATGAATCAAGGTGGATACAAGTGGGCTAAATGTGGTGCTGCCACACGAGTAGGAAATTGTGGGCCAAAAGACAACATGGCACACTAGGATTGGCTATGTGGCAGCTGCGGGGTAGAGAGATAGAGAGAGAGCAAAACTAGAGGGTGTGTGAGAGAGAAAATATGTGAGAGAGTGGGGGAGAATTTGGGTCAACCCCTCTAGATCCTCTGCCTTGTGCGTCATCTTCAAGCTTGCCTCTAAGGTTTCCAACTGTAGGCAGGTTATAATAGATAGATTAGGGGATTTTGGATGGGGTTTTAGGGTTGGGTGTGAAATGAAAAAGGAAGAGAGGAGAGTGGGTTTTATAGATGCAAGGGGTGAGCATGGTGGTGGATAGGGCTTAAAGATGGTTGGTGGCCAATGGAGATAGAAAAAGGAGGATGGTAGAGCCTTCCTATTGTGATGTGAGGCTCACTCTTGCATCATTGGGATTGGAAGTGGGTTGTGCAACCAATGGAGGTGCAAGCAGCAGTCGTGGGTGAGCGCTAGTCACAGGAAAAGCAGCCTTGTTGCTGCTCTATGACAGTGGTAGATGGGTGAAAAGATATGACATCACACCATTGGATTCACTCACAGTATGTGGCACATGATGATCCAAGGTCCCAAGTGGCCCAAGGATGAGGGAAAGTGAGGAAAAGGAAAAGGGAAGGAAGGAAAGGGGGCCCGACTGGCTGCACACTCTCCTAGGCTTGGCTGGGCCGACCCAAAAGGGTTGAAAAACAAGAGTTAAATAAGTACAAAACATGGTTTCAAATTAAGATAAATAACTGGGCATAGATTTCCCATCCTAGCTCAAATTAGAACACGAAAACATGTGCTAGAAATGTGGGAATGGCCTCTACACATGGACATAAAAGGGTAGAGTTTTGTGCATAGACACGACCATATTTAGAAGAATATGGTGTGTTGTGGTCTAGGTTAAAACCATGTTATTAGTTAAATTGAGAGCCACCACTGAGCATATGAACATAAGATAAACTAATCATGCATTAAAATATAGTCATCTCATAAATTGAGGGTTAGAGAGAGAAACTAGTAGACGATGGGATAAGAACCTATTGCCTTGTTTTCTAACCAGAAACAAACATCATATAAAAGCGATAATTGAGATTTTAATCCAGTGACATCCCACATCATCTAGTGTCGCTTATTTTTAACAACTCATGTATATTTTTGTAATGTTAATTTATATATAAAAATCAACACTATGATAAGTATTGTTAGAGGTGAAAAATGTACTAGTGTCTGCTTTAATGAATACATCCATATTTTCATTTCCAGAAAGGTATTCCCGAACTCATTGAAGAAATGGAAATGTAGGATCATAGGAAGATTTATTTAGCTATATTGTATCTATTGGAAGTAAAATTCTCACTTCAATAATATTGGTGACTAATTTAATATTGTTATAGAAATAATAGAAAGTGTGACCATTAAAAAATAGTGATCATTGTCATGTTGCATGTTATATAAATCTCAAGATATAAGTTTCATGTATCTAACAGTTTTTGCCACCCTTGTATATTAATTTGTAAAATTTCTATATGCTGTGATATTCCAACTTAATTTATAATAGTTAGCCAAATTCGACTATAAACTTTACTTTTTCACATAAATTTAACTATCAATGTTACACACCACTCCTAATAACCAATGAAACCATGATTATTAAGGTTGGTCCCAAGGTTGGTGAAGAAATGAACCCAACTACCATCCATGAGAAATCATTCAGATCAAATAGCAACAAAAAATTGATTAATTGGGTAATGAAAAATGTATATTTCACATATATCCACATATTCAATGAAGGATATTCCTTAGATGTCATTTATATTTACATTACAACCATATAATATAATTTTCAAAATCATATACAAGTTTATGTAAAGATACATATAAATTCTCCAACAAAACACCTTCAATTATCCCAAAGACCCAAGTACATGAAACTTTTAAACATTTTTGACCAAAAATAGAGTTGTAAGGCATCAAGCCTCAATTACATTAATTTCACTTGGTTTGTCTTACTTGCATGGTTTATTGGATGTGATGATATGATACTTTGTGAATTCTTATAATATTTATAGTTGATTAATAGATAAATGTTTAGTTTCCTCATAAAATGTCCCTCATAAATCAGCTATAAGAAAATGAATGTGTGTACGAATAGGATGACCATACCCTGAGTTGGGTTGGTGTTTGGGTTATAAAGGTGTGAAACCCAAAACTTATGAATTTAATAAGTATGTTAGGTTTATATTATGATCTTATAAGATAAAATGCATGTTAGTCGTGTTATAGATGTAATAGATGATACCTTAGGGTTTCAAGATTTGATGTACGTATATATAAACAAGATAAATAGCATTAAAGATGGAGTTTATTGAGTTGGAGCTTCCCAAGTTGACACTAGATCTTGAACCCTTATCATTTTTCCGCGAGGACCTAAACTAAGTGGATAGATCGATAGTCGATTTCCTTGAAATGATGTTGATGAATTTGATCGACTTCCAAGAGAAACCAAGCTAAATTTCACTAAGGCTCATGGATACTTTTGATGCTTTGGATGCTCAATGAGCACTCATTGGTCTAGGAAATTGAGTCAAGTTTCCTTGAGATCATTAAATTTATTAGTTGTTTCTTGACACATCAAAACCATGCATGCAAACACAAGTATATGTTCATATAATACATAGTCCCGAGTTATCAATTCAATAAAGAGTTGGACCACTATACACTAATGACTATCATCAATCTATTAAGGTAACGAAAAAGGTTGATTAGAATTACCAATGAATATAACATATATATGTATATTAGCTGATATTAGGTAGGTTTTAGGGATAGAGATGTCTAAAGTGTTAGATTCACCACGACAATCCATTATTGTTATCACGAAACTGACTATTATCAATATTGCTTATTTTAATAAACATTAAAAAAGTTATTATGTCCCAAGATCATAAATGTATCTAGTAGTTGTGAACACTACTTCAATCCCATCCAAATACAACTAGATCTATTGTATCCGTGGTCTACAATAATAAAAGCCTTTCATACATAAGGCTAATAATGTTCCCTTATAATGTTTGTTCTTGGAGGAAAAAATTCAATACATTGAGCATCTTCTGATTACCAATCCTACCAAACACATCAAATAGGGTAAGTAATTATATTTAATGACAATTATCCCTTCAACCATGAAACTAAAAGCAACAAACAACAGATAGATCAAAATTAGTTCATTGAGTAAATTCTTGTTGAGCGACTCTGGGATCTTAGAGAGGTTAGATTATTTCCTCATGAAAATATGTTACTCCATGAAATCAATACAAAAGAAAAAAAATCCATGGTGACATAATGAAAAGTAAGATACATCCTAGTGTAGAACACGAGGCAACATGTACTTGGTGATTCCAGGTGACTTCATTCGGTCGATTCTCACTAAGGATGCAACATGGGCGATGAAGAATCTTTCTCTCCTCTCCTTATTATCTTTTTGACCATAAAATCACATATAAAACCACATATCTCACTGACGCCCCATAATTAGGTCTTGAGTGGTGTGGTTTTTAACTTTATACTCCATTCATTTGATCAAAATAATTCATTTTGGGCCAAATTTTATGTGTAAAGTTGAGGTAACAGTCGAAATTATCAACTTGGGTTGTTGAAATATCTGAACTTTTGGTGATAGGTTAATGCATTGACCATGGTGGATACTAGGGTAATGTTTGGAGGGTCTTCTAGTCAACACCATTGACTACCATGTCAATGCATTGATGCTTAGTACTAAACATTACATTAACTATAAAATATATGCGTCTATGAGTAAGCTGAGTGTATATAATTTTATTATTATATATTAATTCAAGATATGATAAAATTGACTAACAAATAAGTGAATCTCGACAAAAGTGATCATATAAGTCAACTTGTCTATGCACTAAACTAAATACAAAAAAATGATATCATTATGTGTGAATCATTTATGTAGTTTAGTTAGTTGGTTATTTTTCTATTTTATTGGGATATGTAACCTCCTCTTAGTCAAAAGTCACAAGAAAAACTCATTTCTCGTTATGATCAATCTGCTAGAGCTTGGAGTGGAGATTGGTAAGGACATCTTGGGTTATCTAATCTCCTTTTTTTCTCCTAGCTCTGTTCTAGATTTAACCTCTTTATTTTAGAAAAGATTTTTATTGGTGGATCTTTCCACTTGCAAAGGAATATGTTTTGAGGTTGGTTATTCCTTTCTTCTTCATTTATCTTGTTCATCTTTCCTTCATTAGTATCTTCAATGAACTATTCTTGGTTGTTTCTCAAGGAATTTGAGCCTTCTTTCTCTTTTTTCCTCTTTTCTTGGTATTTTCTCTAGGGATAAGCTATGATATGATGATCTTGAGCATGATGGTGGCCATAAGGATGTTGGTTGGACTTGAGGAGGACATCTTTGTCACAGTCTTTTTGCTATAACATGCATAAAGGAGCTCATTTTGTAAGATCTCAGTGAGTGGAATACTCCCTCCTTAGTTTTAAGACATGTAGAAGCATAAACCCATTGAAATCAAGATAAAATTTTGATTCTTTATAAGTTCCCTAGGTTTTGGGGATAAAACTTATACACTCCTTAGAAAATGCAAAAATTTGTTGTCACTTATGTATTTTACCTATTTCCATGTACATTTTATGATGATACTAAAGACCTTAAAATAAAATGCTTGATGAAATTTTCTTTTATGAAATATTGTTTGTGGCTAGATCAATCATTTTCCTGAAGTTAACCTGTGAGATTGGTTGACCTCTGGGTGAAATCAAGCTGATTTCACCAAGGACCACATGCTATTCTCATTGATGTATTTCTTACTTAAAATAGTTTATTAAAGGATGAATGGTATTTATCCTTTCTCTTATTAATATTTTCATGTTAGACTCATTCTTGAGAAGGTCAAAATGGACTTGGATGTTTTTAAACATGTTCCTTTGTCATTGTATGAAAATGTTATAGAAGTGGATAATAATTTTAAATGTTAATTCATTGAAAGACTAGGTTTACATATATTGCAGAAAAATTATATGACCCAACTACAAGACATTATGAGAACGGTTTATTATGAAGTCATTAAGTAAATACAAGTGGTTACTTAAAGGATGACATTTTATACAAAACTATTCACGTTTATGGAGTCATTCCTTCTAAAAAAGAACTATATACTTCTATTTTTGTTCTCATTACTTCATATGATCTTAATTGGGGTGGGTTAGATATGATGGAAAGTTATGTTGATATGTGGTACACTTTGGTTGAGGGACATATAATGAATAGGTTGATTCCTTGAGTTAGATGCCTTACATTTGATGCTATGGCACTTCCACCGTGTGTTTATGGCAAGGTGTGATGGCTAGATTTAATTGCATATGTGGGATATAAATAAAATATGTGAAGTTTGAATAATTCATGAATAGTTGGGGCATGTCTATGATACAAATGTCCATGCATTTTTTGTCACATGTACTATAAAAAATGATGTCGCAAATTATGTGAACACTAATAAGGCCTTAGAAAGGAAATGTGAGCAAAAACATTTCTTTACAGATTGTTGGATCTTAAAAATTATACAATGTAATAATTCCCTTTGATAACCTCTTACACTTGTAATAGCTATGGTTATCAATGTCACATGTTATGCCTTGATTTTACTAAATATTTTTATGAAGATTTCTAAAATGAAGAGGTATTCCTATCATATATGTCCTTAAATTGGATTTAATATAAACATACAATGAATATTTCTAAAATGAGGAAGTGTCCCTATCATATATGCCCCTAGATTGAATTTAATATAGACAATGTATTCATATATATGATATGAATTTCTTATTTAAGGTTATTATTGAGTATTTATGGAATAAATGGCATATATACTAGATGTCAAGCCCCTAAGGGTATCTCTAAGTAAGATTGGCAAAGGTTATCTCAATGTGAGAATGGTGATGATTGAAGACATGTGTCCTGTTAATGATGAATGGAATGAATACTAAGAAATACATGAGATTTCATTGTCTATCATTTGTAATTCTTTATATTACATGTTCATTTTGTTTATTACTCCTTACACTACCTTGTACATTGAAGATAAGCCGAAAAATCCTGAATTGAGTCAAACTAAGCAAGATAATATTGGTTTTCACAAAATGATACTAAAATATGAGTAGTTGGACTAAAAAGTAATCTAAACCCTAACCACACAGTGTATATCCTAGCACCATAGAGCTTCCTAATGTTCAAAAGTTGAGGAAGCAAAATGTGCATCATTGTAGAAACCCTAGTGTTATGATAAGGTGCTTGAATTAATATACCATTGAGTAAGCACAACTTAATGAGAATCTGTATAAGGTATGATCCCATCAGTGACCTATAATTACACATTTATGTGAATGTGGTTGGGGTAGTATCTCTTATTGTTCTAGAATTCCTACCGATATGATTAAGAATATATGTGATATGATGATATTCAGGCAGTACTACCACTGTGATATGATAGATCTCACCACATGTGTACTAGGGTAGAACTGATGGTTATCTAGGTCACAAGCCGATGAGCCCATACTCTTATAGCCACACTAACTGGGGCATGAAAGGATCTATGTGAGACAGCTCACTCCTTAGATATTATACAATAAACTTAGCCCCTATTTGGTTCAGGATCTAATTAGGACCAGTCTTTGTCCTTTTGAGTCATGTAGGCATAAATCTCGACCAACTAAGTCCCACTGTGATCTTATTTTGTTTGACAAAAATTGGACTGACAGGGTCCATTTCGAATTCCTTAATCTTGTTATCCAGACCAAGTCAATCATGCATTTAGAAGGATTATGAAATCCCAAGCTAGATTTAGCTTTGTCTTGTATCATTTTTTTATATGCAACACTAAAAAAAAACTAAAATTGAGGCATGTCCAATCTAATGAGCGCCTATAATGGGATTGAGTTTCTAAACAAAATAGGATCAAATCCTGATAATACTTATCTTGATTTATTGGCTAACCCAGTCCCAACTTCACAAAGTCGATCCTGAACCAAACAAGGGCTTAGGGACTTCAAAATCATAAGCTTGTAATTTGATGGTATTGTCCAAATTGATCATGGAAAAAATATAAAATATAATTCATCACGTAGGATATAATGATTGTTACTAATCATGTTTTCTTGAAGAATATCTATGAATGGTCTTACAAGAATTGTAAGTGATAGTATGTTTATTTACTTGATATGAATGATGCATGACATTGACTATTATAGTCGAATGCAATGTTGTTATAACTTGTGATATCACACTTCTCTTGTATTAAGTTTTCAACTTGATAATTGGAATCAAATTTAGCTCTTTTGCCTTTCTAGTTACTATAATTATTATAATATGCTATTGGTACATGTTTATTTATCTTGGGGGATAGGTCTCCCCTTGTTGGAACTCTTTATGGGTCTCACATAGTTGTTCTATGTGTTTTAGGTACAATGGAAGCAACATAAAGGTTGAGAAGATATAGCAAAATATCTGGCACCCAGAACTGAAACCATTCAATTATCATAAGTTTTCTAGCTATCTTAATCTTATATACATTAGTGATCTGAATTAGGGCTTACTGAACTAAGAACAATAAGCCAATACACAAGCCAATGCACACTCGTCATGCTTTGGTATAAGTTCTATGAAAATAATGGCTAAATGATAAATTTCCACTCTATAATGGATTAGTTCTTAGGTTATTGATCTCAAATCTTGGTTTGCTATACCTAAATTTTGGCCTACTCAGCTCAAATTTGAGCTAAAAGCTCAAAAACCACCTCCAAATAGCCTAATGTTAGTTCTGTAGCTTTGAATAGTGCCTAATAAAGGAAGAAGATGAAGAGGGGAGGTAAAAGAGAACCTTTAATTAGTTTAACAATAGACTCCAAGCAAGGGAAAGTGCTAGATAGAAGGAATCCATACCTAAAACAAACTTACCACGATGGATCTATAGTTAGATTTTATGTTCTCCTAGTTCTTGAGATTCTTCCCCAAATTTACCTTATAAATCACCTTCCCATTCATCTTTTGTGCCATTTAGGGCTTTGTTTGTGTATATAATTGAAATACAAATCCATGAAACAAATTTCATTGAATTCCAAAGAGTATATCAAAAGTAACGGTTGCTTTTGTGATTGGTTGTATTTTGCAATAATTGCCGCACATTTTCATTAGTTTGTGGGTCTGTTGGTTTGCATTTTTGGTAAGTGGCATGTTGGTTGGGCCATTGATTGATGGCTCATCGGTTGTTAACCGATGAAAATTTTGTATGATTACTAAAAATATCATAACTCTCTCAATTTAGCTCTGATTTGGTTCATT
Source organism: Alisma plantago-aquatica (assembly GCA_963693085.1). Classification (NCBI taxonomy): domain Eukaryota; kingdom Viridiplantae; phylum Streptophyta; class Magnoliopsida; order Alismatales; family Alismataceae; genus Alisma; species Alisma plantago-aquatica. The sequence continues at coordinate 16,170,783 of OY856411.1, forward strand.
TTGTTTGCATTAGATTCATAATTGAACTCTCTATAGTTCTATAGTAAAAGTTTGACAAAAATATCAAATGATAATTTTTTTATTATTTGAAAAAAACTATATATTTTATAATTAGTTCCTTAAATATCTTGAATTTTTTTTCTACGAACATGTATGGACTATTACTATATCAAGTGAGGTTCAAATATTATATTATACTTAAAGTTTGATTTTGACTTATCAAGGAAGAAGTTTAACCTTAAATTGGATGTGTAATCAACCATAAATTAAAAAAGGTACTAAATTCAAGTTCAAAAAAATGTAATGTACTAATAAAATCATGATCACTAGTGAAGTTGCAATTAGCACTAAAGTTATCATTAACCTGAATGTTTCTAAATAAACAATGTATGCATCGTAACATAACATATGTTGAACACAAATTACGCACACACACACATATATATACATACATACATATATATATATATATATATATATATGACTTTATGCATCAAAACGTCGATAAAAAATATTTGATCTGAAGTTTGAGGGCTCATAGGCATGATGCTTGCACACATACAATTTGTTAGTTGTCTTAGATCAAAGCATAATATGTTCCAATCTGAATATAATTTGTTTAAAGTTTCTAACAATAACTATATTGTTATACATGTGTGAAACATTAATAGACATATTTCTATACTTTTTTATTTTGTTCCTTTGTTTATACATATGAAAAGTAAGTAAAACTAATAAACCATGAAGTAAAATTGCATAGTAGATATGATATGATAATTGAAATCATCATAATTTCAGATTTACATTGTATTATTAATATGTGTACATTAGTTAATATAATTTTTTTTCTATTTTTTGCAAGACTCCAAGCAAAAAACATGAGGAAATATGGAGAATTAAGGATATACGAGGATTATTATACTCTACAACATGGTAGTTAGAATATAAGACATGGGCATAATTCGTTAACCACATATATAGTAGAATACACATGTTTTGGAGAAATAAAATCAAAATATTATCAAAAAATTGTAATTGTAATAATTATTGGACAAATTATGAAAATAAATAACTAGAAAGTTGATTTAGGAGCAAAGACAAACGAACAATACTAGTTTAGGCAAAGTATTAAAAAAGTGATGCAATGACATTTTTAGTAAAATATGCAAACATCCATCTGATTGACAATAGTTACTTAGCTAAATTCCAATTATTGAAACACTTATGAAGAAATATATCAGACCTCAAAGTGATATATAAAACATCAAATACATACACACTTGTAAGATACAATAGACACAATGCAATCATTTTGTTTCCACAATTAATAAAACACTATGTAGACAAAAGGAACATTGACTTTGTCAATTTCATAATTTATTTTTTCACACCTAACACGTACTTTAGTTAATAAAGTTGGTTCAAACCCATAAAAGCAACATCCTTCTATAATAAAGTTCGAACCCATCACCTAAGTAATAAAATAAGATGCGAAACTTCCTTTTCTCAGTTCTCACAAGCAACCTCATTGAGCCTTGAACCACTCCCCCTCCTTGAGTTTCTAATAAAGTTTCATAGAATGTTTGTAGAACTTTAAGAGAGTTTGGTGAGAAAAACTTGTTGCGAGATGCAGCGTAGTGGAAATTCTATTTGCAGAACATATTGAGAAATAAATTAAAAAAGAGAAAAGAAATAGGAGAACATGAGGAAGTGAGGGGATTGAGGAGAATATGGTGATTTTAAACTATACAAAATCATGAGTAGAATATTTGTGATGTGATCTGAATTAATAGACCACATTTTCTCTCATATGTAGTAGCACACCTTATTTGAAGAGATCAACTTAAAATGTAGCTATAACTTATATTTAGGATTATTATTAGACAAATTCGATAAACAAACATGATCAAAATTGAATAATGTTTAAACATTGGCAAGTTGGATTGGATAAGTGATGCGATATCATATACATTAATGTGTAGTATTTTGGAACATTATTAAAAAAACAAATAGATAGATACGTAATAAAGTGTAGAAATTTTCATTCTATGATGTTAGTATCTTATCTAAATAACATATGTTGAAGATTATGTAAAATATATGTTAGACCGACAACATAAATTTTATAATTTTGTTATATATAAAGTTATAAGAAACATCAACGTAATGATTTTTGCTTTTACACTTCATAGAACACCATATAGATAGAAAATGAACGTTAGAACACCTAACTTAGCTAATAAGGACAGTTCAAAATTTCAAAACAGATACTTTTACGTATATGTAAGATAATTTTGGACACCCTACCGACTGCGATATAATAATTTAATATTTTCTCTTTAAAAATTTTACTCTGGCAAACACGCAACCTTAAACGAGTCAGAGCACATGACATCTGGTTTCTTAATAATTAAATAGTGGAAGACATGTGCTAGCATGTGTTACACAATTGAGTTAATATGTTAAAATGGAAATGATTTGACTACTTGCCCGATATGTCCTATAATTTGTAGCATGTCATTAATAAAATGATATGTTTTCCTCCTTGAGCATGTGTCATTTGATAATTAACCGTCAAGTGACTTCCTCCAATTTGTAAGATGTGTGTATGTTCTAAAAAATATATCACAGTCATACTAATTTAAATATTGATTTAAATATAACAAGTTAAAAAAGAACACCTCGATTAAATCTTCGTCTGCATTTTTTCATTATGTATGTGTGATTACCAAAGTTGTCTATGCTTCAAAAAATTATGTAATTACAATATTACAAACAACCACTAAAAGAGAATAACTTAATTAATTATCAATGACTCCTCCTAACTTATAGTTTGTCATTACTAAAATTACATACACTCTCCTTTTTAAGCACGTGCTTATTGATGACTAATATATAACAATTAATCTACATACAATACTAAAATAGAACATATCGATCAACTATTGTCTAACTTCTTCCAACCTATAAAGCAGGATTATCAAAATTATCTCTCCTTCAAATAAGTTAAGCACACAAATATATTAGACTCCTAACCTCACACACATATTGCTGAAGTATGTAAACAAATTGGTAAAACACACATAAAACATGGAGATAAAACTCAAATTCAGTTGTTTCACTTGTAGGTAGACCGAAGCAAAATTGGACACACAAAATTAATCACTGCTCATTTGATCCATTTTAGACCGAACTCATAATATGTGCTGTCTCGATTGTAGAGTGCATCATTTGTGCGTGCTGTTTCCAGAAATTGAGAGAAGAATACAAAATAATCATAACATATTTTAAATCAAACATACATTAAATATACATATTAACCTTAAAATATTTACAAAGGTACATGTCAAATTAAAAACAAGCAATCACCAGAACGGTCTAGCAAAGACACTGGCATGTCAAATAAACACACTCTCTGATTAATTATTTTCTATTAAAATAATGCTACATGAGTTCAATTTTGGAACTCAATTATCCATCACAAAACAAAGGATATGACAAATAAAATATATTATTTTATTTAGATATCCATTGTTTTGTAGGGAGAATAGTTTAAATTTCATTTTGAGTTCCAAATTGGGTTCACATAGCAAATCCTCTTTTTTTCTTTCTTCTCTCTTCTTTTTAATAATTTTTTTTCAACCTTCTATTAAAAAAAAACATGATATAGATCCTCTTTCATCCTTTCTTTCGAAAGCAGAAAATCATCGGCACTCGGAGTTACTGATTAACATTTCAGGGAAGAAAAGACGAAGGATCCCAACACGGCAACACATAGCTTCCTCACGGGAAGCTTAGTTTTACCGTTCGGACCCCCGTAATTGTTGTCGCTCCCTCCGACCTGACCCGAGGCCGGGCGAAGCTCGGAAAAAGCCTCTTATCTTGTTCGGGTGCGGTTAGTCAGACCGGGTCTGGACAGAGATTCCGGAGGCGAGTCGCGTGCTACTTCCTTCCAGCTGCTTACGGGGTCGTCCTGGATGCACGTCTGGAGAACTCGGACGAGAACTAACCACTGCCGGCGTACATAATCCACGCACCGAGGAGTTCGCCTCCGATCCTGTCTACTCCACACTTCTACTTACTGGCTGGTAAGTTGATCCTTCTCTCGATTGATTGCCGCTGGGATTTTCCCATTTCGCATGCTCTTGATTTACTGTCGGCTTTTCCCATTTCAAACTGTTGATTTGCTGTTGGGATTATTTTACTGGTGGCCTCTAATTTAATCGAGTGCTTGATGCCAAGACAGGCTATTATGGAGAAACAATCATGTAAGTAGTCGAAACAGTGCTCTGATTTTGTTTAAAATCAAGTTAAGACGCATAAGCAATCTGGTATTGCAAGTTTGAGATCTGTATTTTCTTCAAACATAGACAAAGGCATGGTTAAGTATGATTATACGTGGTATTACGCTTAACGTATATTTCTCTTTTAGTAAATCTATAGAACCTGTTGTGATTATTAGCCTTTGTCACTGTGAAACAGTACAACACACGAGATTTAGTATATATCTTGACACTTCTCTTAATATCACTCTGTGAATATTGAATAGATCTTTCGTCAGTATGTGATATTATCTTTAGATTCGGTAGGACTATGTGGTTCCTATTTCCTTCATATTAGCCGTGATTATCTTTGTGCTAGTCATCTGTGTCATATGTCTACACATTAGACTGATAATAAGACTTTAGTCAGCCCAGCCAGTCAGGTCTCTCTGGAATCAAGTTTCTTTAGTTGCCGCCTCATCTTTTCTCCTTATTATATGTGAGTCATGTGATTTTGTTGGAAAGGGAAATTCAATCAGACATTTTGAAGGTGAGTAGGGGGCATGTTTTTCTGATGCATGTAGTCGGTAATTAGGAAAAGGTTGATAATTTGTTATTTGCTACACGCTGGACCCTCTAACCTCTTGCACACACTTGGCTAGAGATCTGTCTGATTGAATCCATGATCTTGCAGTGTTACACCAATCAATCAACCTGTAAATTCGATATAATTTCCATAAATTATCCAAAAAATGTGAGTGTATGGTAGGTATAATGTATGAAAATTACATCTCAGTGGACTAATCAAAACTCATTAGAGAGTCCAAATGATCAATTGATATCTCAAATGATCGATTAGGATTTAAGTAACTTTCTTGATACTTAACTAGTTGATCGATTGGCTTTAAGATGATCAATTGGATCATCATTGATTCTAGACCTGATGGTTGGTTAATCTTCAATCAATCGATACTCAGCCGATCAATCGACTCTGGCATCGAGTGATTGGACTAGAAACCAACCTATATTGATTGTGTATATAGTGTAAACCAATACTCGATTTAGAATCATTTCAATAATGATTGTGATGAGTATCTAATGTTCCATGTGTGTCCTACGTGTGTGACTCTACTGATTTCATATTACGTTGGTAGTGATGTCAAGGACTTCAAAATTGAGATAGCTCAGTAGTTGACCAAAGACGAGATGAAGTCATCGAATACCGAAAGCTGTCAATTTGCAAGTTCATTTTCTGTCTCACATGTGAAATAGAGTTGTCTTTCTTAGCAATGTGGTCACAAAAGAAGTAAAGACGAACATCTTTTATCTACTGTGAACTAGTATTATTGCAATAAACATGAGAAGTATTAAAGGATATATCAAGATCATTGAGCATTTGATTCATCCATAAGACTCGAGTTTAACTCAAAATTCTATCAGGGTTGCAAAAAGACGAAGGGTTATGCAAGGGATATACTCTGAGTAAAATGTGATAATGACTTGTGATTAATACCTTCATAAATCCACTTTTCCTTTTTATATTTTTTTATAGTTATAGGTAAGCATATTGATATTCTAATTATCTATAGTTTGTTCAGGAGGTACACTAGGTTGTGAGAGTTCTTATTTTACCATTACCAATGTAAGTAGGGACATTAATACATTTATTTTAAAGAAATTTAGAAAATTGGAATTTAATTGTTCTCATGTACTTCAAATAATAACACACTCATTTCAATTATTTATAATACTAAATTGACTCAGTTGTTGACTCCTTTCTCCGCTAACAAATTATCTGTATGCAACACCCTCATTAAATACTTTGTATCTATTCCAGTAACATACCCGAAACACCGACGTAGTTGAAAATTACACATGACTCGTTCGAGGCCATAGATAGTGCAATACATCTAGCAAATAAAAAGGAGATCTACTTAATAAATTATTGACAATCCAAACATTGTTCAGCATATTGACACAATTCAAATTTGTGTCAACTAGTCAAAATGGTTGACATAGTTCTATCTGAATTACCGGTATTAATTGAAAAAGGCCGTCTTAGAATTTGATTCTTGTTAGTCTTAATTGATTCCAAGTTAAAAAATAATAACCCTCTTGGTTGGTTCTAGATTCTGATTCAATTTGATTGAGTTCATGGTTGATAAACTTGGACAATCCAGATTCTGACACGGGTGTAAATCAACTTTTGAACATGTGTAGAGGGCCACATAATCTTGGTTTGGTTCTGATTAAGACATTATAAAACTTAACCGTGTTCCCGGTTGCCACCTTACAAAAAATCTGATTCCAAATCACTTATACGTTGGAAAAATTTGCATTAACCTGAATCTAGAACCAATGTTGACGCCCGAAGCCGAAGCATGTATCCAACACAAAAATAATCCCTAAAAAATAAAACATAAATGAGCCATACAAAATAGGATACCCCTTTGACTTAAATTTTAATTAGCAAACCCAATCCAATGACGACACGAATTAGGCTACATGGCACGCTGGTGGGAGGCGGTTGGTCGTCAACTCCAACAACTCTTGGAAAATAGCTCACCGCATCAAGCAAATGATTAAGGTACGAAGGAATGGAGACATTGGGATGAATCGAATCTAAAATGAGTAAATGATAAAATAATGTGGGTGAAAGACGGAGGGGACTGATGCAATTAAATTTTTAGTTATGGCAATAGTGTCTCTCTCTAGACGTCATATCATGATCAGTAATACGATTCCTATACCATGTTCATTATTCTATTGCAGTTTAACGGAACGAATGGTGGACATTTAGTCCTCGCATGCTCTCACAAAGGAAGGTTTCGTATAGGATTATCCCTCTCTCTCTATATATATGTATATATATACATATTACATATACACACACACACACATATATATATGTATATATATACACATATATATGTATATATATACATATATATGTATGGGATTAAGAGAGAAAGATTTCTCCCCCCCTCTCCCATGCCCGTGACGGAGGCTGAACGCCCGGGAGGGTGGTAAATCAAGGCGACAATTGGGATTCGAACCCGGGTCCCTTTGTTAGGGGACACCGTGCTCGACCACTTGAGCCAGTCCTTCTCGGCATATATACATACATACATATATATGTGTAGAAAATAAGATTATATTGAACGCAATGGGATGGGATGATTATAAGACTGGACGTTTTCTCCTTTATATAGGTGAGGGGAGACGCCCTAAGACTTAGGATGCAAGTAATCTAAACGGGCTGAAATACAAAAGCCCAATAACTAATTAACCTATTAACTAAATATGCTAATATAGACTCTCTAACACTCCCCCTCAAGCTGGAGCATGGGTGAAACACATGTCTAAAGCTTGGAGGTTACAAGACTCGATAATACGATAAAAGAAATGATAAATGAAAGATAAAAGATAAATATCACTCCCCATAAAAAAAATTGATACTCCCCCTTAATTAATACTCCCCCTGAACCATGTGTTGAAAACGCCTCTCTTCTTTGAAATTGTATTCTGTAGGCTGGAGATCCTCGAGCTTTGAAGAAGGTCTTTGGAGTGCATCTGGAATGAAGAACATCTGAAGAATGGAACTTGATACTACAACAGTAATTCGCCACTTGGAGCAGACGATCCTCAACACCATCACTACGTCATCTTCATCGGATTACGTACGTAACGCGGCACGAACGCGGATGCTCAATGTCGATGTAGCAGTAGCAAAATCTTCGAATTGTCTGAGAAGACGTGCATAACGTGGCACGAATACGAACGGACGATGTGCTGGTGATACAATGCAGGTACCATAACTCTGACTCATGAACCATGGGGGCTTGATGGGAAAGGAGATATCATCCATCAAGGAAAGTCCCAAGAAGATCAGCGGAAGGCGATGCCGTAAGAATAGATGTAACTCGGAGAAGACGTGATGAAGCAACTCGATGAAGATATCTTTGGATGAACTATCAACCTTGCAGATGTAGACTTGGCAGGCTTGCTGAGCTTCTGAAATCTGAAGAAGCACCCGTCTGTCTCATGTAAATGCAGCTGAAGAAGTACACCATCAACACCTGACGTACATAACGCGGTACGAACACGGATAGCTTGATGTTGACGCTGAATGAAGATCCTTCATTGCTGTCTAGAGTAGAGAATGGATGTGCTGAACTATGCGAAGCTCCATGAAAATAATAGCTTGGAACATATATAGCCTGAATACATATATCATCTCTTCTCATACTCTCTCTCTCATACATATATTCTCTCACACACTCTCTCTCTCTTCTCATCTCTTCCTCTCCTCTATCCCCTGCCCCCCGCACACCAAATACGACGAGAGTGAGTGTTTGGTGTGGAGAAATAGATATATGACCCCCCGCACTGTGGAAAGGGATACACATGATATGGGTGGGTGGGAAAGGAATTGACGGATTTGAGGGGATTTTGTGATATGGAGATGTGTAATATGTGGAGAATGAAACCGATAACCGGAGAGAATATGCTAAATGGGTCAATGTGAGATCCGGATAGAAAAATAAATAGATCTAGTCCTGACCCGAAAAGGGGATTTGTTTGGCCCGTTGGGGTCCCTCCGCCCCCGCGAAAAATCTGATTAGGCTTAAAATTGGATCCGATTAGCAAAGATATGACCCATGGATAATGGATGGCATGGTTGAATATGGTGGAGTGCTTTGGCTAGGGATAGGTGATGACGTTGGGGCAGCAACAACGAGGACTCAACGACGATGGCAATGGATAATGGATGTCAGCGGCAGCAGGATGGAGCAGAAGCCAGGGGGCCTGGGTGATGGCAACGTCGACTGAAGAGTGTGATCGTCGACTGGGGATACAATTGCTGCTAAATGAGGCAACAACACTGCAGTGAACGAACACACAATGATGGCGATAATTGCAGCGGCTGGTGGTGACGTGATTGGCAGCAATGGGATGGCTGTCACTGGCTGCTGTTGTCGCTGCTGCTGTGCGCTGACTGCGTCGGGCGTACAGTCGGTAGGCATGGGTGGCGCATTGACAGGCAGCAGCGGTTGGCTTCCTGATCGACGGCGGCTGCGTCCAACGGCGGCAACAATATTGCTGTTGGGAACTAGCGGCTCTGCTGTTGGTCGCGACGCTTACACCGGATGCAGGAGGATGCAGCGGCGGCGTGACTGATGGTGACGTTATCTGCTGCTGTCGACGGCGGCTTGATGGTGGCTGTTGATTGCACTGGGACGGAGATAGCCAGCGTGCAGAAAGAAAAATTAAATCTTTAAGAAAGAGAAGGAGAAGCCATGGAGGCCGGGAGATGCCTGGCGGGTAGCCGGCCTAAGCCATAGCAACGACGGCGGTCGCCCGCAGGCGGGAGTTCTTCCCCTCAGTTGCTCTCTGGAAAAGACGAGCGGCGGCGGCTAGGGCTGCGTGCACGTCGGAAAGGAGAGGGAGGAGGGGCGGTGGCTAGGTTTCCCTCAGTAGCGAACATGTTCTGTTCAAACAAGAATTACTGTTCACTCCGCGTACTGTTCACCACTGGAGTTACTGTTCACCGTCGGAGTTATTGTTCCCTGCTTATATTGAACGCAATGGGATGGGATGATTACAAGACTGGACGTCCTCTCCTTTATATAGGAGAGGGGAGACGCCCTAAGGACGCAAGTAATCTAAACGGGCTGAAATACAAAAACCCAATAACTAATTAACCTATTAACTAAATAGGCTAATATAGACTCTCTAACAATATGTATATGTATATATATACATTATATATATATGTATATGTATATATACACATTATATATACATTATATATATGTATATGTATATATACACATTATATATATATATATATATATATATATATATATATATATAAAATCATAGAAGGGTTTTAACTTCGCCTTTTGTAGGGTGCAGTATTCCGAATAACATATTTCTTATCTCATTCTTGTGTTTTAGTTCTTGGTGCCAACTTAATAAGATTAGGACATTTCCTTATGGTGTGCTTGTGTTGAGAAGATCCTCAAAAGTTTCAAGAAACAAAGATGGGTTAAAGTTGATTTAGTTATTCATATATATTTGTAATTGTACAAAAGATTAACTCTACCTTTTGTAAGGGTGCAATATCATGAATAACATATTTCTATCTCATTACCTAAATTTTTGTCGGGTCGAATACTTATGAAACAAGCTGGGCACATATTATATACATGCTCACACTTGAGGGTGATTGTTGATATATATCATTTGTATAGGGACCTACGTGTAAGTGTGAGAAAAGATTAGGCACCTATGTTTTTAAATCTATAAAGGCTCTTGTATATAAATGTACAAACACCCCGCTGTGAAAAGTGCTGACGGTTACAAGTATGCAATATAATGCACTTTAAAAGAAGAAATAAGCACATACTTACATGTGTTTGTGTCTATATTATAGACACATATACCTCACATATACTTTGTTTCTAAACACATTCAAACACAAACACACTTAAAGCAGATGTTTGTAACTTTGTATGTATCATAAAACCTGGTACAAATATTTCCAACCCCACAAGGGGGACAAATTCAACAAGCCACATACACCTTGTAGCTAACCCAAAATTTCAGAAATTACAGAACAAACCTTACTCCTTTGAATTTAGGAGTTTATAGAAATTCCTAATTCATTTTTGCTAGACTTGAAACTGAACCCAATTTACTTTTGTAAGTGATATAAAGTAACCAGATCTCTTTCTCAAGTTGGGAAAATAAGGTTAATTCACTACCTTTGTTGCCTCCATGTTGTCTTACATTTCTTTCAAACCATATGAAATGCAGACATGCTATGGTACATCAAAGCATCAAGGTTTTATCACCCTCTTTTCCTCGATCCAAGTTTAGAAGACATTATTTTCGGGTTAAGACCCTTTGGGCTCTGAGTTTCAAACTAGCACACCCCAAAATATATTTCCACATGTAATATTCGCTAAAAAGGTTTGCAAATAGTTTCAACATCAGTGTTACATAGGCAATATGTCGTGTTAATATCAAACTTCCACTTTCTAATTCTATTAGGTAGATAATTCTTGTAAGCCCTGAAGGTGGTGAAGCTCCATTGCTGGTTATGAAGAGAAGTATATTTTAAGTGCAACCACGTCTTTGGGTAGTTTTTGTCTACATGTCATCCATAACTCTTCATCTTTAACTTCTATCTTGATTCGCTGCTTGATATCTGTCAATATCCTCCAAGTAGTCGAGAACCTTCATCTATGAGTAGGCTTTTGGCTAAGATCGGTGCCATATCTTCTCCTGACCCACACAAGCCAAGGTGCATCTTCATTAAATAGCCTTTTTATCATTTTCATTGTATGGTAGTCAACCATATCAAATAATGAATGTAGACCCAAACCTCCTTCAATCAATGGGAAAGCCAGCCTCTCCCAGCTAACTGGGTGTATAGAGATCCCCTAGGAAGCACAAACACTTCCCAGAGGTTGCTGTGCCCGTGTCCAATACGTGTCCTACTTGGACACACATTGGACACGCAACATATATGCCTCCAATGTGTCCACTTTGAATTTTTCCATTGCAGTGCTGGACACAGCTTGGACACTCCGTGGACACATCCAAGACACGCAACCCTAACCCACTTAAGCCTAAACGTATGAAAAAAACCGCAAGCCTTCTCCGAATCCCACCTCATGTCCTCGTCTACTCCTTGCCCTACAAACATCAGGTGGTTAAGCTTCAGCTGCTACAGGCAAGCCGTTGACACCCTTCTTTAGCAACTATAGTAGTCATCATCGGCGGTATCAACTTCACTAAATGCTGCAACATTCAAGGAATGCCACATCAACCTTGAGGAGGAAAGCAGTTGAATTCACCGCCTTATCTTCCAGTTCCATGTAACTCTTCCTCCTTTACTTCTCCCCCCTTCCTCCTCTTCCTGTTTCTTCATGTCCACCTCTTCTTTTTTCTACTCTAAAGCTGCACTTGCTGCAAAAATGTTCCTTTACCTCCTCTTTTTCCTGCTTCTCTATTCAGCTTCTCCCTAATCTACTTTTCCTTCTCCCCCCTCATGTTTCTATTTTCATTCCTGCCCCTCCTTTTTTTCAATTTGAATGTGGCAACAGTCACAACATTGCTCCCCATCTCCCTCCTCTTATTTCACGTTAGTCCTCCACGTCTCCTTCTACCTTCTCTTGCCACTCCACCCCTACTCTTCTTTTTGCTGTTCATCCAAGCAAGAGTAGCAGAGTACTGCTCTCCCTATGCCTACTCTTTTTCTTGCTTCTCTACATCTCCTTCTCCCCTCCTCTTCTCTTGCCCCTCCATCTTAAGTAGCTATCCATGTATTCCCCTTCCTTTTTGTCCCTCTCAACCTCAAAGACACCTTCATTTTCCATCTCCTCTTCCACCACCACCACCACCACCACCAACAGATTTCCTCGCCCCTCCCCTCAATGCCCTCATTCCTCTTGGTATTACATGTTGTTCACCATTACTTCCACCAACAATAAAAAAACTACTGTCCCCAAAGTTCTACGGCTCTTTAAGGTTTACAAGTCAATATATTTTTACTGCAACAATTTTATAATCTAGCATCTTAATAGATATTTTGTTTTAATCCATATTGTGACTTGTACTAATGATGTTATATGTTGACTGCGTTAGATTTCATGGTGATAGCCCCTGTGGATAATCTATTTAGATAATTTTGTTTGTGTATACATATAGCATATTATACATCATAAAATGTGCTACAAATATATAATATATATTTATGTTTATATATTTTCCGTGTCTAGTGTTGTGTCCGTGTCCTGTATTTTTAGAAATTGCCTGTCCTGTATTCATATCTATATCCGTATCTGTGCTTCCTAAGAGCTCCCCCATTTGAAGTTAGGCATCATAACTCCATTCTTCTCAGAGTTGAGTTGGTTATCTCACCCCGTGTGAGCCGATACCGGATTCAACCCATAACATAACTTTTAATAAGTATGAGTCTGCCTGCAATAGATAATTTAGCTAATTTTTAATAAGATTAAGTCTGCCTGCCATAGATTACTTGGCACTCAACCACTTGTTAATCATCTCCTTTAGTCTGTTAAGGCATTCGTGAAAATGCTGTAATTATAATGTTTCCACCTTCCATTGGGAATCCCAGGTATTTCACAGGCCATCTGCCTAGTTGAATACCTAATTCAACAACAAGATCCAAATTGGCCTCACATGATATAGAAAGAGATATGTGGGTTTTCATATCACTAAGTTTTGTGCCTGATATCCTCACAAACTCTGCAAGGAGAGATTTTAGAGCTTGTAAACTTCTCTTTCTACCTTTGTTGAAGATTAGAACATTATTTTCAAAAAGGAGATATGAAATCCTTGATAAGGTTCTGATCTTTTTCTTATGAACCGCATCATCTAGCATTCTGCTCAAATCCACCATGGCAATATTGAAAAGCAAGGGTGATTATGGATCATCCTGCCCAATTCCATTGGAGTTCTTAAACTAACCAACTGACAATTCATTGAGAAGTAGTGAAAAGGATGGAGTACATACACATAGTTGTATTAGCTGTATTGATTTCTCATAGAAGGCCATACCCGAAAGACTAATCCACAGGTAATCCCATCTCACCTACTCATAAGCCTTAGTGATATCAAGTTTTAGACATGCTAAGGGAAGGGGGTACTCCTTTTAACAATAAAGTTGAGGATGAATTCGACAACAAGCATGGATCAATCCTCTATGTGTTTTCCTTAGAATCGAGTTAATATCCTGCATTTCTCTGTTTTCCCGAGCAATCAGAATTTTTAGGTACACATATGCTCATGACCACTTCTTGGTGCCCTTTTTGACATTCATTATGCTTGGTTAAAGTAGTAGAGTGGGTTACCTATTACCTTTTTATTCAAGGCATTATCAATAATCCCTTCGCCTTTGCTAATAGGAAGTAGCCAAAAACAAGAAATAAGAATAAGAAGAAAATAATTAAATATCTAGGATTATTGTTAACTATCACAAGTTCACAATCACATACATATAATTATTTTTCCGTATACCAACAACAGTTTTCTGTTTGGTGCATATTTTTCCAGAAATTTCCTGTGGTCAGATTGAGTCTGCACCGGCTACTTGTCGTATATGATTTATTGAATGCTCATCAGATATTTTGCTGGCTTCTAATATCAAGTCATCTCATAACAATTTACCTCTATTTTTCACAGAGAGTTGTAATACGTGATACTGATATTTTGACTGGGATAGTGTTGACTCCTAATCTCTAAATCTTATTATCATGGCAAGCATGATTATGTTGTTAATCATACAAGATTTGATTTAGTTGTTTTGGACTTGTGTCACATTATATTTTGGCCTGTTGCTATCTCAAACTTGACTAGAGTTATACCAATAGTAAATATACTAAATGACTAAATCATAAAGATACAGTTTTGCAGATGTTCAAATATTGACTGGGAATTACCGCTGGCTATTTTGGCTAGATATGGGTATATATCTTAGTACGCCAAAAACTGAAAAGTTTTCTGAAGATGGTGGAAATGACAGGCTTAAGTACGGGTTGTCTTCCATGCAAGGATGGCGTGCTACTATGGAGGATGCAGTGAGTTCTGTTTTAATCTTTCACGTTTTTTACTATATCTATAGACAGTTTGTTGTTGTTTGAGAAGTTTATTGTTATGTTGATTCCCTTTTCAGCTAAAATGCGTTACCTGCATTTTTAAGGAATCCATTGGGAAACATTTTGAAGCAATAAAATTAAATATACCAGATCATGTAACAGTCAAACAGAGACAAAAAGAAAAGATATACGAGGTCACCATAACAGAGGCCCTAAAGGACCTATAAAACTAAAAAGTCCAAAAGAAGGCCATTGCCCCCACACACGCACATAACAGAAGCCCTAAAGGACCTATAGACAGTTTCTTGTTGTTCGGAGGTTTACTCTTATGTTGGTTCCCTTTTCAGCCATAGTACCATACTTCGACATCTTTAAAGGAGTCCTGGTTTAATTTTTAAGAAATAAGAATTAATATACAGGGAATGAAACTGCGTGAAACGAAAAGCAAAGATATAGAAGCTCACTCAGAACAGAGGGCGGAAAGGACCTATAAAAACTGTAAAACCCAAAAGAAGGCCCTGTTCAATGATCTACTTATTGTATAGGCGTCCAGGCATTCTAGGGGGACGCCCAGACAGCCTAGGCGGAGGCCCAGGCGTTTTTATATATTTTTTGTTTTAACAATATATGTAAAATTCATGAAAAATGCAATCCTTACACATAAATATACATGATAAATATGCAATCAATGTGCTAGCATCGTATGAAGAAAGCAACAAAATCATTAGACATGGATTGAATTGTGGAAGTTTTACCTAAACAAAATTCATATAGAAATCAGAAAGCTAAACATGTATTATGTTTGTAGCCTAAACATGTATAATACTACCATGTAGAATTTAGGCTAAATCAAAACTAACAAGACCTAAACTAGAACTGATTGGCCCTAATTTGAACTCATTTGATCCAAAATTGATCAAATTTGACCTATTTTACCCTAATTTTTGCCTAAATCAGACCTAATTTTGTATACCTTGACCTAATCAATCCCAATTTCCATAAATATTTCATATATTCACCTAAATGAGACAAAATTTGGCCAAATAAGACTTAGTCATCCAATTTAGAACAGTTTCCCCCAAATCATACTTGTTTCCCCTAAATTTGGCCCTAATTTGAACTCATTTGATCCAAAATTGATCAAATTTGACCTATTTTACCTTAATTTTTGCCTAAATCAGACCTAATTTTGTATACCTTGACCTAATCAATCCCAATTTCCATAAATATTTCATATATTCACCTAAATGAGACAAAAGTTGGCCAAATAAGACTTAGTCATCCGATTTAGAACAGTTTCCCCCAAATCATACTTGTTTCCCCTAAATTAGACCTAATGTGCCCAATTTTGACATGATTTGGTCTAAATAAAACCTAATTTTGTATTATGATCCAATCGGACCTAATTTTTCCAAAATTTCCCTATATTGACCTAAAAAATATCTAATTTGGCCAAATTAGACCTATCTCACCATATCAGACCATTTCCCCAAAATCAATTTTGTCTTCCCCAAATCCGACCTAATATGCTCAAATTTGACATAATTTTGCCTAAAATCAAACCTAATTTGCATAACATGACCAAATCAAACCTAACTAACCCTAAATTTCCCCATGTTGATCTAAACGAGGCCTTGCATGACCAAATCAGACCTAATTCCTCCAAATTAGACCTAATTCCCCCAAATCAGGCATGTTTTCCCCCAAATCAGACCTAGTTTACCCTCAATTGACCTTGTTTGGGATAAATCAGACCCAATTTAACCATAAAATGACTTAATTTGATCAAATTCAGATCTAATTTATGCTAAATTATCCTTGAATTGGCTTAATTTGGGCCTTAAAAGGCCTTAGGAAACAACTTTGGTCAATTAGGGGGCTGGGCGCCCAGTTTGAGGTGGACTGACTTAAGCCTAGGCAGGCGCATGTACAACACACGTCAATTAGGGGGGCTGGGCGCCCAATTTAAGGCGGGCTGACTTAAGCCTAGGCGCCCTAGGCGGGCGCCTGTACAACACAGGTCGCAAAACCTCTTGTCCATTATCCCATGATTTACAATACCTTATTTGGAAACTTAGTGTTGGTTGTAGAGCTCTCAGAAACTGCCTTATCAGCAATCCATGAAAGAACTGACTAGTATTCTACTTATCTAATAAATGTTGTAGTGACTTACAAGTAGATAGATAACGTAAAGATGGTATTGTATTTACACAAGCATAAGCTTCTTCATTTTACCACCAATCTTGAATATGAGAGGACAACACATGTAGTAGTCCAACAACTTCATGTAGCTTCTGCAGAAGGAAGCAATCAATAACCCGTCTTTTGATACATTTGAGTCATGAGAGCTAGCACATGTCACTTAAAAATAGGGAATTCAAGCATTAATCTACCACTAGTTCGGGTAGTTTAGACCTCAATTGAAGTGCTTCGGAGAAGGGTGACTAATGAAATTTTTTTCTGTTCTTGGGAGGAATATAGAGCTGCTTCACCCAGTTGTCACCAACTATGTTTTGTAATGAAAAAGAATAAGGTATAACAAGAAGATGATTTTTTTTTTGATGACCGAGAGAACCCACCCCGGGTGAAGCCGACATGGTAAACTCTCGAGGCATGAGAGGGTGTGGTCCGGTCATCCCCCTCCCGCGCCTAATCAGCGTGAATTGCCGTTCGCAAAGTGCCTTCGGTGAGGTTCGAACCCGGGTCCTTCATTGGGACTTACCGAGCTCTTACCACCTGGGCTACTATGGCCGGACAACAAGAAGACGATATCATCCCTACGAACTGTGTTTGTCCATATATATTGGAATATTCATATGTATTTTTAATGTCACGACCTGCATGTAGACGTCACGGTACACACACAAAGATTGAGGATGTCCATGTCTATCAACTATTCTCTCTAACCATATCACATGGTCAAAGGGACTGTATTTTAACTAATTTTAACCGAGTCAGTGCAATCTTCACACAATTGATCTCGCCCATGGCATTACTGCTCATTCTACTTTCAATGGCAGCGGCGTACTGGTAGGTGCAAAAAGTAGAGATCAATTGTTGTAGAAATATCAACTGTTGAAACTCTAGTATCCCCCTTCCCACCACACATACACTCACGCACGCACGTATTAGTATGGTATAAAAATATTTTAGTATGGTATAATTATTATTTTAATATAGATATTGTGGTTAAAATCACATTGCAATATTCTTATTTCGCTTTGTAGGTACAAAGTATGATAATAATATCTACATTTTATGTGTTTGTAAATATAAGTTTTGATTTAACATTATTTAACACAATGTACACTTATTTTTAGCATATTCTTCGCGCACGGGTATAGCTAATTATCATTTTTTGCATCACATTGTTTAAATATGAAGAATAAAAATATGTTAGATAAATCATAATTTAGTCGCGGTGTGATTAATCTTTTATAGTGTTCATACGATTTTTATTTTATAAATAACATTGATAATTGGTGGCTAAAGTGTAAAATATTTTATATGGTGTGATTATATTGTATACTATTTTGTCATATTATGTTATGACTTGGTAGTATATAATATCCACGCCAGTAACATTTTAGTCATAAATATTTTACATGTATCATTTATAAAGAATGAAGAATATAATTGTTGGAGGAAATGTTGTAGTTGTTCCGGAACTCGTTTTCCGCTCTTTTTAAGAGGGAACTCAGGAACTGTGTTTTGTATGTAAGTCTGTAACTCATCGGAACTCACAGAACTCAAGTTCTGGCAGTTACTTTTAACCAATCATGAAAAACTGCTTAAGGAACTCCAATTCATAAGTTTTCCGGACCAGTTACGACAAACCAATCAGATTATCAGAGCCTTAACGTTTTTTAAAACATTGATACTAAATAATTGTGTCATACAATCAACTAAATTTGACTTTTCTAAACCAGTTGAGTTGGGTTCACGACCTGTACTACACTTACATAGACATTATTCTACACTTAACTGGTAAACATGAATAAAAAACACACACCACAAACAAAAAAGATAGCTCTAAAAATAAATAAACAATTAGATCAACATTTCACAATAATTTACATACAACCCTTGCTAAAAGAGAACACTTAATGTAATCTGAGCCCCTCTAACTTGTAGTGTGTGTATCAATATTATATATGTTCATCTTTTTGGGCATGTGCGGCTAATATATAATTACTCATCTCAATAATTTACATGCTTTCAGCTATTCTGATGGATTTTGATGTTATAGCATCCCAAATTTTTGATTAAAATAAGTTTAGGGTTTTTAATGAAGCTTTTCCACAAATTAATTTTAAATCCTGGAC